>CM062290.1:428499002-428619614 GCA_031216915.1 Pictodentalium vernedei | reverse complement strand
CCCCATTGACTCAGGCCACAGTAAAAAATTCAAGTAGCGCGCAACTGGGCGATAACCGTGGCTCTGAGAGCCACGTTTACCGCCCAAGTATGCGCGACTGGCAATTTTACTGCGACCTGAGTCAAGGAGTTCAACACTGTGAAATATATTCAATTTAATGTAGTTTTTTCCGAGTCTCGACTTATCTAGCAGTGAACGGACTGTAAACACTGTAAAATATGTTCCATTTACGGTTGTTCTTTGCGAGCCCCGACTTGTCTAGTAGTGCATGGTATTAAATCGGAATCGGCATCGGAATCGGTCGATTGTGAGCTCAAATAACCAGTAATTGGTCAGCGGCCATTTTTGGTAATCGGGTGAACACTACCCTTTTCTGCGACAAATATCTCAAACTGCTGTCAGACGTCCAGAAAACTTTTTCTGGAGCAAGGGTATGCTCTATCAGAAAACACAGAGAAAAAAACTTTGGACGTGACTTTGAGGTTTGGCAGAATGTTAGCATTTGGCGGCCGGACTGGATGAAAAAGTTCCTAGTCCGGCCGCATTTGGCGGCCGGACTGGATGAAAAAGTTCCTAGTGTAAAAGCATACGTCCCTGCTCTTATACTACAGAATTTGGGTCAATCCCGTGGGGTTCAATTCTACATTTTTGCACAGGGTACGAATAGCCCTTCAGCATTCTGGGTAAGTAATTGGCCCGAACCTCTAAATGATTTAGGTTGAATTCCCACCCACACTCTAATATCGGTAACTGTGTGTAACAAACAGTGAATTGGTCGCGTGAAACAAGTCTCAATATTATTGGAGCAGGACTGGCCTGTACATTCCATCGTGCATCATCTGATGGTTAACCCTTTACCCAACTAACGGCCAAAACCGGCCAGCGCTATTCTCAAAAATCGCCAATTAATTTTCAAAATATTTTCATTTTTTGTCTCAAAAACATAGGTTATGACCCCTCGTTGGAACGAGCTCGTCGAGCTCGTTCCAACGAGGGGTCATAACCTATGTTTTTGAGACAAAAAATGAAAAAAATTAATTATTCAAGAATTTTTTTTGCAAGTGTCGTCTGCTTTTCATGTTAGGTAAAGGGTTAATGTCCAAGGGTTAATGCCACGACATACGTAAGACACCCCACATGTTACTTCTGATAAAAACAAATTTCGTCTGTGTGTCAATATTTAGCTCTGTAGGTCTAAAAATGTAGGAGTGCATATCGAATTGCTTTGGTTCGAGGGGTGATGTGAGATCGGATGTAGTCGAGAACCATCATATGCCGCTTTCCTGGTCAGTTTACCCCTAGGTGCAATTTCAGCTTGGTATCTTTGAAAATATAGGAATGCATCCAGGCTTTGCTCTAACTGAAGGGTTAATATTTTAAGGGTTTACGCGACGTGCACAAACATTCACCATGCCCATGGTACTCCTGATACAAATTGTCCTTAGTGCCAAATTACAGCTTAATATTTCTGAATATGTCGGATTGCATTCCAGTGTTGCTATTGTTGAAGGGATAACCTAATGTAAGACGCGTTTGGGACACATCTAATGTCCCTTTCTTGTTCTAATTTCACCAAGGTGTCAAATTTTGTCTTGATTGTTTGAAGCATGGATGAGTCTACAGCCCACAAACAAGCATAGAGAGAAGTATACCCCTCATTTAATAGATTAACCCTTTACCCAACGCAGACTGTATCAAAATTTATTATTTTAAATATAATTTTTTTAATTTTTCAAAAAAATTCAACAAAGCCATATCATGTGACCCCTCGTTGGAACGAGCTCGACGAGCTCGTTCCAACGAGGGGTCACATGATATGGTTTTGTTGAAATGTTTTGAAAAATAATATTTTTTCAACAGCTGAATTTGCATATTACGCGGGCGGATGCTGCCGATTCGTTGGGTAAAGGGTTAAAGGGTTATCGCTAAAACGCGACCTTGGTGTGTCTTTTCCAATCAAATTGCACACGGGTGCCAAATTTTGTCTCAATCGGTCGAGGCATGGCCTAGTCTAAAAGAAATATTCTCGCTGCTGAATGTTTTGAAAGGCTAACGTCCAAATGCGACATCGGGCGTAATCAGAACCCACCCACGTTCCTTTTTCTGGTCAAATCAACCCTGGGTGCCAAACGTTGTCTCTTTGGGGCGAGGCACGGCGGAGACAAACTATACCTGACGTTGCACTGGTTCAAGGGTTAACCCTATGTCAGAAGTCATCGAGATCAGCCCATCCCCCTTTCCGGGTCAATTTATCCCCAGGCGCCAAATTTCAATCAGTCTGTCGTGGCATATGATATTTGAGTTGAACTTCACATTGCGTTGAACTGAAGAGTCAATGAGACACCAGGCACAATCATGGCCCATCCCATGCCCATTTCTTGGTCAAAGTACCCCAGGTGCAAAGTTTTTATCGCGTTGGATATTTAGCCTACAAATAAATGTAGAGATATTGTGGAACGGGTTGAAGGGGTAATGTGACGTCAAAAGCGATCGATGTCACCTGTTATACCCCCCCCCCCCCCCCCCCACCCTCCATATTATATCAATATTGATATGTCCTTCGCTGATAGTTCCAGACAACTGATATTGTTCCGAAGCAGATTCTGGCTGGTGACTCATTACCACTAAGTGATCTTTGAGTGTATCAAACTGTTTACACTTTATGTTACACAGAAACTATTTTAGATCACTGTACTTATAGATGTCAATTGTTTAATTGTTCAAGTAGGTCACCTTGTTTACATGAATTAAGACAGAATCATCTAGAAGCTTAATGAGGTGATTTTAATCAACCAATCAAAATCGATGGAAAAGAGAATATTGGACAAACTTCTTCTGTGACATTCTATCTGAGAACTGTAAGAACCCTTGTCAACAGAATTCAGGGACTCCATTCAGAAAAAAAACTCTTTTCTGATAAACTCATTTCAAATAGACATTCCATTCATAACAGAGCAGTTGTTTACATTGGAGATTATTGTTGCAGGACAGTGCATTATTATGATAGAAGCAGTAATGTTTTGTGAATTTGGGAAAGTGATTCCAAAAGAGGATTTTGAAGAGAATTTATTCTTCCTGTAAAGGAGATTTTATACAAGCTGTGAAACAAAATCTCTTTTTGTGAAAAGCCAGGATTCCACTGGATTATTTTGAAATTACCTGTGGCACCAATAATTATTGAATTTTAACTCCATTTGAATTTTGCTGAGCATTTTATTATTCTTTATTGGAGACTGCTGAACATTTCATTACAAATCTACCGGATACTGTTTATGAAGACACATTCTTGGACTTAATACTACCAGCTGGAAATTTTTTTTCACAAGATTCTTCGCCACTGGTTAACCCTTTACCCAACGTAACGGCAAAAACCGACCAGCGCTATTCTCAAAAATCGCAAATTAATTTTAATTATTTTTTCATTTTTTGTCTCAAAAACATAGGTTATGACCCCTCATTGGAACGAGCTCGTCGAGCTCGTTCCAATGAGGGGTCATAACCTATGTTTTTGAGACAAAAAAAATGAAAAAAAATAGTTATTCAAGAATTTTTTTTGCAAGTGTCGTCTGCTTTTCATGTTAGGTAAAGGGTTAACTGGTTTCTGTCAAACTGTATTTTGGACTAATTCAATAATTGATAAGTATCTCTGTTTTCATTTTCTGTAAACCAGTTACTGTAAAAGAACTTTGTATCATTTTTTTATATTATGTTTTAAATTAAATTTCAGAATAGTTACATTTCCTGTTATTGTTGCTGATTCTCAGATTTCTTTCTGTTACAAATATCATTATTCTTTCCACACCGAAACAGTCCCATCCCATGTCCCCTTCTTTGTCAAATTTCCTCTAGTAATCATATTCCGCCTCAATCGTTCGTGGCATAAGTTTAACTTGACACGAGGCTGCACTGGTCGAAGGATTAATGCGACGTCAGCCACGGTCGAGACAAATCCATGCGGTTTTCTGATCAAGTTGTCCCTAGGCACCAAATATCACCTCGATTGTTTGTGGCGTATGAGTTAAACTATACATGGCGTTACACTGGTTGAAGGGTTAATGCGACGTCGGACGCCCCCGAGACTCATCCCATGCCCTTTCCTGGTCAAATTACCTTTACATGCCAAGTTTTATCTCTGTCGGCAGAGGCACCCACTTGAGTCCCGAAGCCTACAAATGGAAAGCTTGAATTTCTGGATGGACTGAAAGCATGCGAAAACACACTCCCTATTTTGGTACACATAGAACTTAATTAAGCACCCCTGTTTTTTTCGAAGTGGTGTTAATAGAAACTGTCATTACTTTCATGCTATCTTTCAGCTGGCCAAAAGTGATTGTTTGCAGAAAGAATGGTGTATTGACACATGAAAGACAACACAATGACGAAACAACGTAGTATTTAACCGGTAGAGTGCTGGAAGCCCATATTTGGGCTTTATTCTGAAGTGCAGGTACCACAGCTTGAAGGCCCATGTTCAGTGGATGTGCTTTGTATTATCTTTGAAGTGATATTATTTAGTCTGTAAGGGTTTGCCTTGTTACAATTTATGGCAGAGTGCCCATAGGCACTCTGCCATAAATTTTAACAAGGCAAAGACATGTGTAGAAGATTTGATGGCCAAAAATAATTTAGCACTTCACCAGTTAATGGCGCTAATTACACATATCTGTCACTAAAACTTTTGATGGAAAATTGTTCTCTCGGCAAGTATGGTGCTGGAACAGTCCATGATGAAACAAGGCCGACAATTACTGTCAGAAAATGTAACTTGTAATCTCCTGAACACAATAGCGGTGTCTGGCGTCAGTAGCTTCTGATTCCATCACGTGCCTGGATGACTGCCTCAACCCCCTTCCTAATGCTACCAGTGAGCCTTCTGATACAGTCCAGAGGCAACTTCTGCCACTCCTTATGCAATGAAGCTTCCAAATATCTGGCAAATTCTGGACAGGCGGACCCCTTTGTTTGCACACGACGCCCAAGAAAGTCCCAGATGTGTTCCAAGGGATTCAAACGGGACTCATTGCAGGCCAAGGTAGTGTTGTAATAGCGTTATTTTTAAGGAGTGCTCTCACACATGGGAACGACGTGGCCTTTCATTGTCGTCCATGAATACAGGACGAGTAGACAACGGGTGGCTGTCAAAATGTGGCACGACAACCAGATTGAGAATGTCCCGGATGTACTGATGACCATTGAAATTCCCGCGTTCAGTCACCATATCAAGTTTACAATCATGATCTTCCACCATAAGGAACAGTAGGTCTGATGTTCCTTGGCACGTAAGCAGTACTTCTATGCCTCCACAATCTCATGCGACCATATGTGACGTGAAGCAGGAACCTCATCTCGTCTGACGAATAGACTCTCCTCCACGTCCCGATTCCAATGTTGTGCCACACACCACTCCAAACGTCGTCATTGATGCTGATCGGACAGCGCTGGACGCTTGATGACACTACTGGACCTCATATCCAGTGCTTTGAGTCGGTTTCGGGCAGTTCTGTTGCACAAAAGTATGTTGGGGGAGCTAAAGGCGTTTCAAACCCCACCTGAAGCAAATGGTTCACGCCTAACGAGACGTGCCAGAATCCGATCATTCCAAGGAGAGGTCTTTTTGGGGTTGTCCAGGCCTTGGTCCGCCCTTAACATCATTGGTTTGTTGATGCTTTCGGACAAGTCTGCTAATGACAAAATGTCTATATCCAAGTTGCCTTCCAATAGCTTTGAATGACATGTCTGTTGCATACATGCCGACGATTTGCTATCTTAGTGCCTCTGACAGTCTCCTCCTTACCATGTCAAACATTTAAACGAATTTTCTTGTTTTGTAGCCAGATATTGCATATAGATGATAGTTTTTTTGCGACATTCGGGGAAAGAATGCTTAACGTGGACTAGGCAGTGGCGTAGCGGAAAATCTTGTGCCCCCCCCCCCCCCCCCGCGAGATAGAGACGGGGGCCCTTTCATAACGGTGGTTGCCTTTAAAACGGGAGCAAATTTAGTGTTGTTACCATGCACAGCATACAGGATTTCACGTAGTATATACGCCATAAATTAAATGAAGGTATAGCTTATAGCATCGATTCTAAAAGTACGACTCTGTAGATTTTTTCATTACATGTTTTAAGTTTCACCCCCACCATCCAACGATACACACATGCACGCCCAACATGTGTGACTTGAGAGGCACCATTTATGTATATTGTTCATTTCTCACCCCCTACCAGTTTCAATGATGTAGCGTTCACTTAACCTTTTACCTAACCTGAAAAGCAGACGACACTTGCAAAAATAATTCTTGAATAACTAATTTTTTTCATTTTTTGTCTCAAAAACATAGGTTATGACCCCTCGTTGGAACGACCTCGACACATTTTTGAGACAAAAATGAAAAAAATAATGAAAATTAATTGGCGATTTTTGAGAATAGCGCTGGCCGGTTTTGGCCGTTACGTTAGGTAAAGGTTAAAAGATTAATACATATGCAAAGAGGATGTCGTGTGGAAGTGAGAGTTTGAAATTATGTGTATTTGGTACACAGTCTCTCTCTCTCTCTCTCTCTCTCTCTCTTTCCCTCTTTCTTCCAGCGTTGGGACGTCCTTCAAGATGGGGCCCATCTTCTATTCGCCCCCACGCAATGCGGGCCCCGCGGGTCCATCCCCTACGCCACTGGGACTAGGGGATGTGTTTGGGGTACGCTATCAACCAAAAACATCATTTTTCACTAGATGAAATGTACTGTAAGTCTGTAAGAATAACAATCATTAAAAAATAATAATCAGTAACACCAACTTCACCATCATGAAAAATTTCAGGGGGTACTTAATTAAGTTCCAGGTATACTCTCCCAAAAAAGAAAGTGTGCATGCTAAACAATAACACTAAAAAAAGATATATATCATTTTCATTCATGGAAATTTTATTGAATCACAGATTAATCAATTTGTGATCAACACGAGAAATTTCATTACGCTACGACGAATACTCTTGGTGCCATGGAGAGTCAAAGACACTAAGGGTCCAACACAAAAGTCACACACTCAATATCTGGTATGACCTCCGTCTGCATCGACTACTGCTGTGCATCTACGCCTCATGGAAGCGAACAAGTTAGCATGGAAGTGGGTTAGGGTAGGGTTAGGTTAGGGTTAGGTAGGGTTAGGGTTAGGGTAAGGTTAGGCTAACCCTAACCCTACTCTACACCACTGCAGTCGAGCATGACGATGACGTAACGTCAAAATCGGACGAATTGCAGGTCTTCGAGGACGTAAGCCATATTGTCTCAGTCGGTTGATTACTGTTTGTAGAGTCAAAGACACTAAGGGTCCAACACAAAAGTCACACACTCAATATCTGGTATGACCTTCGTCTGCATCGACTACTGCTGTGCATCTACACCTCATGGAAGCGAACAAGTTAGCATGGAAGTGGGTTAGGGTAGGGTTAGGTTAGGGTTAGGTAGGGTTAGGGTTAGGTTAGGTAGGGTTAGGGTAAGGGTAGGGTTAGGTTAGGTTAGGGTTAGGGTTAGGGTTAGGTTAGGGTTAGGGTTAGGGTTAGGTTAGGGTTAGGGTAAGGTTAGGCTAACCCTAACCCTAACCCTACTCTACACCACTGCAGTCGAGCATGACGATGACGTAACGTCAAAATCGGACGAATTGCAGGTCTTCGAGGACGTAAGCCGTATTGTCTCAGTCGGTTGATTACTGTTTGAGGATGTATCTGTCTCAGGTTAGGGATGTTCCTGGTTGTCGTCGTTGCCATTTGTTGCCGGTTCCGGAGATGGACGACACGGATATACCGATCTTGTGCAGGGGTGGTAACTCGGGGTCTCCCTGAGCGGGCTCGATCTCGAACGTCATCATGTTGTGCATGTCGATGGACTAGCCTGTCTACAGTGTTACGGTGGTAGTTCAAATGCTGAGCAACCTCTCTGTGTGTTCTGCCAGCTCTAATCATACCCAGGGCAAGGAGACGTTGATTCATTGTCAATCTTGGCATGCTAATGTGGAGTCGTTTTAACAGCAGCGCAAGTTTGAATGTGAACGATAGGAAGGCCTTACTTTAGTGTTTAAATATCCAAGGATTCACTCTGCTGCATGAATTTTAAGACACTCCACGTGCAAAACATGACTTTTCACAAACGTGCAGCACGTCATTTAACGTTAATGCAATTTTAACGGGGAAAGCTTTTTTTGTGTTCAGTATTATTACTTATTCATGGACAGGTTAACACTCTTTACACCTACAAACTTATTTTTTGGGAGTTTGATCAATTTCTGCAATGCACACTTTCTTTTTTGTGCGAGTATATATAATCGATTTACTTATTTATCTATTTTTGGTGTTTTAACGATATTTTCGACAGAGAGGGCCACCTCGTGTAGGACAGCTGTACGGGTGGAAGAAGCCGGCGTACCCGGAGGGAACTAGGGTGTAAATTCCCATACACCCCGGAAAACACAAGGATTACTAGTAACATACATATGTGGTGTAGTTGCATAACTCATAAACAGCTGTTATAACTCACATTTTGTGACAAGTTGACCATCATCAAACAGTTGGTGGTCAATATCGCCCACCCGTAGCCTGTTTTCAACTAGGGCTGCACGGTATATCGATAAACCGATATATACCGGTATTCAAACCAATATCGATTGTATACCGGTGTAACTACAAAAATATCGGTTTATCGTCATTATTTATTTACCCACAATTTAAGTTTGAAGATGTCTTGAGTTTTTTAACTGTAGTCCCGAATGAATAATATTATCCCTTTATCCAAGGAATCGTCTGCTTGTGCCCTCGTAATATACAAATTCCGCAGTTGAAAAAATAATTTTAAAAAATTTCAACAAAACTATATCATGTGACCCCCTCATTGGAACGAGCTCGTTGGGCTCGTTCCAATGATGGGGTCACATGATATAGTTTTGTTGAAATCTTTGGAGAAAATCTAATAAATTAATTTTGAAAATAATACATTTTGATATCGTCTGCGTTGGATAAAGATTTTTCGAACCGCATCATCAAGGCATGCTAATTCGTTCCGACTGTGATGCCTCGAGTCTCGATTGTGGTACTTGTGTTCATATATCTGAACAGTTTTCGATATACCGGTATACCACGGGGCGCGGTGGCTCAGTTGGTAGAGGTGCAGGCTGCAAGCCGAGAGGTCCTTGGTTCGAATCCCACCTGTCGCAACCGCGTTGTGTCCTTGGGCAAGACACTTCACCCCCATTGCCCACTTGCGAGCACGGTGACACTGTGTACTAAGACGTACTGCACGTCGATGGTGCACCTGTCTTCAACCAATGCTAACCCTGCTTGTGTGGAGTTGGTATGTTGGGGAGCTGACAGTTGCTCGCCGTTGCTCGGTGGTTCTCTACGGGTACTCCGGCTTCCTCCACCCGTAAAACTGTCACGGTCATGGTTAGCCATTGTGCAGAAATATGTGACCTTAAACACCAATAAATATAAATAAATACCGGTATACCGCGGTATTTTTTTGAATACCGATACCGGTATTCTGTTTTGAATATCGTGCAGTCCTGTTTTCAACAGGTGTAAACCAGTGTTGCATAAGGAAAATTCAAATGTTCAATCCAATAAATCATTTAAGTATTCAAATACAGCAAAAGGTTTGACAGAAAGAGCAAAACTTAAAAAAGAGTAGAAAGTTAACCCTTTGATACTTTTGTAAGTCTTAATGACGTTTGAAATCAAACAACACGTAGATACTTTGTGGTCATTTGTTTTGTTATTATTTTTCGATTTCTTAAAATTTTAACCTCAATGTGACAACCGTTGAGCCAAATGTTATCGCAGCTTAAAACACTATAATCCTGCTGTCAGTATTTCTTAACTGGTTGAGTGCAAGAAGCCGCTATCAGGGCTTTCAAAAAATGAGGATACCAGAGCAAAAGCCAACACTTTCCTTGCTTATATTTCATATTCAGTATAATATTTTGTTTATATAAATTTGTTTTATTCTAAATTATTGGAGAATGCCCGTGGGCACTCTCCAATAATTTGTAATAAAACGAGTTTTGAATAACAAATTCAGACCCCCCCAAAATAATCTATCCCTCAACCAGAAAATCACTAATGTGAAAAATATGTTTCTATTTGTACTTTCCGACGATTGACGTTGCATTTTGAAAAAAGGTTGAAGAAATTGAATTCCCAGTGACGTTTGAACGTCAGGGTAATTAGGTTCCGCCCACAGTTTTCCAGGCATTTCCAAAAATGACATGCCATACACTCTCTTCAAATGCAAATATTCTGTAACTTAGTTATCTAACCCATACCATGTATTACATTTCCCAAATCCACAAAAAACATATAACACTATCTAAGTAGAAATAAACAATCTGAATGTGGATGGAATAATGTATTGTCAAAGGCAAGACTTCAACCTGAAAAATTACATGAAAAAATGCCGAAACCAGTCATTTTCAGCCACCCAGCAGCCTCTAAAGCAGAATTTTCCCACCGACCCCCACCTACCTACCCCTGGAGCAGAGCATCCCTTGTTTCTAAAATGCAAAAAAAAATCTATATGTTTCCGTTTCATTTTTAAGTTACCTGTCTGGTAACAAACCCGTGTAAAAATTACATTTTAAAAAATAGCCAATTTTTCGAAGCCACTGTTTCACATAATTCATCTGGTAATTTACCCCTATGTATCAGACTCCAACTTTGAGATCAAAACTTCAAATTCTCTTGTCCAACAAAAAGCCTAATGTCATCATATATCTGATACTAAAAATATATCTCTATTTTACATGGCCTCAGTTTCAACATATGCCCTATGTTTAGAATTTGTGCAAAAGTGCGAAATTGTGGAGCCGAACCTTAAAGTCTCATAGGGTTAAACTAAACATAAAATCGAGTGATATTCATCAAGGTGTATTGTAAAATGAACGGGTTCAGCTGGGTTGTGTGTAGTAAGATGGTAAATAGAGAAAAATCAGGAAGAAAAAGGAAAATTACAATAGGAAAGTGTGATGGAGAGATGCATGGAGTAAATGAGTTAAACAAAAGAATTCACAACATATTTCATACAAAAATATGTTTCTCTACAGATATTAAAGCTATATGTACAAATGGGGCCATAATGTGGGCCTTTCCTATTAAGCCTACATGAAGCTTGGTCCATAGATGTATAAACGCATCCCCCACCTCCCCGATTAATCCCATCTATTTTAGTCTTACCTGGAATCTTGGATTGTGAAGTGATATAACCGAAAGAAACCCTCATGACAGCCCATTTTCTTCTAGAAGTGCTTCAGATTAACTCTCGATCCCGGCTGAGCACAGCACTGCCCTGTGTGATAACATATTAAAACTTCCACCGAACTGCATTAGAGTTTACCTAGACTAGCTGACCTGGTTGTGTAAGTGAAAAAGGATCTCAGCCTATTACACTACATAAAGGTACTGGGGTAACCGCATGCTGCTACACTACAAAGCTAGGCAGTCCACCGGGTGCCCGTGGCGGTAACCCATGATTCATGATGGATTTGATATTTGGTAATGGTTTTTGTCAAGGGATATGATCAATTTTGCCATTTCCTCCACTAAATCATTGTGCTGCCAGGCGCTGGTGGGTTTTCAAGATACAGTACAGTCGACGTGGAGTGGTCACATTCCACGCGTGGGCAATATTTCCACGGACGCAATAATATTAGATTCCAAGCACCAATTACATGAATAATCATCAAAAATTTAATTAATGAAGCACCGGGTACAACCCGCTGCTTCATTAATTAAAATTTTGCTAATGATGATTTCTACGACCTGGTGAACAGATGCGTGGACATAACTGCCCACGTGTGGATTACGACCAATCCACGGCGACTGTACTGTAGCATCAATACAGTGTACATGCCCTATAGGCTATTTCCCTTTTCTACCCCAACAGCTCATCTCAACATACCTCCAAGATCCTATTGAATCTAAGTTCGATTCTAATAATCTCCAAGTGCCCTAAGGTTGACTTAATATTGCTAGGTTTTGTTGCATATCGCATCCTACACTTCTACACAAATTAGTGAATATAATTGAGCTTGTGACCTCAATAACCCATGCTAAAATACTGTAAGATTTAATTTGGAACAATTGGGTACCATTAAACCCTTTACCCAACGTAACGGCCAAAACCGGCCAGCGCTATTCTCAAAAATCGCCAATTAATTTTCACTATTTTTTTCATTTTTTGTCTCAAAAACATAGGTTATGACCCCTCGTTGGAACGAGCTCGTCGAGCTCGTTCCAACGAGGGGTCATAACCTATGTTTTTGAGACAAAAAATGAAAAAAATTAGTTATTCAAGAATTTTTTTTGCAAGTGTCGTCTGCTTTTCACGTTAGGTAAAGGGTTAAATTATTGCAGACATGAAGTATTTATCTCTTTATCGCTTGTTTATCTCAAAATCCGCTCTAGATTTTTGTGTGTGTGAATTATCTCCCTTTTTGTTGTTAAAAGGAGTGGAATAGCGAAAACGGATAAGTGAATGACTAAAAACCAGTTTTGTGGTGAGGATTCATATTTGGGGTTAAACTGGGTTGAAGGGGGGGGGGGGAGGGGGGGGGGGGTCACCACCTGAAAAGAGGAAAAACAAATTTTCCCCCCAATAAAGAGTGGTGGGTGGTCTCGGGGTGGAAATAAGTGTTTTCAGCCTTGTGTAAAATATTTTTTTCCTCAACCCATCCCCCACCCCCTCCTGCATGGGTGTTAAATTTTGTCAGGATGCTGTAGAATCGGGGGATGTATCTCTTTTTCCGGCTGCAATACTCCGTCTTTGACAGGTATGTCGCTTAGTCCTGATGCAAGTAAAGAGTTTCTCCCTCATCTAGCCATTGAAATCGGGTTATCAGAGCTAGTTTTCTAACCCAAGTAGACACGTCCTCGCCATAATCACGTATTTTTGGTGACATAGACCCGGGCGCCTCTGAGTGCTATCTTCTTGGCGTATAAGCCATATGCTTCCTTCTGAAGCATGACGAGGAAGTTGATATGAGCACAGGCGAGCATAGGCGAGCATATTCGCTCTCATGGCATACTGGGGTTGGTGGTTTCGATCACAGTAACACTAGCCAATGGAACACCTTCCCAGTACTCCGACGAGGGTGCCGTTCCGGCCAGTGTTTATCACAAGGTAATCAAGTTCAGCGCTCAAAGTGGGGTTGTGCCTCGTCAAGCCCTGGAAGTTAGCGGAGGTAGCACACATTCATGTTGATGCTCATGCTGTCATCGACATGGTACTGCTCAGCGGCCCAGAGGCCACCATGGCTGTGCTTTATGCAGGATTTTGATTGCCATCCAGGAAGAAGGGCGAGATTGACTTCCAGTCGTTCCCCATGGTTGCTGCGACGTGGTGTAACCGGAACACTCCAGGTTTCCTCTCCTATGTGAGTACAGGCTTCACTGAACACGCCGTGCTGTTCCTTTGTTCTATAGGTTCAGTCATCTTGAAACACGAAGTTGTTGACGTTGAGCTGCTTGTCCTGCCGACCGAGATCCAAAATCTAACGGGTTCATTTTGGGTGGCTCGTCGTATAGCGTCCCACACGCCACCCTCGTAGATGTGGAACTGCCTTGTCTGCGCGAAGAGGACCCTTTGGACCAGGCGTGGCCGTTGTGGACGACAAGTTCTACTTTTACTCGGATACCATTCTCCCATGTTGGTACTGTCCACTGTTACATATATCCTCACCAGCGATGTCTTTCAAGATGTTACCCCGCTTGAGGACCCTATCGATTCCCACCACGTCCTCAAGTGTGGCACCAGTTTCGCAAACTCTCTCTTTCCACCACTGTATTTTCTGGCATCTTATCTGGGTGAAGCATTGCCCTCTGGGGGCGCCCGCAAAGTGCGCAACCACTCTCTGGACAACGCAGTTCAGATCGCCGTAGATGTGTTTCAAATGTCAGAGATCTTGACGAAACAGCCACAAAACATTAGCGTTCTTATGATCTCCGTCCAGGTATTTCTAAAGTAATTTTTAGACAGGTAAAAACAATCCACGTTGTTGGGACCACCACCCAGAACATAATAAGACTCAAATCAAGTTTGTTTCCCCAACAAAAGACCGTCGAATTCCCTCAGAGTTTTATTCTCCGATGTCAACTCTCTTGGACTGAGTATGTATTCCGCGTTATCCAACAATGACATTCCACGTCCGATGTTTTTCTCTGCTCTCTTGAAATCTCTTGCAAGAGAGTCATGGGTGACACTTCTCATTTTTCTATCTCGTCCTCACTGTCGAAAACTCTCTCAATCATTTCCTTCGGTAATTGCTCGTTCAGGGCTCCTCAGAATAATTTGTATTCGGATTAGGGTTTGATATATTTTTGGATTACCGGGTTTGATTATAAACGATAACTTCACAAGTGAATTATGCAATTAACAATTGTGTCATGTATCCTTGCGCGCAAACGAAGACGCTTTGACGTGGGTGTAACGGGGACTTCGTAGTTTTTTTTGTTTTGTTTTTTGTAACCCTTTGCCTAACATGAAAAGCAGACGACACTTGCAAAACAATTCTTGAATAACTATTATTTTCATTTTTTTGTCTCAAAAACATAGGTTATGATCCCTCATTGGAACGAGCTCGACGAGCTCGTTCCAATGAGGGGTCATAATCTATGTTTTATAGGCAAAAAATGAAAAAATAATGAAAATTAATTGCCGATTTTTGAGAATAGCGCTGGCCTTTTTTGGCCGTTACAATAGGTAAAGGGTTAAATAATATAATTATCGTTAATAATGAAAAGTAATAAACTGAGTAATCACTTGACTGGACTGGTTACGTGAAATAATTCATTCGAGGCGAGGGACTATATTGTAAAACACTCGTGCACTGGGTTGATTAGGTCTGGTTCACTGAGAAGATAGACAACGGTTACGGGGAAGATATTTATGTTGTACGGCCGTCTGTCTGTGAGTCTGGCTTGGTATCTCGGATGATCTTTACGGCAACTTGGTTTTTTTTCATTTCTGTCTTTCCCGGGTCTTCGACTACCCCGCCCCTTTGTCCCGCTCGCGTAGGAACTTTATCTTCATAACGTACGCACACCCGGTAGTTGACTTACGAGGTGTTCTGCTCCCACGTGTGTCATTCGAGTATCGAAGACCACAGGGGCCTTGGCTTCAATTCTAATGATATGGATGTCACCAAGATCATACAGATCATCTCCCTCGTCCATACACATTGAGAAGATCGCAAAAAGCGCCATCAACTTCGAACTCAGGCTTTCCGTCTTTGCCATGTCGACTCACTGCTCGTTAGTAGGTAGTCTAACAGGGGCGGGGTTTGTGTTTTCACGTCGACAAATTGCTGCTCACCTGGGTTGGGGTTGGCACTTCCGCAAGTATCCCTTCGGTACGTTCATCCATAGAAGAGATAGATGGCATAGCCCACAATCTCATCTGCTCAAATTGGATTCTCCAGACCTCTATCACAAGATGCCTAAATTCACCCCTAAAGTAACTACCCTTGACCCGCCACGGTTTATTGTTCAATACCTGATACCAACATCTCCAGTGGAGAGCCATATTATTAATCACTCCTCGTTTCGAACAAGAATATCATCTGCCTGGTCCCTTACGTAGGAGTGGCATGTGTATTTTACAGTATTGTCCCAACAGCTCTTCTCACACAACTCCGTGCAGCTAAGAACAAGTTAGGTGCATGCGTTTGTGCCGTCCATTGTGCCACAGGTATATTAACCCTTTACCCAACGTAACGGCCAAAACCGGCCAGCGCTATTCTCAAAAATCGCCAATTAATCTTCATTATTTTTTGATTTTTTGTCTCAAAAACATAGGTTATGACCCCATCGTTGGAACGAGCTCGACGAGCTCGTTCCAACGATGGGGTCATAACCTATGTTTTTGAGACAAAAAATGAAAACAATTAGTTATTCAAGAATTTTTTTTGCAAGTGTCGTCTGCTTTTCAGGTTAGGTAAAGGGTTAAAAAAATACCTCCAGTCAAAATAGCTATAAGCAGAGGAACCTGGTTCGGCGGAAGGCTGTATTTACTTATGTCCACAGCAGTGGTGGGTCTAGTGGGAGTTCAGCTTGGAGCCGGGGCGCGGTGGCTCAGTTGGTAGAGGTGCAGGCTGCAAGCCGAGAGGTCCTCGGTTCGAATCCCTCCTGCGGCAACCGCGTTGTGTCCTTGGGCAAGACACTTCACCCCCATTGCCCACGTGGGGGCACGATGACGCTGTGTACTAAGGCGTACTGCACGTCGATGGTGCACCTGTCTTCAACCAATGCTAACCCTGCTTGTGTGGAGTTGGTATGTTAGGGAGCTGACAGTTGCTCGCCGTTGCTCGGTGGTTCTCTCCGGGTACTCCGGCTTCCTCCACCCGTAAAACTGTCACGGTCATGGTTAGCCATTGTGCAGAAATATGTGACCTTAAACACCAATAAATAAATAAATAAATAAATAAATAAATAAATGAATAAATAAATATCAGCTTGGAGCCCGCAAAGGTGATAAACAGGGCTGGCAAGCTCGCCGGAGTTGGGGCGGGGTTGGGGCTTGGGGCGTGGTCGTGCCTCCCGTATCTGTACTATTGCCGGCGAAAGGGCTGGGGCGCTGCCGGTGTGATGGATATAGCCAATGTGGCCTCAGCATGGACGGGGGGGGGGGGGGGGGGGTTCTGCAGTTGAGGCGGGGCTGATGGGCTTTTCCACCTTCCCTACTGCCCCTTGTCCTTTCCCCAAGGAGGGGAAAAGTACTCTGAGATAGTTAAAAGGTTCCTCGTGTTCAAGGTGTCTCCTGTTTTAAACAATCTTTTTCTCTGGTGAATGATAACTAATGAATATTCTTATGGATAAAACTGCCTTCAAAATTTCAGTTTATGCGTGCAGCATAAATAAACTTTGGGGTGCCCTGGTAATGGTCCAGCGCCACTTTCCCTTTTGTTCTTCCCCCGCCTCTGGTTTCATGTCACACATTGCTGTGCCTGCCATTCACAGCAACTAAGACTGCTGTCATTTACGTTTTCCATGTAATATGTAACCGATTCATTTGTGCTTTGTCTATTGTTTTCCTACCATTCAACCAAGGCATATGGATCTCCACTGACATTTGTTGTAAAGCCTTCCTTCCTACGTCCCTGCACTGTCATCCACAAAGCAAAGTAAACCTCAGCCCAGTAATCTTGGAAGCCCCATTGCTTTCGTTTGTGATCAGAGCTATTATTTGCACAGATTTATCTGGTACGTAGACATATTCTGGTAATACCACACATACAGTCATACATACATATTTCCACTGGGCGTATCAAATATTAGTTAAGCTTGTATTAAATTAGAACAAATCCCGTCTTATTGTCAGTGTTCTCATCTTTCAGTCAATCATATTAGACACAGTGTACATTGTTTGCCTTACAACTTAGTTCAACCCATACAGTTCACACGTGTGTGTTGATCCACAGAACATGTTAACATAACCCGATACCGTTATCTTGGAATCTTGTATGGTTCTGACTAGACATGGGCAATATACCGAAAAACCGAACCGATACCGATATCATGGGGATACCGAAAAAGCGGACCGAATCCGAAAATGTCTGAATTATCAAATTTTCTTTCATTCGCTTCTTGCAAGGTCTTGTTGACGCTTGATAGCAGGTGAAGGGTCCAGTTTCATAAACAAGTGACAGATTTTTTTTTCTCAGTTTTGTTAACCCTTAGAAGCCTGGGAAATTTTCCTGATTTCCCACTAGACTACAACCTGTACATGTCCAGTTGCGTAACAGTGATTTCTGGTCAAGTCTTGGCTGTCTTGACAGACAGCCAAGACTTGACTAGAAGGCACTGATCAGGTGAATTATGTATAGGTTACAGCATAGAAAACGAGTGATATTGAATATACAATCGCGAGAGTTAGTTAACGAGGACTTGTCCGAGTAACTAACTCGAGCGATTGTATGTTCAATATCACGAGTTTTTGTGCTGCAACCGACTTGTCACATTGATGTTTGCACAAACAATCAAAACACGAACAATCAAACACTCCACTGAACCCTTGTCTGACACGTGTCCATTCCCGTTTAATTAGTTAATTTCTTAAGCCAAACTTGCAAGACACATGAAGATTGATGGAAAGCAAGTGACATTACTTCATTTTTTCCGTTTCGTCATTGCGCTCAAAAGGTTGAGCGAGAAATTAAACGTTCCATTTATCATTTACACCCGGGTGTGGATTTCTTTCTTTAACTCTTTCAATAAAATCAAAAGTCAGGTAAATTCTCGTTTCTCTGTTCAAAACATTTTAGCACAGGTGCCCTTAAGGGCCTATATAAGTAATGAAATTTTGTTTAGTTTGAAATTCTCACCTCTCATATTCCTTAAACTCAGATTAAATATACACAAATTATACATCAAAATGAAGGTTGGGATGTATAGAACACGAAACACATGTGTAATCAACTCGTAGAGTCGACTGTAGGCACCACTGGTTCCTGGAAGTCTGCTACCGTATTCGCACCAGAACTGATAATAAAATAATATTTCATCAGAACAACTTGTGGCCAAATGTGCTTCATATATCCAAGAACAAAGCTAGGCATTCAAAACACTTTCGAAAACAGCGATAGGTCTGCATTTTGGAAAAGGACAACACTGTCTGCATTTTTTATTGAAAATGGTTTCCATGTTCGACAGACATGCGTAAATCACTCGTTACCACGAATTTCCATCAAAAAACAAAATTGTAATTCTAAGAAATTTCAACAGGTATCATGATATCTTGCATTGAATATGGCAACTGTGCAATCTCTATCTAATAACAGTATACTGTATGAAGGCGATCTTTTTCATTATTTGATTTTAGACGGCGTTGTTTTTACATGCTTTTTCTGTCTGATGACGTCGCCGGAAATCGAAAGTATACCCACACGTAAACAAAAGCAAAGGCGTTGGAATTTTCCCCAATGCAGCTCTGTCGCCGTGTTTTGAAGAATTTTTATCCCCTAGCTTTGTTCTTGGATATGTAAAGCACATTTGGCCACAAGTTGTTTTCGTGAAATATTATTAAATTATCAGTTCTGATGCGAATACGGCAGCAGACTTCCAGGAACCAGTGGTGCCTACAGTCGATTCTATGAGTTGATTACACATGTGTTTCTTGTTCTATACATCCCAACCTTCATTTTGATGTACATTTTGTGTATATTTAATTTGAATTGAAGGAATATCGGAGGTGAGAATTTTCAAAATAAACAAAATTTCATTACTTATATAGGCCCTTAATCTTTCCTCTCGGCTGTGTTTGTATTAGAACTGACAGGTTACACAATCACTGTCTATTGTTCCTTGATTGGTAAAAGTGTGGCGATATATGTTGAATATCACACATGCTCTAACCAACTCTTCGAAATATATCACACACTTTTAACAAAGGCGTGACGTCATAACTATGTGACAACTGTTGTTAGCAGGACCTCCTAATGATGGCATGTTAATTGCATATGTTTTCAGATTGCGAGAGCCTGAAATGGGCTTTTGAGAGTTAAGGCGTGTTTGGAACAGGTCACAAAATTACTGTAGGTTATGATGTATGTTGGCAAAAGAATGCCAATGTTGAGCTCATTGGCAGTGCCATTTGTGACGCATGGTAGAATGAGACAAGATGTACTTACTCTGCATTTTGATGTTGTGAATTCCCCCTTTGGTACTATCAGCAAATATTATTATTAAGTCAGATACCGAGTATCGATACCGTGGTATACACCCCCTCAGGAACATCGAAACCGATACCGAACCCAAAATATCAATATCACCCAACTCTAACTCTCACGTCCATCTTGAATCTTTTCACGCCATGTTCCTCAGCAGAGCGATATAGGACATCATGCTAAGTTGCGCTGCACATTTTTGGTACAGATGCGTTCAACCCGTGTCAACCAAGGTGAACCGTCGCTGGTGATCGGCTTGTGAAGTTACAATGTTCGATAGTAATATGCCGTTGCTGGTTGGTTCTTTCCGGGTAATCACGGAAATCCACATCTTTCATCCTATATTTGAGGGATCTCGCTGGGGGACGAGCGGGTATGCTGTGTCGTAAATACCATGGTTATACGGGGTATCAGTGCACATGCAAAACGCATGTAATTTGGGTGACACGAGTTTCTGTCGTCCATTTTTTATACTAAAAGCCGCCATTTTGGTTTCTATGGTGGCACGTTGTTAGTATATTAGTGAAAGGCCTAGAATAGAAGTGGTGAGTTCGATTGAATGAGAGTATATCTAATTAATACAAACAACCCGGTAACTGCCTAAAATCACTGAAGTGGACTTGTTTTGGCTCAGCTTCTCTCAGATGCCTATCGGCTTGAGTAGCACGTGCGTGCTCAGGGTCTCAAATAGCCTACTAGGTGTCATTCGCGTCAAAGGGAGTAACTTTTGTTAGCTCGAATTCTTTCAGAATTACCGAAAACAATGTGTCAACTGTTTATCGGGCTCGGATTCTCCCATAAACCTCGGTTTCCATTTATTCTGAACCTTTACTGGCTGCATCTAGCTATCATATCATTAGACGAGACACTTTGTAGAATTTTAAGAACATCTCGACGATTTGAAAATTTCCAACACGGCGCGGCTGGAATCGATCGAATTCAATCACCAAGACGATTTCGTATTGAATCAAATTATCGAAGCTTCGTAGGGCCCTTTATTAAATGTTTGACTCAAATATCTTGAGGATAATGATAAAATTATGAAATTCCATCTCTGTTGCTGTACTCTTTGTAAAGGAACACATTTATATGCCACCCTTCATTTTAGTTACATCTCCAGTTGATGCTTTGTTGAAAATGATCTTCTATTTCATATTGAATTGTCAATTGTCCCGGTGTACATTCTTTTGTAAATTTTAAGAATAACTTATTTTTAAAAAGTAGACCCACCCACTTCCTCCCACAATACCACGAATAACACTTTTTATTTAATACCAGTAAAATATATATTTCTTCGACATAAAACTTACAAAAGAACGTCTGCAATGTTTTAAGCTTTCTCGTGCTATCCCGTTCTGACATCTGCCAATACTCCAATAAAATTAAAATCCTCGCCATCTGATTGGACGAGAGCTCGAGTAATCTTTTTTTAAATGTTTACGGCTCCAGTAGCATTTATTACTTTGTGACGTCATCATGCGAAATATTTGAAATGAGACACATCCATTAACTTCACACAACTGAGAATAAATACCCCAATGTTTAGTGGATCCAGAGCGGACGTGACACCAGTTACTTATTCCCAGTTCCTTATTCAACAATCGTTTTCAACCGAATAAGGAACTAGGAATATGTAACGATTGCCTCGTCCCCGGATGCACAATACAAAAGGCTGAACATTGCCATAAACATGAAGTGAACACGCCATAACCTAAAGAAGCTTGGTCTAAATTATAAATCACTTCAGCATGTGAGCTAAGGTGGAGTGACCTTGACCTCCATCTGTTTTATTGATCATTTGTCCATTGACGTCGTGGGGTACACGAGGCAGTTTTTCTTACTAAACTTGTTATGATGTGGGTTTGTGCTATGGTTTGGGTTTTATTGGAACATATACATTATTGCGATGAACTAATGATAACATGGTTTGACGTTTGCGGCTCGGAGCGTGTGTTCAACCTTAACGCTCCACGTCTCGGTTGAAAATAAACATCTAGCCGCAGACCCCAGACCACGTTACCGTCAATTCATCACAACTGACGGTACAGTGTCGAGCTCTGAGTACAAATGCATTGTACCATAATATTAAAAACTTACCAGAATAAAGCTCACACAAGCGCGGAATTAAGAAGGCAGTGACAAGAAAAAAAAATATTAATATTCTGATGTGCGGCGCCCTTTGGTATTTAGGCAGACCGCGTGAATTCAACGAAAGAGTAAAAAAATTTAAAAAAACGTGATGACCAGCTTCCATTCAAGCTGCCACTTATCTGTGTCATGTTTATCCGTGATTCATAATATATTATGTTTGAAAAATTAAACTGGTAATCAGAAGTTAACTTTGACACTTTGTACGAGAAGAGAAGTGGTCTGATTGTGGACTGAAAGTAAGCTGACAGCACCTGTTCGTTTTTGTCTTTACTCCTTTCTGACTTTATTCAGTACACGGGAATCATTTTAGTTTGAAGATGAAATTGTGGATGACTTCTTGAAAGCTGAGGATAGACTGTGACAAAGTGGTAAATTTTCGCAGCGGTACCCAAGTCCCAGAAACCCGTGGGACGTCACGCTCATCTTTAAAAAAATACTTAGGAATTCCCCTAATTTTTCGTTAATTTCACTAAAAATACAGAATTTCAACGTCTGATAATTAAAAAAATACAGTTTTGTGTGTTAGGTACGGTAGGTCTGCTACAACATGAAAAAATATATATGCACTCACAAAAGCAAAGAAGATTCTACAAGAAAAACAGTCAACTCTTTTAGTATAATAGATTCTTCAAACATCATTCTGTTGTTTAAGGGGCTTTTTAAGTAATGGAATATTGTTTATTTTGAATATTCTCACCTCTGATATTCCTTCAATTCAAATTAAATATACACAAAATGTACATCAAAATGAAGATTGAGATGTATATAACACGAAACACATGTGTAATAAACTCATAGGGTAGACCGTAGGCACAGGCACTCGACGTATTATCGGATTTTATCAATTTTAATAAAATATATATTATATTATGAATACTAAAAAAAGTAAAGGAATGACACTTCCCAGATCGAAATTTTTAACAATCTCTCAAATTGCGAATACCTCATCGATCTCGCTCAAATAAACGACAAAATCTCGTGTGATTCGCGAAGCCACTCAGATTTCGAGCCCAAGATTGACTAAATTTGACTTTATTCGCATTTATTTCACTTTTTATCGACCGACACGACAGAGACGTCTATCCACTTATTGTGTCACATTGTGCCTTTTTCACATAAGCATATATGACAAAAAGGGATTCTCTAGTAGGTATCCTCGAATAAAACAATACCGGGTCATAGGTATCCTCAAATACCCGTATGTGCCTATGTGCTAGGGCACATTGTGTCACATTGTGCCTTTTCACATAAGCACATATAAGCACATATCGGCACATGAAGCATGTACCTATGTGCTAGGGTACATTGGGTCGCATTGTGACTTTTCACATAAGCACACATGACAAAAAAGGGGTGCCGAAGGTCATATGTTTTTCAAAAAAGGGGTGCCGAAATTGGGGTGCCTAGGGATATTGCCATTGGATGTAGAGGCGACGAGAATCGGATACAACTTCGTTGTAATAAGGGGAGATAACTCTGTACGATTAAGTATAGGTTATGGAAAATAAAGCAATCTGATTGCTTAGTTATAATTTATATAAATGATCTAGATAAATGAAACAAGAGTACTTGGAATAGGATCAGAACTAACAAGTAAAGACCAGAATAGCTAAATATAGTAATAATAAGCAAAGCTGTTACAACTAATAGGCTCTTCTATGCTACTGGAGTATACTCTAGAACAAAGGAACATGGCCAGATAGGCGAAAACTATTGCATATACAGATAGAAGCAGAGAATTCTGTAAGAATTCGAAATAGTAAAACTTGTCGGATTGTTTGTGGTAATTCTACGAATCGGGAAATTACTCTTGTTTAATCGAATACACCCTCTATATCCCTTGGTACTATAGCACTACGTGGTAAGCCGATAAAATGGGGAATCCGTAGTAAATAAAGTAAATTTCGGTGATTTGGAGGGATTGTCGGGTTTATTTGGGTAATTCGCGATACTCCGATTCAATCGGACATACCCTCCGAACATACCCCTGTCTTGTTAGAAGGTTTCGGGTCACATAGCAACCACGTGCCACCATAGAAACCAAGATGGCGGCTTCCAGTATACAAAATGGACGACGGAAACAAGTATCACCCTAACAACACGCGCTGCGGATGCGCACTCACACCACGTATCACTATGGGGATGACGTCACAAGATGGCCGCTCACGCGGGTTACCATGACAACCAAACATGGCGCCACCAGGTCACGTGACTATGGCGTCACATGAGATCCAGCATGAGATCCATCCAATGTGGCACGATCCATATATCTCCTACTACTCTCGTCTTTCGAGAACATATGACAAAATTCCTTGGCAAAATGCAATTTGGCAGGGTATTTTGTCATGTTATGTTCCTCGAAAGACGAACTTTAATGTGTGTGTGGGGGGGGGGGGGGGAGCACAAATGTGGGGGCCCTGGGCGTCCGTCCAGTCTGCCAATTCGTAAATCCGGACCTGCCCCACAAAAATATTTGAAAAATGAGCTCTCTCAGACCAATTTTGGGGATACTTCTTTACTATTCCAACCGCTTCTGACGCGGTTGAAATTCTAAAGAAGTAGCCCCCAAAATCTCCTCATCTTACGTTAACTCGTCATAAAAAGCCGCCATTGTGTGCCCAATATTAAAGAAACAAGACGATCTATGCGCGCACTATTTTCGGATATCCGCAGAACAAAATTAAAAAATCATAACCTAGTTATTTGATATGAATAACGTTCGACTGAAGGTCGATCACAAAAATGTCATGATCGGCAGATTGTTTGCCCCGACATTGGTCGGGGAGGTCGGAGCGCCTCCGGCACCACTGCATCCTTTTGATCATTCTTAGGGGTTCTTGGTGATCGGTGGCAAAGCGACAAAAAACCCCACATAAATTAGGATAACAGATGACTGAAGTGTATGTACTCGGCTGTGTGTTCACATTGTCACAGTATAACAATAACACGACGCATTTGCCCCGTGGACGGATAGATTTAGCAACAACGAGAGTCCCCTAAAGCCACTGGCCCAGTTCCTTGCCAGTAGGATATTTGTTTATTTGTTTATAAATAAGTAAATAAATAAATAAATAAATAAATTTACTTTTATTATTTGTTCAATTTTATTGCCCCCAAAGCATAGCTTATTAGGAACGTACTCATCAAGCTCGTTCTATTGAGAAGCGATACACTTGGTTCTTAAGGAACAAAAATGAAACTTCTTAGTTATTCAATGAACATTTTTTACTGCACACTTACCTGCAGACTGAAGTTTATGCTTGACAATGAATGACATTTGCAAAAGACTTTTGCAAATGTCATTCATTGTCAAACATAAACTCCAGTCTAGAGATAAGTGTTTAGTATTTGCTAGAGCTAAAACTAGAAGTCCTCTCACGAACTGTTCGCTAATCTATGCTTAATTGCACGCAATTACCATATCGAAAGACATCCAAAGCACGGTAGGTTCTCCTGGTTACTCATAGCAAATACAGGCAATGTTTCTGCCAATGGACCTCCGGGTTACCCGGATGTCCATTGGCTGAAACATTGCTTGTGCACAGGCCATATGTACAGAACTTGATAGCCTTACTATGGTCATAGCGCGTAGATTAACGCGCAGATCGATGTGCTATTTCATGACAGGACTTCTAGTTTTAACTGTATAACTTCTTACAAAGCTTCTGTTTATCTTTTTTTCAGATTTGGGCCTTGGAGAAAGAAAAGGAAGTTCTCGAGAGTTTCCTCCTGCATGATGATGTTCCAGTTGTGTACTGTAGTCGCATTGTATATCATAATGATGATTGAATGTTCGTTTTGTTTTGATGACGTGGAGAAACTAAGAGCAGAGGTATCCAGTTATAAAGATGTTGCCAAAGATATAATAAATCTATCCGTGTACGGCGCTGCACAAGGACAATCTTATAATCGATTGGCAGAGATGACCGACAAATTCGGCTCGCGCTTAGCCGGAAGTTTGGCTTTGGAAAATACTATAGATTATATGTTGGACAAATTGAAGGATGATGGATTGGACAACGTCCACGGAGAGGACGTAATGGTCCCACATTGGGTGAGGGGTAAAGAATCTGCGGTAATGTTATCTCCCAGGCTTCATAAACTGTCAATGCTTGGACTCGGAAGCAGTATCGGAACTCCACAGCAAGGTCTGCAGGCGGAAGCACTTGTTGTAAAAAGTTTTGAGGAACTTAAAAATATATCACATAAAGTTGAAGGCAAGATTGTGGTGTATAATCAGGACTGGGTAGATTATGGAACGTCGGTTGCTTACAGAACGCTGGGAGCTTCTGTTGCTTCTAAAATGGGCGCAGTCGCTACATTAATCAGAAGCGTCACGCCGTTTTCTATTTACAGCCCTCATACGGGTCATCAGGACTATGTGGGGGGCGTTAAGAAAATACCGACAGCTTGTATTACAGTCGAAGACGCGGAAATGTTGCACAGAATTGCAAGAAGAGGACAGAAAATTGTTATTGAAATACGAATGGAAGCCAAAAATCTTCCAGAAATAAAATCAAGAAATACAGTTGCCGAATTGAAAGGCAGAGAAAATCCAGAACAAGTTGTGTTAGTTAGTGGACATCTAGATAGTTGGGATGTGGGGCAAGGTGCAATGGACGATGGCGGAGGAGCTATGATTTCATGGCAGGCCTTATCTCTGATTCGACAGTTGGGTCTCAGACCCAGACGTACCATGCGGGTTGTGATGTGGACTGCTGAAGAAGAAGGTGGTGTTGGAGGAAATGCGTATTACGAAAAACATAAAGGAGACATAAAAAATTACGATCTTGTTATGGAATCGGATTCAGGAACATTTACACCGAACGGTCTTCTATTTGATGGAAACCAAAACGCCACACTTATCATGGGAGAAATCATGAAACTCTTGAGTAGTATAAATGCCACGTTGCTAAAAGTGGATACCTCCGCGGACACAGATATAGCATTGTGGTCGGAAGCGGGTGTGCCAGCTGCGTCTCTGAGTCTAGAGAAGAACAATTACTTCGATTTCCACCATAGTAATGGGGACACGATGACAGTTCAAAATGCTCATCAGATGGATTTGTGTTCGGCCGTTTGGGCAGTTGTTTCCTACATTGTGGCCGATCTAAGTTCAATGTTGCCTAGATAATTTAACTTTGCAATTTATCAGTTTTTATGTTCTTTTTTTTAGCTTTTTTTCACAAATCTCAACTTTTTCAGAACCTTTGTTCCTTTGCTCTTCGATCCTCAAACTTGTACCAGGGCTTATATTTCGACGAGAATCCAAGAATCCATTCACGCAAAGATTTGCGCAACAAAGCCAACGCGAATCCATGTAGATTCTCGCAGCTCCTCTGCCAGGATTCGCGCGAAAAGAATCAATTTAATCCTTTATCTAACACAGCAACAGCAAATTAACCAACACAAGGCTAACATGACCTGAAATATACTGACACTTTGTTAATAAAATTGTACAAATATGGCTGTCATTGGAACCGGCTCAATGAGCCGGTTCCAATGGCATCCATATTTGTGGAGGTTTTATTGATTGATAAATATTGTTTTTTTTTTTTTTTTAAATTATCAAATTCAGTTTATATTTAAAAAAAGTAAAAAGCTGTGTTGGGTAAAGGGCTAATATGTATTATCAGTATACGGCAGGTGTTCAACCATGGTGGCCAAATGAAGTTTAGATGAAATATAAGCCCTGTTGTACATATCTGCACCATTATACCTTGACAGTGTTTCTACATCATTGTTGGCTGCCTGTACAGGCAGCCAACAATGATGTAAAAACATGGCTGTTATGTTTCCATATGCAGAGCATTCATTATATAGTCGTGGTGACCGTAATCTTGACAAATTGTTGTTAATTATTTCCTCTTCCCGTTTACATAAGTGCAGCCTCCAGTTTAGTTTTCGGGGAAGACTACACATGGGGCAACTTTTTTAAAGCAATATTAAAGCGGCAGTCTGTGGCAGGGGTGTAAGTCCTTGTGTGTATGGGGGCTGTGGTGTTTCACCCCAACAAATTATTAATTTATTGTTCAAACTTAGCAGACCACCCCTCGAACAGAGTGGTCACATTTTAAAGATTTAGGAATACTGCCCTGCGAGTGGGTTAATAATTCATCTCGCCAAAAAATATGGCTATAAATGACAGGCTATGTATACAGTTGGTTAATGGTGGTTAATGGGCTGGGGGGGGGGGGGGGGGGGGGGGAACCCGACATTTTCTGCTATTAGCAGGGCAGCATATGTTTACACCCCAAATTTTGGGTAAGTTACGCCTCTGGACTCTGATTGCATGAGGACTTAAAAATTAACCTATTACCAAACGTAATAGCGAAAAATGCAAAAATCGGGATTTAAATTTTATTTTTTTAATTTTTGCATAAACCCACTGTGACGCTCACCGGAAACAGCTTGTTCCACGGAGGTGTCATAAGCTATTTTTTTCAGGTAAAAATTAAAATGGTTTGTTAGTAGAATTTTCGTCAACTATTCGTGCAAGGAAATAGGGCTAATTGTATGCCGAATCACAACCAATGCAAACTCAATCACATGTGACGATCATCTATAAAAAAGCAAATGAGTACAATGATATGAAACACAAGACTGACCCAAACCCGGAACAGCAGATCCTCTACCACAAGTTACTATGTTATCATTGTTTTAACCCTTTACCCAACTTAACGGCTAAAACCGTCCAGCGCTATTCTCGAAAATCGGCAATTAATTTTCATTATTTTTTTCATTTTTTGTTTCAAAAACATAGGTTATGACCCCTCGTTGGAACGAGCTCATCAATCAGGGGTCATAACCTATGTTTTTGAGACAAAAAGTTAGTTGTTCAAGAATTTTTTTTCAAGTGTCGTTTTCTTTTCATGTTAGGTAAAGGGTTAATTTACAGTGATAAATAATGTGTAATCACCACGTTACAATTAATTTTAACCCTTATCAAGTGAAACCAACAAAAACAAGATTTAGTCAAATAAAATGTACTACTTGTACCACACAAAAGAGCCCGATAGGGACTCGATGATAATACGGGGATTATTGTGCCCCATGTGTGCAATCATTAAACCAAGCACATATTGCATAAATTTAACTAAAATTTCACAAAGTCATCAAACCTTTTTGGCATGCACACTTTCCTTTTCGGATATCGTTTTTCAGGTGTGCAGATATCTGGAGAATTATTTTTCTTAAGTGGTTAAGATACATAACTTTCATTGGTTTTCGATGAAATATTAAGTAAAGTATCATCTGCCTGATTATTTGTGTTGCGTAAACAAACAACTGGAATACTTGGAATAATTTCTGAGGAGGTATATTGTTTTGCTGATATGTCTTGCATTTTAGATAGTGCAAAAGATGTGTCATGGATTTGGTCATCATGTCTACGCCAAATTACCCCCGGTAATCGGTCAGCGGCCATTTTTGGTAATCGGTTGAACACTAACCAGCTCATGAAGAGGATGCAGTGTACTTGATAAATTTGGCAAAAATCTGGCGTAATAATTCACTAAGTCGACAAAAGATCGCAGGTCATTAATATTTGACGATTGTAGGCCTTTTTATTTGTACCCATACCATGTATGGTACACATAATGCCGGCATCCGGGGTGGACCTCCGTCGTTCGTCCATCCCTCTATTCTCTGTCCGTCCGTCCGGCGTCCGTATCCATTTCTTTGGCATTCGATAACTTGAAACATATTGCTTGGATTGTCAAGTTACTTTATATTTGCGTTCAGGTTACTGATGTGCCGAGCTGTATGGTTTTGGGTGTAAATCTGATAATTTGATCCTGGGATATTAACTCTCTATCCTTCAAATTGAGAATTCTTCCAATCCTTTTGGCATGAGATAACTCAACAAATATCAATCCAATTGTCATGTTGCTTTATATATATCTTCAGTTTTCTGATGTTCCGAGCTGTATAGTTTTTGGTGTAAATCTGATAATTTGATCCTGAGATATTAACCCTTTTCCTTCAAATTAAAAATTCTTCCAATCCCTTTGGCCTGAGATAACTCAACAAATATCAATCCAATTGTCATGTTACTTTATATATATCTACAGTTTACTGATGTTCCGAGCTGTATAGTTTTTGGAGTCAATCTGATAATTTGATCCTGAGATAGTAACCCTTTATCCTTCAAACTGAAAATTCTTCCAGTCCCTTTGGCATTCGATAACTTGAAAACTATTGCTTGGAATGTCAAGTTACTTTATATTTGTGTTCAGGTTACTGATGTGGCGAGCTGTATAGTTTTTGGTGTAAATCTGATAATTTGATCCTGAGATATTAACCCTTTATCCTTCAATTGAAAATTCCTCCAATACCTTTGGCATGAGATAACTAAAAAAAATATCAGTCCGATTGTCATGTTACTTCATATATGTGTTCAGGTTACTGATGTGCCGAGCTGTATAGTTTTTGGTGTAAATCTAATAATTTGATCCTGTGATATTAACCCTTCATCCTTCAAATTGAGAACTCCTCCAATCCATTTCTTCGGCATGCAATAACTCAAAAAATATTAATCCGATTATCAGGTTACTTTATATATGTATTCAGGTTACTGATGTGCTGTGCTGTATAGTTTTTTATGTAAATCTAATAATTTGATCCGGTGATATTAACCCTTTATCCATCAAATTAGGCACTCCTCCAATCCATTAATATATGTACCCATACCATGTATGGTGTACATAATGTCGGCATCCGGGGTGCCCCTCCGTCATACAGCTTTCTACCATTTGCGCGTATGGGTACACATCTGACGATTTAATCGGCCTATTTTTGAGTGTTTATTTTCAAAAGATGCTGTGCAGTGGCGTAGCGGAAAATTTTGTGCCCCCCCCCCCCCCCCCCCCGCGAGATAGAGACGGGGGCCCTTTCATGATGGTGGTTGCCTTTAAAACGGGAGAAAATTTAGTGTTGTTACCGTGCACAGCATACAGGATTTCACGTAGTACATACACCATAAATTAAATGAAGGTATAGCCTATAGGATCGATTCTAAAAGTACGACTCTGTAGATTTTTTCATTACATGTTTTAAGTTTCACCCCCACCATCCAACGATACACACATGCACGCTCAACATGTGTGAGTTGAGAGGCACCATGTATGTATATTGTTCATTTCTCACCCCTATCAGTTACAATGATGTAGCGTTCACTTAACCCTTTACCTAACTTGAAACGCAGACGACACTTGCAAAAATAATTCTTGAATAACTAATTTTCATTTTTTGTCTCAAAAACATAGGTTATGACCCCTCGTTGGAACGAGCTCGTCGAACTCGTTCCAACGAGTGGTCACATGATATGGTTTTGTTGAAATATTTTGAAAAATGGTATTTAAAATAATAAATTTTGATATCGTCTGCGTAGGTTAAGGGTTAAGATCAACAGTCACAACAAAATCACTAGGACCGAATCCACCAAATCAATTGTGCTTCGTTGTCAGAGAAAATTAACCATGAGACTGAATCCCACTAAATTGAGATATAATTTGAAAATGAAAAGTGGTTTCTTAGGATTGTTGTCGAGACTGGTCAACAAAGCATCTCCCATTCTCACCAAGACCGTGTTGCTGGCTTTGGGTACAGGAGCTCTATCGGGAATGGCCAGTTCTGGTGCCCAGAAAATAATGAAAAACAGACTGTTTCTGGAAAGAGCAGTGGTATATCGAATCAAAACGGATGGTAAATACAGATTATCAAGATTATGTGCATGCCTTGTGATTTGTATCAGATTAGAGGTGGTGTCCAGAATGGGATCTCAACGAGCCGTCTTTGCCGGCGAGTTGTGATCCCATTTTTGGACACCATCGAGAATTTGATGCAAATCACAGGACATGCATATTATCATGATAATTCATTTATCTAACAATGCTACCACATAAACAGATTAAATCTTAAATTATCAAAACATTTTTGGAACATAATGTTCGGTCGATCACTGAAACGCACATAGAATGTATTCATGCGCCTGTTATGATAGCCCGTCGCGCTACCGGAAACGAGTCGTCAATATGATACGGAATCAGAATGAGCCGTCTATATGAATATACGGAATCGGAACACATTATGTCATACGTACCGTTTCTCGTGGTTCTCATACCAAAATCTATATGACTGTTAGATAAAGAATTGTATTTAAGACTCACGAAAAGTAACGATGCATTCCACACTTATGGAGACGGTCTCTATCGGAAGAGTGGGAAGACTTTGAGCGACGGTCTTTTATTAGGTCCGAATTCGCCTTTTAAAAACGTACACATCCTCAGTTTGTTATTATGAGACCTCTTTTAAAATGGAACGGAAATAAGTAAGGGATAATGAACGAGTGGTGAATCATTCGGTGTTAGAAAACACGAGACCCGAATGATTTACCACGATTTATCCGACTTAAAACACAACATTCTGTTAAAAGACATGTGTAGTTATAATAGCCGAGTTAAATGTTTGTTCTCAATTTTCGCGTTTTAATAGTATGTTCCTCTGTAGCCATTTATTGCCGGGTTCCCTCGCAAATACCTTTTATAAACAATCGATTTTAATCATTGCCAAAACATAGCTTTTCCTCGATCATCCCCCCCCCTCAAAATGATCGATTTGCTTCCCCCCACTAGGTCCATTTGCCCCCCCCCCCCCCCCCCCCAAAAAAAAAAGATATGTGCCTGTACACCGTGACTTTCGCCAACGGGAAACAAAAGGCTTGTCGCAAGTGTGTTTTCTGAGAACAATAAATGTGGATTATTTTACGAATCCACAGTCATTGTTCTCCGAAAACACACTTGCGTCGATCCCTTTGTTCACCTTGACGATTCGGAGTTATAATGCACTGAAGCGGATAACGCGGCTGTATTTTAATATGTTTTAATGAATGCTGTGTCTGGCAGTACATTTCATCTCGTGAAACATGATGTTTCTGGTTGATAGCGTAACCCAAACACATCCCCTTCGTGTACGTGAAGCATGCTGCCCACGAATGTCACAAAAACACTATCATCCACATGCAATATCTGAGTATAAAACAAGAAAATTTGTCACTTCTTTAATCAATAAATGTTGACAGAATAATAATATGATAATAATAATGCAATGTTAACGTCTAGAATCCACCGCAGTTCAGGGGGGTTTAGCCACTTTTTTGCCGGGCCATGTTTTTTTGTATGCGTATATTTTAACACAATCATTGACTGGTGAAACAAGGGGCGGATCCAGAGCCTCCCCATATTTTCGCCAGCTATGTTTCTCTCGTACTGGTTCATTTTCGATGGATTTCGGATTATTTTTTGCAGTAAGTGGCAGCGAACGCTAAAATCTATACAGTCTGTTAAAAAATCAGTTAATTGAAGTAGATCGTAATCTTACAGACATACAAGTACCAAATCCACCCCAGACAAGATAATCCACAGACAGTATATTTGCTGTAGACGTCTGGTAAAGCATACAGGTGAGGTCTGTTTATCAGCTTTGGTCGGTACGACCAAAGCTGATAAATAGACCTTACCTGCTTTACCGACGTTTCTAACGTGACCCTCATTAAATTGATGAAGCCCAGTCTATCCCAATGCAACAGTAAAGCGAAGCATCCAGGCCTTCAGTCAAATTATGTAAGCAGAGTCCGTATGGTCCACTGGGAAATTTCCTGGTGGGATCCCTATTACTAGTCCCTCAGGGGCCCCGGGATTGATGCAGCCCAACACCTGGTGCATGGAGTTTCGTGAAAATAACCAGGGGTGGCGCCAGGTATTTCTCGACAGGGGGGGGGGGGGGGGGGGGGGCTGACCTCTCCGACAGGGGGGCTATAATATTTGACCTCCCAAACGAAGGAAAATACGTGAAAATTGGTAAATTGGAGAACCGAAATAGAAGCAAATTGAGTAGGTTTGTTGATTATTCAACGTAAACATACACCGCACATTATAGCGGGACGCCATTGTTGTTTAGATTTCGATAGATTCCAAACTTTTACCATGACGATAACCGATGATTAGGTACGGAAGTAATAGAATGCCAGTTGGATAACAACTGTCATGATGCATTGCAAAGAAGAACCATATACCTCGTTCTTGATTGACACAAGACGCGATATCTACATTCGATTGTCGGAAATTTCTCGTGAAGTCGGGTTTACGAGACTCTCCGACGGACTGACTAAAAATCCCCTGGCGCCACCATTGCCGCAGTGCTCTATTTACCCCGTTTCACTGGTGTTCACACCCTTTGTTCATTCTATGACATTCTCAGCTCAACTCAACGGAGCATACTGCCGGTGCTCCACAGACGGGCACACAAGGCAAGCACCTCAACAGGTCCCGATTTTACACCTAGGTACGGTGGGGATTGCGTTGTACTGGTGAACATTCCCAACGTTCACAGCTGGCATGGCAAGGTGGGCACTGTCAGAGGCACTAAGATGGCAAATCGTTGGCATGCATGCAACAGGCATGCCATTCAAAGCTATTGGAAGGCAACTTGGCTATATTCATTCTGTCATCGACAGGCTTGTTCGAAAACATCAACAAACCAACGATGTTAAGGGCCGACCAAGGCCTGGACAACCCCACGAGACCTCTCCTCGGGAAGATCGGAGTCTGGCACGCCTCGGTAGGCGTGAACCCTTTGCTTCAAGTTGGGTTTTGAAACGCCCTTGGCCTCCCAATAGGCGTTTGTGCAACAGAACTGTCAGAAACCGCCTCAAAGCACTGGATCGGCGTCTGGCACGATAACATTGGAATCTCAGAATGTGGAGGAGAGTCCATTGGTCTGATGAGAGTAGGTTCCCGCTTCACGTCACAGATGGTCACGTGATAGTGAGGAGGCATAGAAATACTGCTTACGTGCCCAGGAACATCAGACCTGCCGTTATCGTGCAGGATCAGTAATGATCTGGGGATGCCTCTCTCATGATTGTAAACTTGATTTTGTAACTGTGCGTAGGAATGTAAATGGTCATCAGTACATCTGGGACATTCTCAATCCGGTTGTCGTGCCTCATTTTGACAACCACCCGTTGGCTACTCATCTTGTATTCATGGACGACAATACAAGGACACATCGTTTCCATGCTGTGAGAGCATTCCTTCAGAACAACGCTATTGCAACACTGCCTTGGCCTGCAATGAGACCCGATTTGAATCCCCGAGAACACATCTGGGACTTTCGTGGACGTCGTGAGCAAGCAAAGGATGCGCCAGTACAGAATTTGGCCAATTTGGAAGCTGCATTGCATGAGGAGTGGCTGCAGTTGCCCCTGGACCGTATCAGAAGGCTCACGGGTAGCATTAGGGGGATGGTTTAGGCTATCATCCGTGGTGGATACATTCGCTACTGACGTCAGACACTGCTATTGTGTTCAGGAGATCACAAGTTACATTTTTTGTCAGTAATTATCGGAATTGTTTCATGATGGACCGTTCCAGCACTATACTTGTCGAAAGAACATTTTTCAAAAACATTAGTGACAGATATGTGTAATTAGCGCCATTAAAATACTGCATATTTTCATCATTGTGTTGTCTTTCATTTGTCAATAGACGATTCTTTCCACAATCACTTTTGGCCATCTGAAAGATAGCGTGAAAGTAATGACAATTTCTATTAACATCACTGCGAAACAAACAAGGGGTGCTTAATTAAGTTCCAGGTGTAGATTTATTTTTACCTATATACAAATAAGAACAAAGAAGAAAATAAATAAATAAAAAATGGAAACAAGAAATAATGTATATCCCGATTTACCAACTGTACTACCGATGGCACCTCCTTTGGAAGACAGAGGAAAAGAGTTTCGCATTGATCAGATCAAGAAAATTCAACATTATTTTACAAAATTAATGAAAGACATAGACGTCTTTCGCTCCACAAGAAGTACGCGCGAATGAGTAAACTGGTCGACGGACTGGATCTGACTCTCATCACCATATCCATGCGTTTGGGTGCTGCTGGAATGAGTCACCTATCGACCGTGTCCACCATTCCAGCAGTGCTGGCGACAGTGGACACTGCTCTCGCAACCAGAGTCTTGAGCACGATCGGAAAATTCGTGAAATTGGGCATAACAGTCGTCCATCTTCTCGCCGCTGGCAGTCTTTAGTTCCAAGGGCATACTAGGTCTTAATGAGATCCACAGATCTCTGGGTCTTACCAATCTCCCTTCGATTATCATAAAATCTTTCAGTTATTTTTTTATTTATTGGGGTTTAAAGACACATATTTCTGCACAAATGGTAATCATGACCACGACAGTTTTACAGGTGGAGGAAGCCGGAAGACCCGAAGCGAACCACCGAGCAACGGCGAGCAACTGTCAGCTCCCCAATATACTAACACCACACAAGCAGGGTTAGCATTGGTTGAAGACAATTGCACCATCGACGTGCAGTAAGCCTTGGTACACAACGTCACTGCCCCCCCCCCCCCCCCATCCTACGCGGTCAATGGGGGTGAAATGTCTAGCCGAAGGACACAGCGCGGTTGCCGCAGGTGGGGTTCAAACCGAGGACCTGCGGCTTGCAGCCTGCCTCTCTACCTACTGAGCCACCACGACCCCCAAAACCTTTCAGCAAACACAAAATGGATTTGCCAATTTTATTTTTAACATTGCATTGCTTGTGATTCGGCATACAATTAGCCCTATTTCCTAACACGAATAGTTGACGAAAATTCTACGAACAAACCATTTTCATTTTCACCTGAAAAACATAGCTTATGACACCTCAGTGGAACAAGCTGTTTCCGATGAGCGTCACAGTGGGTTTATGCAAAAATTGAAAAAATAAATTTAAATCCCGATTTTTGCATTTTTCGCTATTACGTTTGGTAATATTTAAGTTAATTTTTAAGTCCCCATACAATCAGAGTCCAGAGGCGAAACTAACCCAAAATTTTGGGGTATAAACCTATGCCGCCCTGCTAATAGCGGAGAATGTCGAGTTTAACCCCCCCCCCCCCCCATCCCAGCCCATTACCCACCCACCCTTCAAAATTGTATACTTAGCCTGTCATTTAACGCCAAATTTCTTGGCGAGATGAATTATTAACCCATTCGCAGGGCAGTATTCCTAAATCTTTAAATTGTGACCACTCTGTTCGCGGGGCGGGCGGTCTGCTAAGATTGAAAAATAACTGAATAATTTGTTGGGGTGAAACACCACGGGCCCCCATACACACGAGGACTTACACACCTGCCACAGACTGCCGCTTTAATATTGCTTTTAAAAAGTTGCCCCAAGTGTTGTCTTTCCCGAAAACTAAACTGGTAGGCTGCACTTATGTAAATGAGAAGCGGAAATAATTAATAAAAGTTTGTCAAGATTACGGTCTCCGCGACTACATAATGAATGATATGCATATGGAAATATAACACTTGCGACGATGATGTATCGAATCCGGCAAAACTTGAAATGAAAAGTCCAAGAACTGTTGCAATTTCTCATAGATTTTTTGAATCTGTGGTGTCTCCAAATTTTGCGGCAATATCTCGCAATCTTGTTTCGTGAGCCTCTGCACCTTTTTACGTTTATTGTATGTTTTTGCGTCATCATGTCTGGCAAGACTGGACGAATAGATAATTTTGATAGTTCTACCGAATCGTGGAATTCCTACAGTGAGAGATTGGACCTCTATTTTGTCTGCAGTGACATTTCAACTGAAAGGAAACTTGCAGTTTAGTCTCGTGGGTGGTAGAACCAACACTTTGTTACATATTGTTACGAGTATGACGCCTCCCAAGAAACCGGCAGATGAAACTTATAATAATAACACTTTGGCCTGCCGCTGATTTGTCGCGCTTCTCGGATGAGAAGGCCTTGGTTACCCCTGTACTCCCAACTGCCTCCCTATTCCCATGCTTCTTCTCTCTCCCAACACTCGGAGACGAACTGCTTGATGACATCCCTTGCCCCATTCTTCCCAATATTTCCGATTAGCATATTAACCTTCTCCTTTGAGTCTCCCACTAACCACATGTCATTCATTCTCCCACCCCACTTCCCCATTATATTTTTGTTATGAAACTCTTGGTAAACTTCTAAAAAATCTTTTTAACTTTGAGCCGCTTGTAATATCAGAACGTTTTAGATTCCAGAAGAGTGAACAGCGAGAAGCCGAGTCCATTCGTGATTTGTTTTTAGCAGATATTCGCAAGTTTGCAGAGAACTGTAAATTTAAAGAGCTGAGTGATGCATTGCGATACCGTTTAGTTTGTGGACTGCGGTGTGAACAAATACAAAAAAACATTATTGTCTGAGTCGAAACTGAAATTTGAATCAGCTGTTGAGATTGCAACCTGGATGGAAACTGCCGCACATGATGCAACAGAACCTCAGGCTCAGTTTAGTGGCACAAAAGCCAATGTTAACAATAGTTTTTATTTCTGAGTCCAATTCATTCCACAATTTAGAGAACGCGTGGATTGGAAGCCTTTCTATTGCTCTAGTACGGGTTCTACCAAAGTGTAGCAGTTCTGATTATCTTGTAGTTCCAGTGCTCAAAATAACTTTTTTTTCTTTGCGTAGCAAAATGCTACACATTTCCAAAAAATGAATAGCATTTTGTAAAAATTACATAGCTATTTTTGTATACCAGAGTTATGTTATCCTGTTTTGTATTGAATTCTTCTAAGTAGATAAAATACTTTCCATCCATTTCTGGGCATTTCCAAATGATCTGCAACACATGAAACATTTACTATGTTTTTTTTTAAATGAACTGCCTTGAAGGGTTGCATGGACTTGGATATTTTCAAATGGTGTCTTGGTTGTTTAAGAGAGTTCACAAAATGGAAGTTGGGATTTTTAATTTGATGGGCTTGAAGTTATTTTTAATGGACATTTTATGCAAAGAGTTGTAAAAACAGGAAGAATTTAAACCAATAGAATTCATCTTACATATGAAGTCGCTAATGATGCTTGATGGAGAGTTAATCTGAGTTATGCCTGGAATGTTTCACAATCAGAAGTAAAGCATCAGTGAACTAGTTTTCAAATTTGTTCGCAAATTTTCATTTACATTTTGTGATACAAGATAATCAACTGCAGCCTAACAGGCTGCAGTTGATTATCTTGTATCGCAAAATGCTATATACAATTGAACATTGTGTAGCTTTTTGCAAGTTTTGCATAGCAAAAAGCGACGCGACACCGCTTATTTTGAGCCCTGTGTAGTTCTTTGTGAAGTGTGCCCTGATTGTGTAAAGAAGGAATGGAATGACGAAGGAAGTTCCCCCTGTTCTCAATCGAATATGAAGAGGCAAGCTTGGAATATGAACATATCGTTAATTTTGAGTATTTTATATTTGGCAAACAGGGATACGTCCGTCCAGCCAATGGCAAATTTCCCACACCCAGTGGAAGCCTCGTTCCGAAATCTACAAATTGTCCATACCCCGTAGAAGACGCGTCATTCCAGTTTTACAGTGTACATGTATTATATTTTATTTTTTTATCTCCAAAATACAGCGCATGACCCCTTATTGGAATGAGCTTGTCGAGTACCCTCCAATGTGGGGTTCATAAGCTATGTTTTTGAGACAAAAAAGAAAAAAAGAAATTCAATAATTTTTTTATACTAGTCATGTCGGCATATTTTCACAAAAACTCTTTTGCACAAAAATTCCACAGAAACCTGTATGGCTCAACAATGGAAGATAAAAGATCTCATGCTGTGTGTGTTCACACATGAAATAGATTGTACTTCTAAAACGGAAAGTCAATACATAAATTCGTTACCCCGTGTCTGATCACGTGGTACGGGTTTTTACCTACCTGAAGCCAGCCGCATCCCATGAGGCCCAAGGCCTCATGGGATACGGCTGGCTTCGGGTAAAAACCCGTACCACGTGATCAGACACGGGGTAACTAATAATATCTAGAATTATTAATAGTAAGAACTGAACGTTTCTGTATGATTAGAATTATTCTAAATGCCCGTGCGTTATCCCATATTTGGATTCTATATAACAGATTATAATATTATTATTTATTGGTGTTTAAGATCACATATTTATGCACAATGGATTATCATGACCGTGACAGTTTTACGGGTGGAGGAAGCCGGAGTACCCGCAGAGAATCACCGAGCAACGACGAGCAACTGTCAGCTCCCCAACATACTAACTCCACACATGCGGGGTTAGCATTGGCTGAAGACAAATACACCATCGACGTGCAGTACGCCTTAGTACACAACGCCACCGTGCCCCCACGCGGGCAATGGAGATGAAGTGTCTTGTCCAAGGACACAACGCGGTTGCCGCAGGTGGGATTCGAACCGAGGACCTCTCGGCTTGCAGTCTGCACCTCTACCTACTGAGCCACCGCGCTCCCATATAACAGATGACTATGGATAATAAGGGTAAAATATTTTCAAAGCCGTATGCGGCAAGGATTTTTTTCACCCTGTTTGGAGAGTAATTTATCCGTCCTAACTTAGAGCACACTTGTGAGATGTGAGCACTGTGTGAAAGATTGTCGTCAGTGTTAATGAATTTCAGTGATTTTTCTGTTCCATTTTGTCCTACTCGTTTTATGTTTTTGTCATGTACAGAACGTGGAGAGTGGATTGTAAAAAAATCGCCCGCGGAGTGGAGTTATCATCCAAGCAATAATTTTCAAATTTTGTACATATCGACAAAAAACACAAGCAATGCTTCAGTCAATGGACCTCCGGGTTTAACCCGGAGGTCCATTGGCTGAAACTTTGCTTGTACTGGTTATGCTTTGCAACAAATTTGCAATTATTCCTTGGGTGGAATCTCCACTCTGCGGGTGATTTAGAGATAATACATTCTCCACGTACTGTATCTGTATGTTTAGGTTTAGATTTTCTATGCCTCTCGTATTACGAGTTGGGTTTATCACGATATACTTAGTTTTACTTGCATTCAAAACAATCCGGTTAGCTGAGCACTAGTCGCTTAGTTTCTTTAGTTCCTCGTTTATAAATATTGCTAACGTACTTGCTTTAGGGCCAGATGCGTAATCTGTTGTGTCATATGCAAAAGAGAGCAGGTTTAACAATGTTGAACGACAAATATCATTTATGTACAATAGGAATAAAAAGGGCCGAGTACAGAACCTTCAGCATGTCATTTTAGATTTGTATTCACCGTATTTTGTGTACTGGTTTATGTTGGATAGGTAACTTTTGAACCAGCCATTGCTAATTCCCCCGAATACATGTATTTCAAATTTACTTAACACCATACTGTGATTTATCGTGTCAAAGGCTTTTAAAAAATCTATGAATACAGCTAATTTTACGTCTTTATTTGGTTTGCTATTTTCTATGCCAATATGTCTGAGGAATTGCATAACAAGATGGATGACTGTGCTTTTTTTTCTGAAGCCATATTGATGTAGGTAGACAATATCAAATGTGGTCAGATCGTTAACCATTCTATTTGCCAGTAGTTTTTCCAAAATTTTACAGAAGGCGGGTAAAATACTTATGTAATTATTAAATTTATTTTCGTCGCCGGTTTTGAAAATTGGATTAACTTTGGCGATTTTCATTCTGTTTGGCACAACTCCGCACGTAAAAGATTGATTAGCAATTGTTTGGGCAAATATATTTATGCTATACTTCAAGGGATATGTCGTAATACCATCACAGTCTTCAGAATATTTTGACTTCATACGTTTAACAATATGTATTACTTCATGAGGGGTAAGTGGGTGGTGTTATGAAAAAAATAATTGGGTACGGAGAATCCACGAAGTCTCTAAAGGATTTATCTGTTAGTATTACAGTACGTGGAGAGTGGATTGTAACTAAATCACCCGCGGAGTGGAGTTATCACCCAAGCTTTAACTTTCAAAATTTGTACATATCGACAAAAACACAAGCAAAGTGTCAGCCAATGGACCTCCGGGTTTAACCCGGAGGTCCATTGGCTGAAACTTTGCTTGTGCTTGTTATGCTTTGCAACAAATTTGCAATTATTGCTTGGGTGGAATCTCCACTCTGCGGGTGATTTAGTGATAATACACTCTCCATGTACTGTAGTTCCTCACTGGTGCGTCTTCATATGTTTGTAAAGAAGTTACTGAATTCATATGCTATTTCGTGCGGATTATTTATAACGTGGTTATTATCTTTGACAAAAGTAGAAGGCATTCTGCAGTTAAAACTAGAAGTCCTGTCACGAAATGCGCACAAATAGCACGTCGATCTGCGCGTTAATATACGCGTTATAATCATAGTAAGGCTATCAAATTCTGTACATATGGCATGTGCGCAAGCAGTGTTTCAGCAAATGGACCTCTGGGTAACCCGGAGGTCCATTGGCAGAAACATTGCCTGTGTTTGCTATGAGTAACCAGGAGAACCTGCCGTGCTTCGGGTGCCATTCGATATGGTAATTGCGCGCAATTCCAACGCGCAATTAAGCTCAGATAAGCGCACAGTTCGTGATATGACTTCCAGTTTTAACTGTAGCAGCACGTTTTGCTTTATTTAAATGTTTCATTTAATATCTTCCATGTTCCTCTCAAGTTACTTTTATTTTCATTTAATATTTTATTAAAGTACGTTGCTTTACTCATCTTTAATTCTGTTACAAATTTTACAGTAGTTTTTATAATTTCTTATATTTTGTTCCGTTGAGGATTTAATTATTTTATTATAAAGTTTTGTCTTGGTAGTTGATGATTTCATAAGGCCTTTGGATATCCACGGCTGTTGATTAGTATATTTTTTCTTTAGTTGGACATTAACCCTTTACCCAACGTAACGGCCAAAACCGGCCAGCGCTATTCACAAAAATCGCCAATTAATTTCCAATATATTTTCATTTTTTGTCTCAAAAACATAGGTTATGACCCCTCGTTGGAACGAGCTCGTCGAGCTCGTTCCAACGAGGGGTCATAACCTATGTTTTTGAGACAAAAAATGAAAAAAATTAATTATTCAAGAATATTTTTTGCAAGTGTCGTCTGCTTTTCATGTTACGTAAAGGGTTATCCAAAAGAAATGCCTTTTCAAAAACAGTAGAATAGATGTTCATAAATCTCTCATATGCAATATCAGGGCAACTTGTTTCGTGGATACACGAAAACTCGCTTTGCGACAGAAGTAATCTGAAGGATGCCAAGTTCGCAGCACTGAAATTGCCTTTGACGTTCATTTTGGGTCTATCCTTTTGGGAGGCATTATTTTCTACATGGAATATACCAGAATGGTCAGAGACATCTGTTATAATTATTCCGGATAGACAGTTAGAGGAAATATTATTTGAGAAGATATGATGTATTGCTGAATGACTGGTTATTCGAGTTAGCCTGGTGATACGAGGTATGAATACCTGGCTCACCATAAGATCAAGATAATTTTGGGTTTTGCAATGACAACTTGTTATTAATCAGTCAATATTAAAGTCGCTCATAATATTTGCTTCTTTATTTTCAAGATTAATTTCATCTGTTATTTCATTCAGTTTTGCAAGGAAAATATCTATATCAGCTTCAGGTTGAGTATTAGATCTATATATGACCCCAACTAATTTTTAAGTATTATTTACTTTTAACATAAATGGGGACTCCATTACATGGGGAATGGAGACAGACAAGTCATTTCCTATTGTAGACGTAAGACCGTCCTTCACATAGATACCGATACCGCCATCATCTCTCTCCGGTCGTGTCTTATTGATGAGTGGATGTTAAAAACATTTTCGGAGTTCTGCAGATTAGCCAGAAGTTCATTTAGGGAGTCCCAATGGGCGCTTAGACTTTGGCAGTTTAGATGAAACATTCAAAATTGCTCGGTTCGTTTGGTGTTTGATAATATAAATTCATTGGTGGAGTAGTATTTGTAGTCACCTCAAAAGTCTCAGAATTTATTTATTTAGTGATGTTTAAGGTAACATACTCATGCACAATGGCTAATCGTGACCTTGACAGTTTTACGGGTGGAGAAAGTCGGTGTACCCGGAGAAAACCACCGAACATCGACGAGCAACTGTCAGGTCCTCAACATTCTAACTCTGTTCAAGCTCCGCTCAAGCAGGGTTACAGCGGTTGAAGACATGTGTGTCAAAGAAGTGCAGTACGCCTTAGTACACGGCGTCATCGTGCCCCCGTGTAGGCAACCGGCATAAAGTGCCTTGCCAAAGGACACAACGCGGGTCGTCCTGGACGGGGATCGATCTCGGGACCTCTAGCATAGAAGTCCAACAGTCTACCATCGCGCGCCACAAGTCTCTGAATAGAGAATCTTCTTCAGTGTTCATTTCGCATGTTCTGTCGATGTAAACTTTTATAAGATCAAATTCTGGATTCGTCTGTACCTCGCCTTATCCTATATTACCCGTCATTATTATCGTAAAGAGAGACACCGCCAAGTCCTAATGATATTTCATGCAGAGACGTCGAAGAGAATGAATGAATGAAATTTTAGTTTGCAGCATACTCAAATCGAATATCAATTAACAAATGACAAGGTAAGTGAACAGTGCATGGAAATGGCATAGCCGGAGAGGCTGTCTTCCTGCCATTCCTGCCATTCCCATACATCAAATTTCTTGACACCAAAGCCTTATCCATTTGTCTTTTCTCTCGACGGTTTTGCCAAAATAAGATTAAACAATGCTCATGGTCGGACCGAGGACATTTCTTTCTAAAGTCATATCAGTTTAACAATCTGATAGTTTGGAAAGAGACATACAGTTCGTGGAGAGTGGATTGTAACTAAATCACCCGCGGTGTGGAGTTATCACCCAAGCTATAACTTTCAAATTTTGTACATATCGACAAAAAACACAAGCAATGCTTCAGCCAATGGACCTCCGGGATTAACCCGGAGGTCCATTGGCTGAAACGTTGCTTGTGCTGGTTATGCTTTGCAACAAATTTACAATTACTGCTTGGGTGAAATCTCCACTCTGCGGGTGATTTAGTGATAAAAAACACTCTCCACGCACTGTAGTAGGTTTGGAAGATGAGATCATTTTTTATAAAAATTAATCAGGACAAGATGAATTAACACAAATAATGATCGAGGAATACGAATTCAGGGTTGTATTAATTACTGCCTTTTTAAACAGGGGCCTACTGAGTTGTTGATTTTCTGCCTTTAAATCATTCCAAATTTTCGGGAAAGAATGAATCGGGAGATTTACAGAGAAACGTGTTCTCGGTTATGAATGTACGCACACTCCCAGACTGACTGGTTTCCATTTCAGAAGGATTTATGTAAATTTCAAAAGTACTATCGAAAGATACAGGCAATTTATTATGATACCAGTCATGCATACACAAAAGAACATGTAACCTATATAGGTCATCAAACTTCATTATGCCACAGTTTTTAAATAATGGTTCGGTATGTGAGGTATATTTTCCAATCATTATGACGTGAATTCCCTTTTTGCAGAGTTATAATTTTACTTGTCGACGATACATGACCCAAAGCAAGTATACCGTAAAGCAAATGGTTATATAGTGTCTTTAAGTCTTTAAAGAGAAGAATGTTTTTCGCCCTATTCAAGGCAAATAATGCCCTTGACATTTTAAACAGACCACAGAGGTGTGCTGTGTAAATTTTAGATTTTCGTCCATGTGGACTCCAAGCAATTTATCTGGTTATTCTTCGTGTTGGTTACTTATTAATCGAATATCTGTACTATTTAGAATAATCTTTTATACCAACGGCGTTATACGAATCATTTTGTGGATGCAGCAGCATGAATTTTGTTTTACTAGTATTCAAACATAGTCCATTTGCAGAACACCATCCACTTATGTTATTTAGTTTGGAAATGGTCTCGTCTATTTGGTTATCTAGATTATTACCAGATGCAAAACCTAGAGTGTCATCTGCCTGCAAAAGACGGAACTTTTAGCAGGGTTGGGTAGCTGATGTCGTGGCTGTATAATAATAAAAGGGTGGGGCCCAGTATGGAACCTTGAGGTACACTAATTGTGACCTCCAATATGTCCGATACGTTATTCAATGAAAGAAACAGATTGACTTCTGCCTGTTAGGTAATCTTTAAAGCAGGAACTTGCCAACCCTCTTATACCATAGCTGGCCAGTTTTGTAGGTTCAACTGCTTGATTTATGGTATCAAAGGCTTTAGAAAAGTCTAGAAATACCGAGAGTGAGCAATCCTTTGTAGGTTTGTCATTTGCTTCTACAACATTAATTATGAGCTAAAGAATAGCGTGAACAGTGGAGTTTCCCTCTCTGAATCCAAACTGATTCTTACATAAAATGTTTTGTTCCTCAAAGAAAGTGTTTAATCGTGCGATAAAATCCTGTTCTAGTGTTTTGGAGAGTGTTGGTAGAATACTAATGGGGCGAAAGTTGGTAAATAGCCCTGGGTCTCCCGATTTAAAAATGGGTATAATTTTAGCTATTTTTATTTTGTCAAGCTCAGGCACTCTACCTGTAACAATGAATACGTTGACTACCTGAGATAAAGGACCTACCACCTCCAGTATTATCTCTTTTAATAATTTTGTGGACATATCATCGCTATCTCTACTCGATTTACTCCTCAAATTGTGATCGCAAAAGATTACCTCTTGTTCATTAGTAGGACTTACAAAACATGAGTCTCTGTTGTTAGTGTTGCTCAAATAATCCGAAAAATACGTTGGGTAGGGGGGCACTTGATCACTTGTCGTCTTTTCAATGTAAGCAAAAAAGGTATTGAATCCGTCAGCGATTTTTTTTCTGGTCTGTAAATTCCGTTCGTGAAAATTAAAACTGTCAGGTCCACACTCATGAGCTAATTCCCGATACTGACTAAAATAGAGTAGATTTTCTTTTAATTATATGCTATTAAACATTTTATTGCACAATATTCAGCCCAATTCTACCCCAAATGCGTATTCAAAACAATAACAAAGATCAGCTGATCGTTCCTTCAAGGCGACATAATGCGCCGAAGCGCGACGTCATTTAGTAAGCTACTGAGGGATATTTCTCGATATCCATCGACTCGATGGATATCGAGAAATATCTTTCATATAATTTGCGATAAATCACAGGCTAGCGTATAATAATTACTTATATTGCAATGAGTTATTTTTCCCCTTTGTTCCTTTATTATTTTTGTTTTATTGTTATCGTTTTATTTCACGCGATGTACATTATTTGACCACGTGTTCACATTCTCACCTTTATTACAAGACCAATGCAAGTCGACAACTTGAGTGGTGGAAAAGTGGGTAGCAAGCTTTCATATTTACATTACATATTTCTCTTTCCCAAACTTACATTTCATCTGATAACATACAGTACGTGGAGAGTGGATTGTAACCAAATCACCCGCGGAGTGGAGTTATCACCCAAGCGAAAAACTTTCAAATTTTGTACATATCAACAAAAAACACACGCAATGTTTCAGCGAATGGACCTCCGGGTTTAACCCGGAGGTCCATTGGCTGAAACTTTGCTTGTGCTGGTTATGCTTTGCAACAAATCTGAAATTATTGCTTGGGTGGAATCTCCACTCTGCGGGTGATTTAGTGATAATACACTCTCCACGTACTGTATTCCCATTCATTATAAAGGGAACATACATGACTGTCCCAAGACGGAACACAGCTGTAATCGCCTCAAGCATTTGAAGAATTTTATACAGACAGTTGCGGGGAATCGAACACATTGTTGTATGAATGTAACCCGGGTTAATTGATTTAGTGAAGATCAGTTGCCAAGATCCAGCCAGCGAACAGTGTTCACAGTAATGCTCGATTGGTTTCAAAGTGTGACTGAGATGTAAGTTTGGGAGCAATTTGAGTGTGACTGTGAATGTTAAACCGTTCGGACGTTTTTTCGCCTGTCTGTCAACCTCTGTTTATTTATACTTCTGTGTGCGGTATTCCGTCAGTCATACTGCTGTGTGCGATATGCTATTTATAATACAGCTGTGTGCGGTATTCCGTCTATTATACTGCTATGTGCATATGATATCTATAATACTGCTGTGTGCGGTACTCCGTCTGTTATACTGTTATGTGGGGTATGATATCTATAATACTGGTGTGTGCGGTATTCCGTCTGTTATACTGCTATGTGCGGTATGATATCCATGATACTGCTGTGTGCGGTATTCCGTCTGTTATACTATTATGTGCGGTATGATATCTATAATACTGCTCTGTGCGGTATTCCGTCTGTTATACTGTTATGTGCGGTATGCTATCTATAATATTGCTGTGTGCAGTATTCCGTCTGTTATACTGCTGTGTGCGGTATGCTATCTATAATACTGGTGTGTGCGGTATGCTATCTATAATACTGCTGTGTACGGTATGCTATCTATAATACTGCTGTGTGCGGTATGATATCTATAATACTGCTCTGTGCGGTATTCCGTCTGTTATACTGTTATGTGCGGTATGCTATCTATAATATTGCTGTGTGCAGTATTCCGTCTGTTATACTGCTGTGTGCGGTATGCTATCTATAATACTGGTGTGTGCGGTATTCCGTTTGTTATACTGCTGTGTGCGGTATGCTATCTATAATACTGCTGTGTGCGGTATTCCGTATGTTGTACTGCCATGTGCGGTATGATATCTATAATACTGCTGTGTGCGGTATTCCGTCTGTTATACTGTTGTGTGCGGTATGCTATCTTTATTACTGATGTGTGTGGTATGCTATCTATAATACTGCTGTGTGTGGTATGCTATCTATAATACTGCTGTGTACGGTATGCTATCTATAATACTGCTGTGTGCGGTATGCTATCTATAATACTGCTGTGTGCAGTATTCCGTCTGTTATACTGCTGTGTGCGGTATGCTATCTATAATACTGCTGTGTGCCATATTCCGTATGTTATACTGCTATGTGCGGTATGATATCTATAATACTGGTGTGTGCGGTATTCCGTATGTTATACTATTATGTGCGGTATGATATCTATAATACTGCTGTGTGTGGTATGCTATCTATAATACTGCTGTGTGTGGTATGCCATCTATAATACTGCTGTGTGCGGTATGCTATCTATAATACTGTTGTGTGCGGTATTCCGTATGTTGTACTGCCATGTGCGGTATGATATCTATAATACTGCTGTGTGCGGTATTCCGTCTGTTATATTGTTGTGTGCAGTATGCTATCTATAATACTGCTGTGTGTGGTATGATATCTATAATACTGTTGTGTGCGGTATTCCGTATGTTGTACTGCCATGTGCGGTATGATATCTATAATACTGCTGTGTGCGGTATTCCGTCTGTTATACTGTTGTGTGCAGTATGCTATCTATAATACTGCTGTGTGCGGTATGCTATCTATAATACTGCTGTGTGCGGTATTCTGTCTGTTATACTGTTGTGTGCAGTATGCTATCTATAATACTGCTGTGTGCAGTATGCTATCTATAATACTGCTGTGTGCGGTATTCCGTCTGTTATACTGTTGTGTGCAGTATGCTATCTATAATACTGCTGTGTGCAGTATGCTATCTATAATACTGCTGTGTGCGGTATTCTGTCTGTTATACTGTTGTGTGCAGTATGCTATCTATAATACTGCTGTGTGCGGTATGCTATCTATAATACTGCTGTGTGCGGTATTCCGTCTGTTATACTCTTGTGTACAATATGCTATCTATAATACTTCTGTGTGCAGTATGCTATCTATAATACTGCTGTGTGCGGTATTCCGTCTGTTATACTGTTGTGTGCAGTATGCTATCTATAATACTGCTGTGTGCGGTATGCTATCTATAATACTGCTGTGTGCGGTATTCTGTCTGTTATACTGTTGTGTGCAGTATGCTATCTATAATACTGCTGTGTGCAGTATGCTATCTATAATACTGCTGTGTGCGGTATTCCGTCTGTTATACTGTTGTGAGCAGTATGCTATCTATAATACTGCTGTGTGCAGTATGCTATCTATAATACTGCTGTGTGCGGTATTCTGTCTGTTATACTGTTGTGTGCAGTATGCTATCTATAATACTGCTGTGTGCGGTATGCTATCTATAATACTGCTGTGTGCGGTATTCCGTCTGTTATACTGTTGTGTACAGTATGCTATCTATAATACTGCTGTGTGCAGTATGCTATCTATAATACTGCTGTGTGCGGTATTCCGTCTGTTATACTGTTGTGTGCAGTATGCTATCTATACTACTGCTGTGTGCAGTATGCTATCTATAATACTGCTGTGTGCGGTATTCTGTCTGTTATACTGTTGTGTGTGGTATGCTATCTATAATACTGCTGTGTGCAGTATGCTATCTATAATACTGCTGTGTGCGGTATTCTGTATGTTATACTGTTGTGTGTGGTATGCTATCTATAATACTGCTGTGTGTGGTATGGTATCTATAATACTGCTGTGTGCGGTATTCCGCCTGTTATACTGTTGTGTGCAGTATGCTATCTATAATACTGCTGTGTGCAGTATGCTATCTATAATACTGCTGTGTGCGGTATTCTGTCTGTTATACTGTTGTGTGTGGTATGCTATCTATAATACTGCTGTGTATGGTATGCTATCTATAATACTGCTGTGTGCGGTATGCTATCTATAATACTGCTGTGTGCGGTATTCCGTCTGTTATACTGCTATGTGCGGTATGATATCTATAATACTGATGTGTGTGGTATTCCGTCTGTTATACTGCTATGTGCGGTATGATATCTATAATACTGCTGTGTGCGGTATTCCGTCTGTTATACTGCTATGTGCGGTATGATATCTATAATACTGTTGTGTGCGGTATTCCGTATGTTGTACTGCCATGTGCGGTATGATATCTATAATACTGCTGTGTGCGGTATTCCGTCTGTTATACTGTTGTGTGCGGTATGCTATCTATAATACTGCTGTGTGCGGTATTCCGTATGTTATACTGCTGTGTGCGGTATTTACTGCTATGTGCGGTAAGAATGTTAAGGTCGTTACACACCGGCGCGACCGACCGATTTTATCTGTCGCAAAATCGCTGACGACAGGACATGACATGATCGATAAATTGGCGACGAAAGTTTCATGCTGGTCGCAGAAATTGGAAGTTTGCTGTATTTTTGACGTCTGGTCGCCAGTCGCTGCTGCTGGATGCTTCAAGAAGGAACATGACGGAGTTTCCAAAAATATTATATTGGAGGTACAAAAATACCCCTGTTTATATGATACGGTTGACAGCTCCTATAAAGATAAGAGGAAGAAGACAAACGCCGGGGATGAGGTAGCAAATGCCGTACATTTGCTCACATACCTTGACACACACCCTGACGCAAACATCCTGACACACACTTCCTTACACACTCCCCCTGACACAAACCCCGACCCGCACACAATGACCCCCCCCCCCCCCCCCCCGTCCAACACAAACACACACAATTATCACACACGTACATACAACCACACCCCGAGTAGCACTATGTACTGGATTAAAAAAAAAAAAAAAATTAAAATCAACAAAACAGAGGGGGCATTGGGTCGGGAGGGGGGGGGGTGTAAGGGGTGGGGGAAAGATTTGTGAAAAGGGAAGGGGTACGAATGGAGACGGTACGACAACGTAAAGTAAGCGAGGTAAGAATGAGAGTGAAACTGGGATAGAGGGAAATGAAGTTGTAGTGATAGGGTAATCGGGGGAGGGGGGAGCAGGGAGTGCGAGAGAGACAGAGAGAGAGAGAGAGAGAGAGAGAGAGAGAGAGAGAGAGAGAGAGAGAGAGGGAGAGAGAGAGAGAGAGAGAAATCGCGACGGAGGATGCTGTTTTGAAATATTGTTTCATAAAAACATCACGGGGTGGGGTTGGGGTGGGCTGAAGGAGTAGTCAGTACATATATATAGATCCTCGTAGATTCTTCCATGTTCTGAATTAGGACATATATTATTTTTCAGTCGATGTTTGTAAAGAGAAATGGAAGAACCTGCGGGACAGTTTCAGTCGCCAACACAGGAAGGTCTCATCGCGCAAAAGTGGGCAGGGTTGTGAGAAGTCGAAGACGTGGAAATATTACGAGGTTATGGGCTTATTGAAGGCATCTACAAGCAGCAGGGCAACATGTTCTAATTTGTCACAGGTAGACAGCGATCAGTTATCTGACGCCGAGAATGCTGAAAATGATGAAACAATTGTAGCCCAGGGGAATCAACCCATTGGGGAAAGTGTTTTGGATAGTCAAGTAGTGTCTGAAAATGCATCATCGGCTGCGTCGACAGATTTCTCTTCTGCCACGCCTGTTGTGGGGAAAAGGAGGAAAAGAAGAGCAAATGATTACTTTAACTTGAAGATGGGGTAGAAAAGGAAGACGACGTTAGCCATTTTCTGAAAAGTTTTAGAACCCGTAATGCGAGCTTTGCCAGAGAGGAAGCGATCTCTAGCAAAAATAAAATTGCAAACAGTACTGCATGATATGACATACAGTAACGAGGGTATCAAGTCCTCGTCATACATTTCGTCTGAAAGTGGAAACACTGGATGCAACTATCAGTCAAATGAAACGTGTGAAGAAGCAACAGATTTAACGTATACCTCACTGTAAAATTCTACCAATAATAAATGTATCAACCGATGATAACGTTTCTTTACTTTTAAGCATATGTCAGTATATCTTACCTCCTACAAGTATCTGGGAATTTCATTGGTTCAAAGACGTCACATGCAGACTGCATATAAAACCATATACTGCGTGTCAACAACATCAATATACGCTGACAGCTATGGGTAATCTCCCCTTTGTTCATTGATTATTCAAAATGGCGGCAGCCGATAAACGCTTCAAGTTGAAAGCTCATATTTGGTCTGAAGTGCAGGTTAGGCAACTTAAAAGGCATCATATTCAGTGGATGTGTGTCATGTTACCTTCGAAATGAAACTGTTTGGTATGTATGAATTTGCCTTGTTACAATTTATAGCACTCTCCCATAAATTGTAACAAGGCTTTCGCTCTCGTCCAATATGAAATTAACTGACTCCATATATGCCATATTAGGCCACCAACAAACTGTGTAACTAATAGTATATTTTCATCATACAACTCTAATGTATGATGAACGTATCAGTGGTACCCCCCCCCCCCCGCCCGGTGGAGGGGAGGGGTGATGCTTTTGCAAGAACTTAAGCCTTTATTTTTTCATCTTGACAAACTGGGAACCCCCACCCCAAAACGTGCGTAAAATGTGTTTTTACCCCAACTTTCAGACGCCTACCCTTCAATTTGGAGAACCCTTCGGTTTAAATCGCTTTCCGATGGTTGATCATTGCATAAAATAATCACTGCATTTGTGTTGAAGTTGGATTGACGAGTTATGAACTGGTACAAATTTATAGTCACCTCAACCCGTAAGTCTCGATGAATACTCACTTCCACGGATTAGTAATTTCTCATATCAAACTCAACACATCGAAATAATTATTTTCACTGGTACATCCTGTTTCATAAACTGAAGTTTATGTTGTTTTGAAGATAATAAATGACACGAGTTCAGGCAGATGAACTTCTGAATCCCAATACGAGAAGATATGCACAACTACAATGAAAAAATTAGCATACGAAAATCAAAACGTCACAATGCGGAAACCAATTCCGCCTGCCAGGGCACTTGTCCATTTTGTGAATTAAAGTACTCTGTAAATTTGTCTCGGACTGAAATAGCTGCCATTCCAGATCGATTTCCCCCAAGGTGGGTAGCGTCCTGTAAACACGGTTGGGAATCTGAATCCTCTGTGAAATTGTTGAATCTTCGGAACAATTTTGTAACATGTTGTGCAGCAGCACCGTGGCCTTCAATATGTGATTTATGTTTTCTGGTTCCATTATTATACGGTTTTGGAAAACTCTCCATCTCTGGGACAGAATCCCAAATGCATTTTCTACGACGCGCCTTGCTCTAGATAGACGGCAGTTAAAAATCTTCCGTCTGATTGTCAGACACCTTCCTGGAAATGGGCGCATTAAATAAGTCTTTAAAGGAAAGGATTCGTCGGCAACATTGGCAAATGGCAACAGCTCATTTGACGTGTCATCCAATGGTCTGGGATCAGGAATAGGTACACGTTTTTCGCAAGTGCCTTTGCCAGATCTGAGTCAGCAAATACACCTGCGTCATTGTCACGGTCATATGAACCGATTGTCCACTATTCTGAACCTTTAGCCTGCATCCACTAATGCCCGAAGAATGACAGAAAAGTGGCCTTTATAGTTAACCCTTTACCCAACGTAACGGCAAAAACCGGTTAGCGCTATTCTCAAAAATCGCCAATCAATTTTCATTATTTTTTCATTTTTTGTCTCAAAAACATAGGTTATGACCCCTCGTTGGAACGAGCTCGTCGAGCTCGTTCCAACGAAGGGTCATAATCTATGTGTTTGAAATAAAAATTGAAAAAAGGTTAGTTATTCGATAATTTTTTTGCAAGTGTCGTCTGCTTTTCGTGTTAGGTAAAGGGTTAAAAAACTGCGATCCAGAATTCGGTGGAGCTTGAATGGAAATGTGTTTACCATCTAAAGCCCCAATACAATTTGTAAAATTCCACTTGTCCATAAAACCTTGGGCTATGTCTATCCAGTCAGCGCAAGCTGGATTCGGCATGAATTCTTCCTCGAATACACTCCATATAGCCTTGCAAGTTTCAATAACAATCCCTCTCACAGTGGACGCGCTAAGTCTGAAATTAAAGGCCAAACTGTGGTACGAATTCCCAGTAGCCAGGTACCTCAAACAAACTGCTAGGCGTTCATCGGAACTCACTGACCGTCTGTAGTTTGTGTCCTGCTTTGATATCACTAGATCAAGTTTTTGAAGTGGGCATATTCTTTGACATCAACTCGGAAATATTGTTGGAATCGAACAGGATCCCTCTTAAGTTCCGGTTACGAGCTTATGAAACTCGCCATATTTCTCACGCTTTTTGCAAATAGGGTGTGCCCAATGCTTTCTGCGCCTCTGTTCCCTTTTACGGGCGATCATCAAAAGTCACAGACTCAAGAATTTCTTCTTGGCAAGTCTAGCAGTGTCCGACATGTCGAAGAAATGACCTGTAGTTGGGAATGAAATCCCGTATAGCAGAAATATGTCACGCCCGTATCCGGTGTGCACGAAAAAATCGTTAACCGTTGAAACCGTCACGTCACCTGTAAAGAATCGCTCGCTGACGATTCTGTCGGTCGCAAACGGTGTGTACTCCCAAATAGCACAACGTTTAAACTGTCGTGTCGCCTTGACGAAGACGGTCGTCTGTGTGTCGGTCGGTCGCGCCCGGTGTGTAACGACCTTTACGACTGAACCGCGACAACACGACAGCGCGACAGTACTGTCGCGGTTCTGTCGTAATAGAGCTCTGTCGCGTTTTGAAGAAACAGAAAAGAGAAACGCGACGCTCGATGCTTGGCCCTAACAGGACACCATACTGATGCAGATGTGTGTCAGCCAGTGAAGTACATTTGTACTGTATTGTGGAGTCGAGTTAACACAAATTATGAATAATGATCTATTTCTAGGAATCAATGTTAGAGACAATTATGACAGCTTCTTAATAACAGGAAACAAGTTATTAGATTCACCAAATAAAATACAGTTACAGTGGAATCCAGTTACATGATAACATTCTTTATCCCATAAATGTCTGTTTATTTGAACAATAAATGCCTTGGATAAATTTTTGCTTTATTCACCTAGTAGGGTGATAAATTTTCACCATAGGTTTAAAACTGAAAGAATTTATTCCTATAGTAGAGCCGGTGTAAAAGGAATTGAAATCCGTAGGAACGTTAGTCCCTCTGGACTATTATTCCGCGGAATTATAGTCCTAGGTCTAACATTTCTAGGAATAGTAGTCCGGCGGACTACTATTCCTAGAAATGTTAGACCTAGGACTATAATTCCGCGGAATAATAGGCCAGAGGGACTAATTTTCCTACGGACTTCCTTTCTTGTTACACCGGTCTTGTTGACCTCTGACCTCTACCGCATTCGTGTAGTATAATTAACAGTTCAATTGTTGTTTTCTTTAAACCTGTTTGAAAGTATTACACAATACCAGTAGAAAACACTACACATTGTTCATTTAATAAAGTATTTTTGCAAGTTTAGCTCATGTTTGTAGGGGAATTATTTTTAGACAGAAATGTATCACTGCGCCTTTTTTATTTTGGGAAATTTTGCTTGTCTTCGAATTGGACCTATGTGCTCCTCACTTCTCGCTGTGTTTTGTTGCGAGTAACAGCACGATTTCGCCCCAACTGCCCTGTAAAAGATTTATGGGATAAACGAAATAAACGTATAGTGTTATCAAGTAAAACATTTATTCTACTCTTAGAATTAAGAATGAAACCGACTCGCCAGAGGCTCGTCGGTTTCATTCTTAATCCTACTCGTAGAATAATTTTTACTTGAAAACGCTATACGTTTTTCCATATGAATGCAGAAGAAACTGGTGTCAATTAATTTGGTTGTGCTATTCAGGTTGATTTATGTATCCAGCTTACATCTGCACTCCAATTGGGGACACACGCCAACACTTGTAGCATTGACAGATATGGGTGTTTGTCACCAAGTGAAGTACAGTTGTGTTCAGGTTCTCCAGATGGAATTTAGTCTGTAGAGTGGTGCACAATTGCATAACCAATGTAATATTATTATTATGTTATTACTATTTGGGCTGATTTTTCTGTCCAGCTTAATCCAAGAACTCCAATTGAGGATACACACCAACACCTGTAACAATACAGATGAGGATGTGTGTCATCAAGTGAAATATAGTTGTGTTCGGGGTCCCTGAAAAATACTTGCATGAAATGGTCTGGCGAGTTACACAAAGACATTCTGAATACAGAGGAAATTAGTGTTTTGTTTGTGATATTTAGACTGATTTTTGTATCCAGCCTACTCCCTGCACTACATTTGGGGACGCACACCGACACCTGTACAGGACATGTGTGGATGTGTGGCACCAAGTGAAGTACAGTTGAGTTCAGCAATCCAGAATGATAACATGCTGAATAATGAAGAAACTGGTGTCAATTATTTCGATCGTGCTATTGAGATTTATATTTTTGTATCCGCCTTACTCACCGTACACCAACTGGGGACACAACCCAACCCCTGTAAGAAGACGGATATGAGTGTATGTCACCAAGTGAAATACAGTGTGTTCAGGATCCCAGAGAGATGCTTGCCTGAAATGGACTGCCCAGTTACATAATAACATTCTGAGTACAGAAGAAACTGGTGTCAATTATTTTGGTTTCGCTATTCAGACTAATTTTTGTATCTCGCTTACTCCCTCACTCCAGTTGGGGACACACGCCATCACCTGTACAGGGCAGATGTGTGAATATGTGTCGCCAAGTTAAGTACAGTTGTGTTTAGAATCCTAGGAAGATGCATGCCTGGAATGGCCTGCCCAGTTACATAATAAAATATACTACTCAAAGTTTGCTAAGCACCAAGTATATCCAACTGCCTGTTTTACGTTTTAGTTGAAATATGGTAATGAAAAAAGTATATATTTTTTATTTAATTATATCTTTAATGATTTAAGTACAGAAATTAAGATTTTATTTGTGTTTGACATTATTTTTTTGCTTTTGAATACGATAAACAGGGAAAATGGATATTATTGGTAAAAGAAGAATTTTTTCAGTTTGCCAAAAAGTTGACGGAGCGAACTGGTATGGGTTCAATATCGAGTATGAGAACCATTACTGTAAATTACAGCTTGACAACGCCTCTCATGCTCCCAATCAGGTTCCCGGTGGTCTTTTGTGGGATGTTGTTCCATTCTTGGACCAGCATGGCACCAAGCTCATGGATACGTCTTGGCTGGACTAGACTGGCTGAAATTGCAAGCTGCAACTCATTCCAGACATGTTCGATTGGACTGAGGCCAGGGGATCTTGCTGATCAGTCCATACGCACACTCCCTTCCCTCTGTCGGCACTCCCCGACAGCATGGGCAACATGAGGACGGGTAATATCGTTCATCAGAGTGAATCTATCACCAGTAGTATGTCATGTTCCCCTACACCTCCAGGTTGCCGGATCTCATTGCCGGATCTCATGTGACGTCATAGTCACGTGACGTAGTGGCGCCATGTTGTGTTGTCATGGTAACGAGCGTGAGCGGCCATATTGTGACGCCATCTCCATAGTGATACGGGGTGTGAGTGCGCATGCGCAACGCGTGTTGTTAGGGTGACACGTGTTTCCGTCGTCCATTTTGTATACTGGAGGCCGCCATCTTGGTTTCTATGGTAGCACGTGATTGCTATGTTACCCAATTTTTCTGCAATAGGACGGGGTATGTTCGGGGGTGTGTTCGATTGTAGAAGAGTAAATCTAATCACCACAAACAACCCGACAATCCCTCCAAATCACCAAAATCCACCCCAACTTTTACTATTTTCTCTGCTTCTATCTATATATGCAATAATTTTCGTCTACCTAGGCATGTTCCTTTGTTCTGGAGTATACTCCAGTAGCGTAGAAGAGCCTATCAACTGGAACAGCTTTGCTTATTGTTACTATATTTAGCAATCTCTGGTCTATTCTTGTTAGTTCTGACCCTATTCCAAGTACTCTTGTAGTTTCCTTTATCTAGATCATTTATATAGATTATAACTAACCAATCAGATTGCTTGATTTCCCATAATCTGTATGCAGAGTTATCTCCCCTAATTACAACGAAGTCCTATCCAATTTTCATCACCTCTATATCCGATGGCCATATCCCTTGGAATCCCATTTTTGGGAAACACCCGTGGCTATGGAATCCCTTTTTTGTCGTATGAGGCCATGAGGGCTATGTAAAAGCCCTCAATGAGTCCTCATTTATTATCCCTCATAGCCTCATTGAATTTTGAGGTTATGAGGACCATTAAAAATCCCTCAATGAGATATAATTTACTACGACTCTCAGTCTCATTTCAGTATTTGAGGATACCTATGGCCTGGTATTTTATTATTCGAGGATACCTATCGAGGATACCTTTAGTAGAATCCCTTTTTGTCGTATGAGGCCATGAGAGCTATGTAAAAGCCCTCGATGAGTCCCCATTTATTATCCCTCATAGCCTCATTGAATTTTGAGGTTATGAGGACCATTAAAAATCCCTCAATGAGATATAATTTACTACGACTCTTAGCCTCATTTCAGTATTTGAGGATACCTATGGCCTGGTATTTTATTATTCGAGGATACCTATCGAGGATACCTTTAGGAGAATCCCTTTTTTGTCGTATGAGGCCATGAGGGCTATGTAAAAGCCCTCAATGAGTCCTCATTTATTATCCCTCATATAGCCTTTTTGAATTTTGAGGTTATGAGGACCATTAAAAATCCCTCACTGAGGTATAATTTACTACGACTCTTAGCCTCATTTCAGTATTTGAGGATACCTATGGCCTGATATTGTATTATTTGAGGATACCTATTGAGGATACCAATCGAGGATACCTTTTGGAGAATCCCTTTGTTGTCGCATTAGGCTATGTAAAAACCCTCAATGGGTCTAATGTAGTCTTACCATCTGCTTCCATCTTGTCGCCAAAGCTCCAAGGCCATTACAGGTCTATGGCCTATCTGTCCTATCATTAGCTTTTACAGCAGTCTTGTTCCATTGCGGCCTTGTACCAGTACTATTGGCTTCTGTTATTCTACCCCATATCTCATCCATTACTTCCTAGCTATACCTATCTCAGTCTCGACTATAACATTGATCAAGGTTTATCAGATTTCCCCTGTATACATATAAAGCATTCCGTTATTGAGATTCCTAGCCGTGTCCGTAAAATTTGGATTCCGTGTTTTGACATCGACACTCCAGGGTATTCCCCTTCCCTATTGGAAGAATTTAGTTTAATGGGTTGTAGTTTAAAAATTTATTCAATTCAAACAGTTCAAAAGGGAGTGTTAATACCTTCATTTAGGTTATGGTTCAAAAATTATTCATTCATTTCAAGGGGGTTAATATTTATTTATATTATATATAGTTCAAAAGTTCATTCAAACAGTTCAAAGGAGTTTTAATTACATATAGTTCATTCAAACAGTTCAAGAGGGTTATATTTAGGGGGTTATAGTTCTAAACTTTGTTCACTTTGTTTTGTTCACTTCCATCTTGATTGTATTTGATCAGATCTGTCCAGTCTGTCCAACTAGTTCGATCAATCCGACTAGTTTGACATTCTTTCACTTTGTTATGTTCACAATTGGTTATGTTGGATCTGTACCTTTATTGTTTTGTAATGGTTGGTTATCTCTGTTCAGGTTCTTGTAGTCATTGTTGAATTGCGGGTTATTAATCCTTTTCCATACCCTCGTGTGTCGATGTCAAAACACGGAATCCAAATTTTACGGACACGGCTAGGAATCTTAATAACGGAATGCCTTATATGTATACAGGGGAAATCTGATTCAACCTTGATCAATGTTATAGTCGAGACTGAGATAGGTATAGCTAGGAAGTAATGGATGAGATACGGGGCAGAATAACAGAAGCCAATAGTACTGGTACAAGGCCGCAAAGGAACAAGACTGCTGTAGAAGCTAATGATAGGACAGATAGGCCATAGACCTGTAATGGCCTTGGAGCTTTGGCGACAAGATGGAAGCGGATGGTAAGACTACATTAGACCCATTGAGGGTTTTTACATAGCCTAATGCGACAAAAAAGGGATTCTCCAAAAGCTATCCTCGATAGGTATCCTCAATAGGTATCCTCAAATAATACAATACAAGGCCATAGGTATCCTGAAATACTGAAATGAGGCTAAGAGTCGTAGTAAATTATACCTCAATGAGGGATTTTTAATGGTCCTCTTAAGCTCAAAATTCAATGAGGCTATGAGGGATAATAAATGAGGACTCATTGAGGGCTTTTACATAGCCCACATGGCCTCATACGACAAAAAAAGGGATTCTCCTAAAGGTATCCTCGTTAGGTATCCTCGAATAATAAAATACCAGGCCATAGGTATCCTCAATACTGAAATGAGGCTAAGAGTCGTAGTAAATTATACCTCAATGAGGAATTTTTAATGGTCCTCATAACCTCAAAATTCAATGAGGCTATGAGGGATAATAAATGGGGACTCATCGAGGGCTTTTACATAGCTCTCATGGCCTCATACGACAAAAAGGGATTCTCCTAAAGGTATCCTGGATAGGTATCCTCGAATAATAAAATACCAGGCCATAGGTATCCTCAAATACTGAAATGAGGCTAAGAGTCGTAGTAAATTATACCTCAATGAGGGATTTTTAATGGTCCTCATAACCTCAAAATTCAATGAGGCTATGAGGGATAATAAATGAGGACTCATTGAGGGCTTTTACATAGCCTTCATGGCCTCATACGACAAAAAAGGGATTCTCCTAAAGGTATCCTCGATAGGTATCCTCGAATAATAAAATACCAGGCCATAGGTATCCTCAAATACTGAAATGAGACTAAGAGTCGTAGTAAATTATATCTCATTGAGGGATTTTTAATGGTCCTCATAACCTCAAAATTCAATGAGGCTATGAGGGATAATAAATGAGGACTCATTGAGGGCTTTTACTTAGCTCTCATGGCCTCATACGACAAAAAAGGGATTCTCCTAAAGGTATCCTCGATAGGTATCCTCGAATAATACAATACCAGGCCATAGGTATCCTCAAATACTGAAATGAGGCTAAGAGTCGCAGTAAATTATACCTCATTGAGGGATTTTTAATGGTCCTCATAACCTCAAAATTCAATGAGGCTATGAGGGATAATAAATGAGGACTCATTGAGGGATTTTACATAGCCCTCATGGCCTCATACGACAAAAAAGGGATTCCATAGCCACGGGTGTTTCCCAAAAATGGGATTCCATGGGATATGGCCATCGGATATAGAGGTGATGAGAATCGGATAGGACTTCGTTGTAATAAGGGGAGATAACTCTGCATACAGATTATGGGAAATCAAGCAATCTGATTGGTTAGTTATAATCTATATAAATGATCTAGATAAAGGAAACTACAAGAGTACTGGAATAGGGTCAGAACTAACAAGAATAGACCAGAGATTGCTAAATATAGTAACAATAAGCAAAGCTGTTCCAGTTGATAGGCTCTTCTACGCTACTGGAGTATACTCCAGAACAAAGGAACATGACTAGGTAGACGAAAACTATTGCATATATAGATAGAAGCAGAGAATTCTGAAAGAATTCGAAATAGTAAAAGTTGGGGTGGATTTTGGTGATTTGGAGGGATTGTCGGGTTGTTTGTGGTAATTAGATTTACTCTTCTACAATCGAACACACCCTCCGAACATACAACGTCCTATTGCAGAAAAATTGGGTAACATAGCAATCACGTGCTACCATAGAAACCAAGATGGCGGCCTCCAGTATACAAAATGGACGACGGAAACACGTGTCACCCTAACAACACGCGCTGCGCATGCGCACTCACACCACGTATCACTATGGAGATGACGTCACAACATGGCCGCTCACGCGCGTTTCCATGACAACACAACATGGCGCCACTACGTCACGTGACTATGACGTCACATGAGATCCGGCAATGAGATCCGGCAACATGGAGGTGTAGGGGAACATGACATACTACTATCACCCACCATCTAAATACATTCCTCAATCATATCCACCAAAAGTATCGCAAATATGTGACAAGAAAATTTCACAATGATGTGTCAAATATGTGGTGCTTAGCAAACTTTGAGTAGTATTTAACATTCTGAATATAGAGGACACTGGTGTGAATTATTTTGTATGTGCTACTCAGACTTATTTTTGTTTCTAGCTTACTCCCAGTACTCCAGTTGGGGACACACGCCAACACTTGTTCAGTACAGATGTGGATGTGTGTCAGAAGTGATGTACAGTCGAGTGTACAGTTCCAGAAAAACGCTAGCCCGAAATGGCCAGTCGAGTTGCGTATACATAAGGACATTCTGAATATAGAAGGAACTTGCGGCAATTCTTTTGTTAGTACGATTCAGACTGATATTTTTCTCCGGCTTACTCCCTTGTAAGCCCATTTGGGAACACACACCAACACATGTTCAGGAAAGGTGTGGATATGTGTCACCAAGTGAAGTACAATTGTGTCAAAAAGAGCTTGCCTGAAATGGTCTGCCTTGTTTATTTATTTATTGGGGTTTCTCGACTTTTTGGATAGCCAGAGTCACTTCGTGTCGGAAGTCTGCCCTGCTACATAATACTGTTCTGAATATAGAAGAAACTGGTATCAATTATTTTGTTTGTGCTATTATTGTATCCAGCATACTATTCCCTGCAACCCAGTTGGGGCACACACAAACACCTGTAACGAGACAGATGTGCATGTGTGGCACCAAGTGAACTACAAATGAATTCAGCAACCCACAAAGGTGCTTGCCTAAAATGGGCTGCCCTGTTACCCAATAATATTCCGAATATACATGTAGAAGAAACTGGTGTCAATTGTTTTGACTGATTGTTGTGATCAACTTACTCCCTATACTCCAACTGGAGACACACCAACACCTGTAGCAGACAGATGTGGTTGTGTGTCACCAAGTGAAGTACAGATGTGTTCAGGTTGGTTCCCTAGATAATACTTGCAGTTCAAACTAGAAGTCTTGTCACGAATTGTGCGCTTATCTAGGCTTATTTGCGCGTAGGAATTGCGCACAATTGCCAAATCGAATGGCATCCAAGGCATGGCAGGTTCTCCTGTTTACTCATAGCAAACACAAGCAATGTTTCTGCCAATGGACCTCCGGGTTATCCGGAGGTCCATTGGCTGAAACATCGCTTGTGCACAGGCCATATGTACAGAATTTGATAGCTTTACTATGGCCAAACGCGTACATTAACGCGCAGATCGACGTGCTATTTGTGTGCATTTCATGACAGGGCGTCTAGTTTTAACTGTAGTCAGTAGAGTGAAGCCCAGTTACATAACGACATTCTGAATGTATTATTTTGTTTCTGCTTTTCAGACTGATGTTATCCAAGTACTTCAACTGGGGACAAACACCAACACCTGTAACAGAAAGGTGAGGATGTGTGTCACCAAGTGAAATGCAGTTGTGTTCAGGATCATGGACAGATGCTTGACTGAAACGGCCTGCCTAGTTACATAACATTCTGAATGCTTGCCTGAAATGGCCTGTCTAGTTACATAACATTCTGAATGCTTGCCTGAAATGGCCTGTCTAGTTACATAACATTCTGAATGCTTGCCTGAAATGGCCTGCCTAGTTACATAACATTCCGAATGCTTGCCTGAAATGGCCTGCCTAGTTACGTAACATTCTGAATGCTTGCCTGAAATGGCCTGCCTAGTTATATAACAGTCTGAATGCTTGCCTGAAATGGCCTGCCTAGTTACATAACATTCTGAATGCTTGTCTGAAATGGCCTGCCTAGTTACATAACATTCTGAATGCTTGCCTGAAATGGCCTGTCTAGTTACATAACATTCTAAATGCTTGCCTGAAATGGCCTGCCTAGTTACATAACAGTCTGAATGCTTGACTGAAATGACCTGCCTAGTTACATAACATTCTGAATGCTTGCCTGAAATGGCCTGCCTAGTTACATAACAATCTGAATGCTTGCCTGAAATGGCCTGCCTAGTTACATAACATTCTGAACGCTTGCCTGAATTGACCTACCTAGTTACATAACATTCTGAATGCTTGCCTGATATGGCCTGCCTAGTGACATAACATTCTGAATGCTTGCCTGAAATGGCCTGCCTAGTTACATAACAATCTGAATGCTTGCCTGATATGGCCTGCCTAGTTACATAACATTCTGAATGCTTGCCTGAAATGGCCTGCCTAGTTACATAACATTCCGAATACTTGCCTGAAATGGCCTGTCTAGTTACATAACATTCTGAATGCTTGCCTGAAATGGCTTGCCTAGTTACATAACATTCTGAATGCTTGCCTGAAATGGCCTGCCTAGTTACATAACATTCTGAATGCTTGCCTGAAATGGCGTGCCTAGTTACATAACATTCTAAATGCTTGCCTGAAATGGCCTGCCTAGTTACATAACATTCTGAATGCTTGACTGAAATGGCCTGCCTAGTTACATAACATTCTGAATGCTTGCCTGAAATGGCCTGCCTAGTTACATAACATTCTGAATGCTTGCCTGAAATGGCGTGCCTAGTTACATAACATTCTAAATGCTTGCCTGAAATGGCCTGCCTAGTTACATAACATTCTGAATGCTTGACTGAAATGGCCTGCCTAGTTACATAACATTCTGAATGCTTGCCTGAAATGGCTTGCCTAGTTACATAACATTCCGAATACTTGCCTGAAATGGCCTGTCTAGTTACATAACATTCTGAATGCTTGCCTGAAATGGCTTGCCTAGTTACATAACATTCCGAATACTTGCCTGAAATGGCCTGTCTAGTTACATAACATTCTGAATGCTTGCCTGAAATGGCTTGCCTAGTTACATAACATTCTGAATGCTTGCCTGAAATGGCGTGCCTAGTTACATAACATTCTGAATGCTTGCCTGAAATGGCCTGCCTAGTTACATAACATTCTTCTGAATGCTTGACTGAAATGGCCTGCCTAGTTACATAACATTCTGAATGCTTGCCTGAAATGGCCTGCCTAGTTACATAACATTCTGAATGCTTGCCTGAAATGGCCTGCCTAGTTACATACCATTCTGAATGCTTGCCTGAAATGTCCTGCCTAGTTACATAACATTCCGAATGCTTGCCTGAAATGGCCTGCCTAGTTACATAACATTCTGAATGCTTGCCTGAAATTGCCTGCCTAGTTACATAACATTCTGAATGCTTGCCTGAAATGGCCTGCCTAGTTACATAACATTCTGAATGCTTGCCTGAAATGGCCTGCCTAGTTACATAACATTCTGAATGCTTGCCTGGAATGGCCTACCTAGTTACATAACATTCCGAATGCTTGCCTGAAATGGCCTGCCTAGTTACATAACATTCTGAATGCTTGCCTGAAATGGCCTGCCTAGTTACATAACATTCTGAATGCTTGCCTGAAATGGCCTGCCTAGTTACATAACATTCTGAATGCTTGCCTGAAATGGCCTGCCTAGTTACATAACATTCTGAATGCTTGCCTGAAATGGCCTGCCTAGTTACATAACATTCTGAATGCTTGCCTGAAATGGCCTGCCTACTTTCATAACATTCTGAATGCTTGCCTGAAATGGCCTGCCTAGTTACATAACATTCTGAATGCTTGCCTGAAATGGCCTGCCTAGTTACATAACATTCTGAATGCTTGCCTGAAATGGCCTGCCTAGTTACATAACATTCTGAATGCTTGCCTGAAATGGCCTCTCTAGTTACATAACATTCTGAATGCTTGCCTGAAATGGCCTGCCTAGTTACATAACAGTCTGAATGCTTGCCTGAAATGGCCTGCCCAGTTACATAATAACATTCTGCCCAGTTACATAATAACATTCTGAATATAGCAGAGACTGATATTTTTGTGACCAACATAATCCATGTATTTCAACTCGGGACACACACCAACACCTGTAACATGACAGATGAGGATGTGTTTACCAAGTGAAGTACAGTTGTGTTCAGGATCCCGGAAAGATTGCTTGTCTGAAATGGCCTGTCCTGTTACATAATCATTTTCTGAATATCGAAGAGACTGGAGTCAGTTATTTTGTTTGTGCTATTCAGACTGACCTTTGTGTCAACTTAACCCTTTACATAACAAATCGCCCGCATCCGCCCGCGTAATATGCAAATTTAGCAGTTGAAAAAATTAAATTTTTCAAAATATTTTAACAAAACCATATCATGTGACCCCTCATTGGAACGAGCTCATTGAGCTCGTTCCAATGAGGGGTCACATGATATGGTTTTGAAAAAATTTTTGAAAAATTAAAAAAAATTATATTTAAAATAATAAATTTTGATACCGTCTGCGTTGGGTAAAGGGTTAATCCATGTACAGGAAAAATATGTGGATGTGTGTCACCAAGTAAAGCACAATTGTGTTCAGGATCCCAGAAAGATGCTTGCCTGAAATGGTCAGCTCTGTTTATTTATTTACGGGAGTTTAACGGCACTTTCGACACCCAGTGTCACCTCGAGAAGTATTTCGCTTTCGGATTGTTAAAATTCCCATTACGTTCGGCTGTTTTCGTGTTCATAACTCCTATGACTTTGGAACCTTTACTCCATCTAGATACGTTTAGAGAGGCAGCTGTGTACAGTGCTGAAGACTGTATATGCACATTGCACTGAAAAATAAACATAGCTAATAACAAGAACATAATATACAAATTTCATTCTTATTTTCATTTAGGATTTCCAAGAGGGAACGGCGGGGCGTAGTCGGGGATACAATTAATTTGCTGCTATAAAGGTGTATACAATACGTGTATAAAATACGTACAAAGCGTAACACTCCCGAATCGCGGCGGGGCAGATCCTCCTCGCGAGAGACATACGCTAGTTAACCAAATTAACGAAAGCATGTGAAGACGTAAAATTTGCCCCATCGCAACCCGGATGTAATACACCCACCACGTACTCCAGGCGAGTATATAAATAGTTACTACTCCAGGTCGATGAACAGAACAATGACATTTGAATACATTTACCATGTATTTTATATCGATTGAAAATACATAATTTATTAAACTATCGTTCATACAATAGCCGCTGATTACATTAGTATAATATAATCCGGCAGATTACCAGTACGCGAATTTTAGTCGCCACCCAGGGGGAGGCCACCAAAAATTTGAAAGACGTGACGTGGGGGTGGGTGGGTCTCTTGAGTGCGCCAAAAATGTGCATTTCCAACTTGTGCAATTTTTTGAATTTTTTAAAAATATATTATTATATCAGCTAATATATACCATCAGTTGTGTTTCAAACCTTAAAGATGGTGTTGTACATCACACTCTTAACATAAAAACATCAGGAGGCTTTATATGTGAGAATATTGGGCTTAAACTGGGAAAATGTCACACGTTAGTAGGGCGTGGGTGTCTTGTTCGAAATGTAGAAAATGTGCAGACAATATTTTGGGAACAATTCAAATGAAAATTTGTTCCCGTATATGTACACCTGCTCTGGCCAAGCCTATAATGAACAGCTTGTCATTTGTAGATTGGGGCCCACAGCAGCCCACAGAGGTTTAAATTGGTGGTACCAGTTTAACCCTTTAACTAACATGAAAAGAAGACGACACTTGCCAAAAAATGATTGAATAACTAATTTTTTTCATTTTTTGTCTCAAAAACATAGGTTATGACCCCTCATTGGAACGAGCTCAACGAGCTCGTTCCAATGAGGGGTCATAACCTATGTTTTTGAGACAAAAAATGAAAAAATAATAAAAATTAATTGGTGATTTTTTAGAATAGCGCTGGCCGGTTTTGGTCGTTACTTTGGGTAAAGGGTTAAGGACTTTATGAAAACCCCCTAAAGACAGCTGTGCCTGCTAAGTTTATAAGTTTTTTTTTATTTTAATGGGAGAGTGGGGCTGGGTGTCTGAGAACGGTAGTAGAAAGTTTGCACGTAGTGGGTGTAAAAAGGAGCCGAATGAAAAATAGGACGTTACGTCTTGCACATTTTTAGTGCCCCCCCCCCCCCCCCCCCTTGCGCCACCCATTAAAATCTTTGGTGTTTTCAGAGAATGTTTTTATAGTTTACTCTCGATACCACTATATACATGGGTTTCTACATTGTAAGATAGCCAGTAAGTTGAGTTATGGGGTCTAATATGAATAGAAACAAAAACTTAAATCTTCCAATAAAGAGGAAGTATTTAACTGGATTTTCGGGGAAACGATCACGTGCGGTTTCCTCGAAATCCAGGGGCGAAACAGACTCGAGAAATTGCAGCTCAAAGCAAACAGGACAATGAAATTTTAATACATGAAATTTCCAGGTATTTTATACCGATTGCAAATACGGTAGTGTTGTGTACTAAGGCGAATTGCACGTCGATGGTGAACTTGTCTTCAACCAATGCTAACCCTCCTTATGTGGAGTTAGTATGTTGGGCAGCTGACAGTTACACGCCGTTAGTCGGTGGTTTTCCCTGGTACTCCGTCTTCCTCCACCCGTAAGACTCTCGTGGTCATGATTAGCCATAATGCAGAAATATGTGACCTTAAACACCAATATAATATTAGCCCAATAGCCTGTCATTCAAACTATAGCCGCTGAGTGTGACTCAGTACTTAAATGGATTTCCGCAAAACGATCACGTGCAGTGTCCTCAACAATTCGCGAAATCCAGTGGCGTAATTGACTGAGAAATTATTGCGCAAAGCAATCAGTTGTTTTTCTCTCACTTGAATAGAAGTTGTACTTGAGACTTGGATTATTTAAACTGTAAGTATAACTTCTTCTCGAACTGCATATGTCAATATAGTCCGGCCGCCAAATGCCCACTTCCTGCTAGGGCTGCACGATATTCAAAACTGAATACCGGTATCGGTATTCAAAAAAATACCTCGGTATACCGGTATATCGAAAACTGTGCAGATATATGAACACAAGTACCACAATCGAGACTCGAGGCATCACAGTTGGAACGAATTAGCACGCCTTGATGATGCGGTTCGAAACACCCTTACCCAACGCAGACGATATCAAAATTTATTATTTTCAAAATTAATTTATCAGATTTTCCCCAAAGATTTCAACAAAACTATATCATGTGACCCCCTCATCGGAACGAACCCAACGAGCTCGTTCCAATGAGGGGTCACATGATATAGGTTTGTTGAAATCTTTTAAAATTATTTTTTCAACTGCAGAATTTGTATATTACGAGGGCACAAGCAGGCGATACCTTGGAAAAAGGAATAATATTATTCATTCGGGGCTACGGTTAAAAAACTCAAGACATCTTGAAAATTGAATTGTGGGAAATAAATAATGACGATAAATCGATATTTTTTTGTAATTACACCGGTATTCAATCGATATTGGTTTGAATACCGGTATATATCGGTTTATCGAAATACCGCGCAGCCCTACTTTCTGCCCATCCTCAAAGTCGCATCAAAAGTATTTTTCATCGGTGGTTTCTGATACGGGGCAACTCCTGATTCTGAAAAAGGTTTACTGGATGTCTGACAGTATTGAGCAAGTTTCGATATTCGTTGCAGAAAAGGGATACCTAATTTCAATCCGCATAGTTATCCTGGGTGCTGAAATTCTCATATATAATCGGTATTTACTAGAAAAAATTATATTCCCCATTTAGGCGGTATGCATCTGATTATGAGCTTCATATGTGCCGTAGGAGAACTGATGGCTGAATCAGGTTTGGCTGATGTGCTGCAATCAGTGGCTGGAGGTGTGGAAAACTTTCTAGATGGAAAATAATTCCAATGAACATGGGAGCTATACGTTTATTGGCAGAAAAACTTCGTAAATTATTCGAGAAAAACAACTTTAAATGTATGGAAGATCTGTCCCCTTTGTATGGAAGATTTAGGGGATGAAAGTCGGACAACGAAAATGTGGATGGATGTTTATCTGAAGCTTGTTTTCCTCATGATGTTTGTATGTTCGTGTTGAACGGGAAGGTGACTGACCCCTTCACCTTCATGTTGTACGAAGTATGTTGCCATACTTTTGTCGCATCTTGCCATACAAATTACGCGTGATGTGGTCTGTACTACCCCCGTCAGATGGGGAATCTTGAGCCTATTTTTTCGGCCCATTTCATGAGACACATTATGGGGGTTGGAGCGGATTATGGATGAAATGTTCATAGATACTACATTTATGAAATATGGCCACGGCAAGTCGAGTATTATATGCACATCTCTCAAATCAGAAACCCTAAAGGTGTGAGCTCAAAGTTCGCATGCCCGTGGATACTCAGCTCATAGCATATCAGAGATACGCGAGGCCAATAACACAGAAAGATCCCACATTTTCGACAAAGAAGAGGGCAAAGCTCGAATTGCGTCCTATGCCATTAACCGCAAAGGTCTCCGCTCCAAACTTGAGATGTATATAGATTCTATGAATCCGTTACAGCACCCTAAAACCGCGATCAATATCGAAACCGGAAATGTAAGTCCTATCATCATCGACAAGATCCTATAGTTAACCCCTTACCTAACATGAAAAGCAGACGACACTTGCAAAATAAATTCTTGTATAACTAATTGTTTTCATTTTTGTCTCAAAAACATAGGTTATGACCCCTCATTGGAACGAGCTCGACGAGCTCGTTCCAATGAGGGGTCGAAACCTATGTTTTTGAGACAAAAAATGAAAAAAATAATGAAAATTAATTGGCGATTTTTGAGAATAGCGCTGGATGGTTTTGTCCGTTACGTTGGGCAAAGGGTTAAGTTCAGCACTGATGATCAAGTTCCAACAGAACCTTCCTGGGGGATTCTAAGACTTTACTCCAATGCCTATCCAAACCGTGGCTGTGTCAGGAAAATCTGTCAAGGTTGGTGATGTTAAAGTTGTGATACGAACCTTATATACTGCATTGTGATCAGACAACTATTTTTATTTAATCTTATTTGTTTTATAAGGATTGGCGAACAAGTTATGCAACTTATATTAACACTTCTCCTTGGCTCAATGGCGTAGGTGTGTGGGATGACCTTGATAGCGGCAACTTCGTGGCCTAGCTCTTCTCGAATACTACGAAGGGATCTTTAGCCTGCACGGAGTATGCCTCTCTCCGCACAGAGGACAGCCATTTTACGTCCCCACCCGATAGGACGATACGCTGTGACAGCATCAACCCCACAATTGATGCTGACAGAGAGTGTTCGGACACCCCGAGAACTTTCCCCGACCGGGGATCGATCCCGGGACCTCTGGCATGAGAGACCAGCGCTCTTATCCACTCGGCCATCACTCTCTCCCCCAAGACAACTATCAAGCTCTCGCCCCAAGACAACTATCAAGCTCTCGCAACTTCCATGCTGAGGGATTTCCCTGTTACGAATTGTCGCACTTACTACATCACTCTCTGACGATGCTGATGACATGCCAATTTCTAAATCAAGGTCAAATTTTATAAATAAGACGATGGTTGTTTCGTCATACAACAGTGGAGATAGATGGCTGTGCATTGTTGTGGATCCCACATTGGGCAGTGTCTGGCAAAACGCTCCAAGCGACAGTTATTGACCTTGTAGAAAAATTCATATGTATCAGCACATGCAGCTGAATGACGTCTATTGATGTGGACGCCAGCACCAAGTCCGTAACCAGTGTTCAAACCAGCCACCGAAGGTATTCTCCCTGCACAAAAAGAAGTTTTAACCATCGCTGCAAACAAGGCACAGTTAAGGACTATGTTACCCCAAATTTCATCCAAAAAGCACAATGTCAAAACACACAATAGAAACTCTTCGGATGTTAATGTTGCATATCTGTTGGATCACTGCTATTTGATTTTCACCTCAATGATAAATGAAGACATCAAAAACTGATTTTGAAGTGAAACAAGTGATTTTTATTCTCTGCTTTTAAAAACAAGCTTCAGCTGAATAGATAAACAAAAATATTCAATGACAATCCATCTAGGGCCAATTACCACCCAAATTTCTTTTAAAAATATCTATGTAGTTTTAAACATGAGAAGATTGCATTCTTCGGTTTGTTTCACTGTGAACAAATGCCCAAAGCTGAACCTCCTAAATGCTAAACATTCAGTAAAGTTGTGATCAAAATGCAAAGCGTTTTGAGAATATTGTAATTCAGATATATAGATAGATGGAGTAGAGGGAACATTGGACATGAAAGAGAAAACTTTTAGTGTTCAACCGATTACCAAACATGGCCGCTGAACGATTACAGGTTATTTGAGCTCACAATCTGCCGATTCTGATTGTAATACCGTGTACTAATAGACAAGTCAAGGTTCGAAAGAGCAACATTAAAATGAACTTATTTTACGGATTTACAGTTCATTCACTACTAGATGAGTCGAGACCCGAAAGAACTACATTAAGTTGAACATATTTCACAGTGTTAAACTCCGTTGACTCAGGTCCAGTAAAATTACCAGTCGCGCACACTTGGGCGGTAAACGTGGCTCTCAGAGCCACGTTTACCACCCAAATGCGCGCTACTGGTAATTTTTACTGCGACCTGAGTCAATGGAGTGCAACCTTCACTTTTCCGGTATGAACAGGCGATTGCCGCAAGTACGCCCAATTGTAATCTTTACGTGTCCATTTAACTGGTATACCCCGTAAAGGGGCGTCTCGAGAGATTAAGAATACACATTGTGGTGGTTTTTCAACTTTATTGAATGGTATCAACTATGGTATGTGGCGAAAGCTTTATGCTCTGGGCTTGGGGGCGACTCTGTTGGAATTCTGAAAGCATTATATAAAGATGTATACAGTGAACTTAACCTGGGTAACATAACAAAACGTGTGCCTATGGAGATAGGCCTAAAACAGGTGTGTATCCTTTCGCCAATTCTTTTTGCATTGTACATCAAAGGTTTAGGATAGCGACGAAGGGGTTGCAGTTGGGGACTTGAAGATCCCAAGGCTATTCTTTGCAGACGATATGGTGATAGTGTCAGAAAGCGAAGAAGTATATACAAATTATACATCAAAATGAAGATTGAGATGTATAGAACACGAACCACATGTGTAATCAACTCATAGAGTCGACCGTAGGCACTACTGGTTCCTGGAAGTCTGCTACCGTATTCAGAGGTGTGAATTTCAAAATAAACAAAATTCCATTACTTATATAGCACGTTAAAAGTCAAATTTCTTAAAAACTATAAAAATAATGAAACATTTTCAGCAGAGATATACTCAATGTCACTCTAATCAGTGGCGGCGTCAGAGTTACAGAAGTGAGGGGGTACAGTTGGGTATTGCCCGCCGCGCATAAGTTTTAAAAATTTTTAAAACTTACATTGTAAATGATGTTCTCTGGAGCATTCTCAGACAATTAAATTAAAACAGTTTTATCTTTTGAAACTTACTGGTTCGGTCTTTCAGTGAGAGAAAACTTCGTGCATGGTGACATTTTAACGGAAGAACGCTGCTGTTGTAAAGTGCGAACACAACGCACCAAACGACACTCAAATCGAAAATGAAAGTAGGCTGCATTCCAAACGGATGCGTTGCACGCTCTCGATTCTAGCATTCCTTGAATAATCTCAAGCGGTATGTTTCAGACCGTTTGAACGCGGCACGCCTTGTTGCAATTTGTGCCCTCGACTCTTGTTTGTTGTTTGCAGCTAATGTGTGTGTGTGTGGGGGGGGGGGGGGGGGGGGGGGGGCACACAAACATAATTTAAAAACTTCTTTGATTTAGTGCACTTGGGAATATGGAATTAAGCATACCCACCATTACACCGCAACGTTCAATACAAAAATTAAAATGATAGTATTTTTTTACTACGCTTGGCGAAAAAAGTGGAGGGGTAAGTACCCCCATACCCCCGCCCCCGGGCGCCGCCACTGACTCTAATCTCATAGCGTGAGTATAATTAAATTGCAACAACTTTCTTCGCTTTCTTTGTGGGGGGGGGGGGGGGGGGCTTTCTTTTTGACGGATTTGGGGTAACGTAGTAGTCCTTAATAGACATAATGTGTAAACAGTTTGTCACTGAACGGTTGATTGAGTTGAATACAATGAAGCATAAACTGATGATTACTAGCAAAACTGAAACCCCCGTCGAATTGAGCAAAGGATCACCGAGAAAACGATTCGATCTGACAACGACGCACGAAGAAGCAGACAAGATATACACTCATCAACCCATTAAGGTTGCTTCTGATGAACGGAAGGGTGTACGTGTTGTTGCTGCATCACTATTTACAGCAGAATTCCAGACTTACTCGCTGATCTTGCCATGTCGGACTGAGCCACACGTGAGAGCCTGTTCCGAATAGGGAAGGGTCTAATACTAAATTTGTTTACTTTGAAATTCCGACCTCTGATATTCCTTAACGCCATGTACCTGAAGCTTCGTTCTTGGATATGTGAAGCACATTTGGCCACAGGTTGTTCTGAAATATTATTATATTATCAGTTCTGGTACGAATATGGTAGCAGATTTCCAGGAACCATTCATGCCTGCTGTCAATTCTGTGATTTGACTACATATGTTTGTCGTGTTCTACACATCACAGCCTTAATTGCGATGTAAAATTTGTGCATATTTAATTTGAAATTATGGAATATCAGAGATGGAAATTTCAAAGTAAACAAATTCCCCTTACTTTCCGTATTTAGCACCTTAAGGGGAGTGTAAACAATATGGCGAAAATCGTCTTGTACAATTTTATTTTATTGATATCATAAGTTATCCTTGTGTTTTCCAGGGTGTATGGCAATTTGAGTTCCCAAACCGGTGCAAATTTCCAATACACCCTGGAAAACACAAGGATAACGGATTTATTTCCAAGAATTTTTAGTGTATTTAATACTTTAACCTACATTGTGGACAAAAACTGACAGACAATTTGTACTTCGTAAGTTTCTTAATAAATAAACTAGACAAATATGGATGTCATTGGACGAGCTCGTTCCAAAGAGGGGTCACATGATGTGGTTTTGTTGAAATTTTTCGAAAAATAATATTTTTTCAGCTGCTGAATTTGCATGTTACGCGGGCAGATGCGGGCGATTCGTTGGGTAAAGTGTTAAGCGACCCATACACTATCAATATTATTGACAATAATTGGCCATGGTGCCCTTATGGAGGAACTCCGGATTAATCAACCTGATGATTTCAGAAACTTTCTTCGAATGGATAAGATTCATTTAAAGAGCTGCTACGGTTGGTTACACCTTTAATAGAGAAAAAAGACACAAAGATGCGCGATGCAATACCACCGATGGAACGATTATCAGCCACATTGCGTTTTTTGGCTACTGGAAATACATTTGAAGACCTGAAATTCCTTAATGTTGCGTAATATTATTGACGGAACCCACACACTATCAATATTATTGACGGTCGTAAAATATTGAAGAAAATATTTCAGAAATCTCAGATATTCGCCAATAATATTGATCAATCTTCAATATCTCCCACACACTGGCAATAATATTGTCAATACCGTTTATTGACAATATTATTGTCAATAATATTGATAGTGTATGGGCCGCTTTAAACATTGTCATGGAAAATATTATTGACTGAAATGCCCCTCCATACTTTTTAAACAAACACCGTTTGCCTTACCCTCATCGAAGATGTTGTTTACATCAGCTTCATAACATATTTTCAAAACTTTCAAACTTTCTTGCTTTGAATGTTCAGTCCTCGGGAACGCGGTTGCTCAATAAGTAGAGATGCGGGCTGCAAGCCGAGAGCTCCTCGGTTCGTATCCCACCTGCGGCAGCCGCGTTGTGTCCTTGGACAAGACACTTAACCCTTTACCTAACGTAACGGTCAAAACCGGCCAGCGCTATTCTCAAAAATCGCCAATTAATTTTCATTATTTTTTTCATTTTTTGTCTCAAAAACATAGGTTATGACCCCTCGTTGGAACGAGCTCGTCGAGCTCGTTCCAACGAGGGGTCATAACCTATGTTTTTGAGACAAAAAATGAAAAAAATTAGTTATTCGAGAATTATTTTTGCAAGTGTCGTCTGCTTTTCAGGTTAGGTAAAGGGTTAATCCCAATTGCTCACGTGGGGGCACGGTGGCATGCGTACTAATGCGTACTGCACGTCAATGGTGCACTTGTCTTCAGCCAATGTTAACCCTGCTCGCATGGAGTTAGTATGCGTGGGAGTCTGACAGTTGCTCGCCGTTGCTCGGTGGTTCTCTCCTGGTACCCCGGCTTCCTCCACCGATAAAACTATCCGACTCATGGTGACCTTGGCTGTCGAAAATGTCGTTAAACCCAAATAAATAAATAATTTTTCAGTCCTCAGTTACACCACAAAAAGGCGGAACCGTTGGTGTTGATTTTGTGGATGTTGGACCTCACCACGATGATAATGAGTGCCTAAAAATATTTTTAAAATGCATCTATTAAATATTTAATTTGATAAAAATAAACTTGTAGCCCTCAAGATATATTTTTATGCCATGATTACCTATTCTACTGTACACAAAAAGCATATGACATAAGTTTTAGATTTACACACCAACCCTGGTGAACACGCCAGCAATGGGATTCCTGTAGTTGAAAATTTCATCAAAAGTGGAACTACATCCAAGTTGACCTTGGTGACCTTGACCTGAATGCAAACTTGTCTGAATTTATAGCACGGAGGCGACAAGTGAAATGAAAGTTATTTATTACGTTTTAAATGAGTTTACCTCAAAAGATACCAACAATTAACAAACATGCGTTGTCTCACGTTAATAAAGCATCCACAACTCGAAATAGTATGTTATTTAGCGCGCGTGCGCGCGTAATATTTGTGACGATTCTGAGAAAAATTCAATGCTCTGTAAGATTCAATTTATGGAAGATAAAAATGACATCTGCAAAATCCGAAACGAATATTTGTAATTTTCCTTTATTTTGTTTTCCTTTTTCTTTCTTATATGTGCATTGTCTTTAAATAATACACACAAAACATCCGTAATAATATATAGTTCGTCGAGCGTGTATTATCACTAAATCACCCGGAGAGTGGAGATTCCACCCAAGCAATAATTGCAAATTTGTTGTAATGCATAACAAGTACAAGCAAAGTTCCAGCCAATGGACCTCCGGGTTAAACCCGGAGGTCCATTGGCTGAAACACTGCTTGTGTGTTTTTGTCCATATATATGGAATTTGAAAGCGATACTTTGGGTGATAACTCCACTCCGCGGGTGATTTGGACACAATCCACTCCCCACGTACTGTACATGTATGTGCCTTTATGCCGTCTGCTAAAGTGTTTTTGCAACAGTGACATGAAAACAGTTCGACGAGAATTTCTGACTACACTACGTTACCTAAGTATTTTGGAAACAGAAATAAGTGTCTTCGATGCTTCCAAAATACTCACCTTCATTAACGCGGCTTGGTGGGTCCTTTATGGGTTATTTATGTTACGAAGGCATCTCAATTGTTTTTCTTTTTTGTCTTCTGATTTTCAAGGATGCAAGCCATTTTCGCCACTGACAATTTTAGTCAGTTGCAAGCCATTTTGGCCACTGACAATTTTAGTCAGTTGGTCGTCAGTTCAATACGTTTCGACAAAACTCCATAAAACAACGAACTAAATATTACTATTTGCCTGTCATTGGATCATGCTAGATTATCTCGCGGAATGATGAAGTGAATTGCCATGAAAATAAATTGATACAAAATTGGTTAATATTCTCCTCTTAAAGCGGCCCATACACTATCAATATTATTGACAATAATATTGAGTAAATAATATTGACAATATATTTTTTGCCACAAACTACTCAATAGTTTCTTCAATATTTTCGGTCATTTCTTCGTCTGCCACCGCGCTGTAAACATGGATCTAGTTGTGGGTTTAGGCGTGGTACTGGCCCTGAGTAACGAAAAACAAAATAAAAAGAAATGGTGGACTAAACGATGGTTTTTAAAAAGACACACATTTGGTCATGGTGCCCTTATGGTGGAACTCCGGATTTATCAACCTGATGATTTCAGAAACTTTCTTCGAATGGATAAGATTCATTTAAAGAGCTGCTACGGTTGGTTACACCTTTAATAGAGAAAAAAGACACAAAGATGCGCGATGCAATACCACCGATGGAACGATTATCAGCCACATTGCGTTTTTTGGCTACTGGAAATACATTTGAAGACCTGAAATTCCTTAATATTGCGTAATATTATTGACGGAACCCACACACTATCAATATTATTGACGGTCGTAAAATATTGAAAAAAATATTTCAGAGATCTCAGATATTCGTCAATAATATTGATCAATCTTCAATATCTCCCACACACTGGCAATAATATTGTCAATACCGTTTATTGACAATATTATTGTCAATAATATTGATCGTGTATGGGCCGCTTAATTTCTTATGAGTATTGATTTTGGTTGGTTGGACGTAGTTCAACGTTTGATTGGATAATTGATGGTCATATTTCATTCCTGTTAATTCAGGCCTGGCATTCTTAAAAATGCAGGAGGGCTAAAACTCGCTCCCCTCGCATGGCCTAGGCGAGCGATTAGCTCTCCGCAAGCTTACAAAAGATAAAATTGCAAAATGAAGTTTTACTGTTAATGAATTCTGCCAAGTGGGCTTTGTACATTTTATTTGGTGCTGTTAACAAGATAGTCTCTGTGAGATGGCTACACTGCCCCTCCCACACCTCCGGGCCTTGCCAAGGTCCGGAGATGTGGGAGGGGCAGTGTGGCAGTCTTATAACGACAGTAGTATGTGATGTGGTTTTGAGGGGTTAGCTGGGGGACCTCGGTGGGGGACCTCGGAAGTGACGTCATGTCACGTGACCTAGTGGCGCCATGTTGTGTTGTCATGGTAACCCGCGGAAACACGTATCACCCTAACAACACGCGCTGCGCATGCGTACTACCACCACGTATCACTATGGAGATGACGTCACAACATGGCCGCTCACGCGGGTTACCATGACAGCACAACATGGCGCCACTAGGTCACGTGACATGACGTCACTTCCGAGGTCCCACACCGAGGTCCCCCAACTAACCCCTCAAAACCACATCACATACTACTAACGACCACTAATATACATGTAGCGGAGATCTTAAAAGATGTGGATTTTAGGCGTAGGCGGTTATGGTAATCATTAGTTTCTAAGGCCAGGAGGGCTAGTTTTCGCCCGCCTTAATTTTTTAAGGCGAGCAGTAGGCGAGCGAGTAAATTGCTCTCCTGAAAATGCCAGGCCTGTTAATTCAACATTTTATTTTTTTTACTTATTTCAGTATCTTTTGTATCTATTGGCCACATTAAAAATCATTAACTGCTGATTTGAATTTTTATAATTTCCTCCCAAAGACGATCATTGTTTTGAAATTCACGCTTAATTTATACCTGAAATCATTTTTTTCAGAAAACGAAATGATTCTATATTTGAAGAAAACAAAAAAAAAAATGTTTTTTTTCTGAATTAGAAATTCCAGAGCGTTGAGAAAAAAATGTTTCCTCGCAACCCCTTCGCTAAAAAAAATCCCACTTGTTTCTTGCTTTCGTACAATTTGTTCCACTTACGTCGTCGCTGTTAGAGCCTTTCCATGTCTGTTTCTTTGGGTGAATTATGATCGGGCGAGATTGCTTTAGGGGGTTTTCACTAGTAATGTCTTCATGGAAATTATTGGGTCACAGCAATGACAACACTCGCTTCGTGTTATACATTTTCTTTTGAGAAACATCACATTTGTTTTTTTCACAATACACACAATTTGTCAGACAAAAAACATATTAATTGTTACTGAGTTAAATTAAAAAGGAAACTATTTTAAAGACCGCATTTGAAGAGAAAAGACATAACCAGTCCTGTGCTATTTTTTATCTCAGTTTTTAAAAGACTTTTTTGCGTCACTCGGACCATTGTCTGCTTTAGTCATGTATGGCGGCTTATTAGCGCCATGTAATGTTTAGCTCAACTTGACAAAGTCAAGATAAACTATTCCCATCAATCGTGCGGAAGTATGAGAGTCTGTTCACATTTTCTTTAGCACAGTCTACACCCCGTAGTTCTTATCCGATCGTCTCCAAATTCCTTATGTAGGTTGGAGGTCATATCTGGATGAAAACGTCCTCCTTGTTTGCGATCGGACAGCTGCGACGTCTACCGGAGCCCGAAAACCTTCAGCAAGGTCTACAGGTCGTATTTTTGAAGAGATGTCATTGTAATTTGGTAAGGTGACTATGATGTCTAGATGAGAGCGCCCCTTTTGGTCGCAATCGGTCTACCGTGACGGCTACGCGGGCCCGAAGCCCGAAAACCTTTAGCACAGTCTACACGTCGTATTTAGGAAAGCATTTCATTGTAACTTTGTATGCTAAGTCTGTATGGTGTCTAGACGAGAAAGTCTTTTTTGATCGGGTTCCGTCAACCGTGACGGCCGCAGGGGTGCGTTACCTACATTACATTAGTACAGTCTACGGCTTGCATTTATGAAGGGATTTCATTGCAAATTTTTAGGATAACTCAGTATAATACCTTGACAACAACGTCATATTTTGGCCATGATAGCTCAACCGTGACGGCCGCCCATGCCTGTGACCTAGATTTGTTTAGCACAGTCTACAGTTCATATTTGCGAAGCGATTTCATTGTAACTTGGAAAGATAACTCCGTATCCTGTCTACAGGAGACTTTCCTATTTTGGTCACGATCGGTCAGTGGTTACCGCCGCCTGGTCACGTGACCTAGATTCCTTTAGCACAGTCTACATGTTGTTTTTGTGAAGGAATTTCATTGTAACTTGGTAGGATAACATGGTATGATATCTAGAAGAGACTTTCCTATTTCTGTTGAGGTCGGTCAACCGTCACCGCCGAACCGTCATGTGATCTAGATTTCTTTAGCAAAGTCTACTAGTTATATTTATGAAGGGATTTCATTGTAACTTGGTAGGATGACTCGTTTTGGAATAATTTTACTGTAACTTGTTAACTTTTGATGACATACGTTAACTGTGAGGGCCGCATTAACCAAGACCTCAATTCTTTAGAACAGTCTACACCTCAAATTATTCTTATTGAAAACAGCATATATTTAACAGAAATTAATATTCTCAATTATCACAATTATTGTCTTATTTCATAATCCTTTCATTAACATTGAACACTTATCCTTTTCATCAAACATTACACACAGTCAAGTTAAGATACAATGTTATTGACACTTTCATTTCAAAGATACCCTACCACAGTGGAATCCTGTTAATTGAATATCCACTTTGCCAATGAAACATATTCAGTTGACAGGAATATATTCAATTAACAGAGATTGTGTCACTTTCCTGTATTCTAGAGATAAACTTAGCATTTATTCTATTATATCTTGTTTGACAGAGCTCTATGGGCTGAAGCCAAATAGGTCTATAAATAAAGGAAAACTGGGGAGAGTCAGGGTAATTTCTCGACAAGTTACAAGATTTTTTATTCAATTAACAGGAGTTTACTATATAACCTATATTTAATTACCAGGTCAGATTTGTACTACAGGAAACTGAAATTGACATAATCTCAATTATCACAATTATTTTCGTATTTCATAATCCTTTCATAAACGTTGAACATTATGCTTTTAATCAAACACAACACTCATTCAAGTTAAGTTACAGTGTCATTGACACTTTCATCACAATTCTTGTCTTATTTCATAATCCTTTCATAAACATTGAATATTATCCTTTTCATCAAACACTACACACAGTTTACCCAACGAATCGCCCGCATCCGCCCGCGTAATATGCAAATCCAGCATTTGAAAAAATATTATTTTTCCAAACATTTCAACAAAACAATATCATGTGACCCCTTGTTAGAACGAGCTCGTCGAGCTCGTTCCAACGAGGGCTCACGTGATATGGTTTTGTGGAAATTTTTTGAAAAATTTAAAAAAATTATATTTAAAATAATAAATTTTGATATCGTCTGCGTTGGGTAAAGGGTTAAACTAAAGTTGTCATTTTCTAACTTGGTAGGTTGACTTCATATAATGTCTAGATGAGAACGTCCCCTTGTGGTCGCAATCATTCAGCCTTGATGGCTGCCCGAGCCCAAAAACCTTTAGCATAGTCTATAGGTCGTATTTAAGGAAGGATTTCATTGTAACTTGGTAGGTTGACTTCACATAACGTCTAGATGAGAATGTCCCCATTGGACGCAATTGGGAAACTGACGGCTACAGAGGCCCGAAGCCCGAAGCCCGAAACCCTTTAGCACAGTCTACAGGCCATATTTATGAAGGGATTTCAATGTAACTTGATAGGATGACTCGTTTTGGAATAATTGCACTGTAACTTGGTAACTTTCGTTGATATACGTTAACTGTGAGGGCCACATACATCAACTGTGAGGTCATATAACCCACCCCTCAGCTCTTTAGTACAGTGTACGTACACCTCATATTATTTTTATCAAAAAATAGCATACAGGGACGGTCACGATTAGCCATTGTGCATAAGTATGTGACCTTAAACACCAATAAATAAATAAATAAATAAATAATAGCATATAGGGAACAGAAATGAACATATTCCCAATTATCACAATTCTTGTCTTATTTCATAATCCTTTCATAAACATTGAATATTATCCTTTTCATCAAACACTACACACAGTCAGGTTTAGCTAAAGTCGTCATCTGACTTCTTTGAATGTATTGGTTTTTAACACTTTACCTAACATGAAAAGCAGACGCCACATGCAAAAAAAATTCTTGAATAACTAATTTTTTTCATTTTTTGTCTCAAAAACATAATTTATGACCCCTCATTGGAACGAGCTCGACGAGATCGTTCCAATGAGGGGTCATAACCAATGTTTTTGAGACAAAAAATGAAAAAATAATGAAATTTAATTGGCGATTTTTGAGAATAGCGCTGGCCGGTTTTGGCCGTTACGTTAGGTAAAGGGTTAAATTCAGGACAGCCACCAAGAATGCCTATTCCTGCTCCACCAATAGGATTCCAGCCTCCAGTGGGAATGAGACACACATCGCGTTCTGTCTATTTATCACAATTCTTTTCGTATTTCATTATCCTTTCATAAACGTTCAACATCCTTTTCATCAAACACTACACACAAACAAGTTAAATTACAGTGCCATTGAGACTTTCATTAGTTATCAAATTGCAGCTACAGTTTAGTAAATTGTACCTGCAATTTAACTAGTAGCCTACATTTATCCATTCTGCTTTGTTTATTTTGTGTGTGGAGGGGTGGGGTAGTTTGCCAAGTGTTTTCGAATGGACATCTTGATCCCAAAGTGCAGCCCCCCCCCCCCCCCCCCTCTCGTCCAATAAGCTTGAAGTTTTTTTTTTAAAAAGTCTAAAACCACCAGTGATAATACTTGGAGATGTGCCGAGCAGTTCCTTTCAAAAATCAGCATGGGCGTTATGTCCTAAGTCGAGTTTCGTACCAAAAGCCGGGGTTTCAGAGGAGATTGGGGTGTTTTGTGGGAAGGGTGCCATTCAAGTGTTTTTGAATCAATATATTAACCCCCATAGCCTTGAATCCTGTCAAATAAACTCGAAATTCTTTTAAACTAATTTCTTGTGAATAACTAGTCAAATTGCTTTGAGATACGGTAATCAAATTGACATCACACAGAGATCATCAGAAAAAGAGCTTTCAACTTGTCGACCTTTAGAAATCCACGAGATAACCAAATTAATAAAACAGGCCTCAAATGCCTCATGTCAACTCGACCCAATGCCAACATCTATTGTCAAATTATGTGTAGACTCTTTGGCTCCTGTAATCGCAAAAAATGATCAACATGTTTCACCTAGAAGGATATGTGCCTGATGCCTGGAAAATAGCAATTGTTAATCCACTTCCGAAGAAACAAGGTCCGGAACTTGGGTTTAAAAACTTCCGACCAGTAAGTAACTTACCGTTCGTCTCAAAGCTGTGTGAAAAACCCGCCATTGACCAGCTGATTTTACATAGTGATATGCATGCTCCATTAACGGCTAACACGTCTGGATTCAGAAACTTTCACTCGACTGAAACGGCATTACTCAAGGTTCAGAATGACATCTTCCTTAATATTGAGTCTGGAAGGATAACATTGCTTGTTCTTTTAGACCATAGTGCTTCTTTTGACACTGTTTGTCATAAAACTCTTCTAGAGACAATGAATTCTGATTTTGGACTTAATGATGTAGCTGCTAGCTGTCTATCATCATACCTAAAGAACAGACAGCAGCATATATCAATAAACGGTAATCTGTCAAAAGACTTCCATCTTGAATGTGAAGTCCCACAGGGTAGTTGCCTTGGTCTTGTTCTGTTTCTATTCTATATTTCAAAAATGTTCACCATCATTGAATATCACCTGCCTGACGTCCATGGTTATGCTGATGACACACAGATCTATTTCTCTTTTCGATCATCAATCAAGGATCAAACTAAAGCTCTAGAAACTATCGAATCATGGATGGTTTCTAACAAATTAATGATAAATGATGATAAGACTAAATTCCTAATAATTGATTCACGACAGCAACTCACTAAAGTTGACATCAATTCAGTGAAGGTAGGAGATTCCGCCATCAGTGCAAGTAACAGTGTACGTAATCTTGGTGCCTTCTTTGACTCTACCATGTCTATGGACAGACATGTTACAAATATGTGCAATAAGGCTTTCAGAGGGCTATGCAAAGTTAAACAGATAAGACAGTTCCTCACCAAAGACTCAACAAAAACCCTAGTTCATGCCTTTGTAACTTCACATTTGAATTATTGTAATACCTTACTGTTCAACCTTCCACAGTATCAGTACTCTCGCCTGCAGATGGTACTAAATGCATCGGCCCGAGTGTTATGTAGGGTATCACGATATCAACACATCACTCCTGTTCTGAGGGATATGCACTGGCTGCCAGTCAAGTACAGAATAATTTTCAAAACTTTGTTATTAGTTTTTAAGTCACAAAACAAGATGTCACCAGCCTACTTAGAAGAATTCCTTAATACCAAGAATGTGTGTCAATACAACCTGAGGTCCGATGGTAAAATGCTGCTGCATGTTCCAAAACATAGGTGTAAGACATTTGGATACGTCATTCTCATATGCTGGCACTCACTTGTGGAATAATTTACCAGAGAAGTTAGGAAAAAAACCCATAGAAACAACCCCTCGGAAAAAAGCCCCTGAGAAAAAAAACAATAGAAAAAAACCCCATAGGAAAAAAGCCCCTGAGAAAACAACCCACTGGTGTTAAAGTCGGCAAAACATTTATGAGTATTAATAAATTAAATTCAAAGAAACCTAGAAATTGGCATATCATTGGAACCAGTTTAATGATATGGTTCCAATGATACCCATATATTTATCCAGTATGTCCCCTTCCCGATCAGACAGACAGCCTCCTGTCTTTGCCTTTCCTAACATTATTACCTGTTCGGGGAAATGATATACCATAAGCCCGCGGCTTACAGTCAGATACCCAATTTTAAATAATATCTGGTAATGCTTTAGTTGTGTTTTGTATAATGTTATATTTATATCTCTTGTCATGTTAATATCTTGTCCAACTGTAAAGCGTGTATTTGTAGTTATTTACTAAAATAAATATCGTTTTAACTAAATAATTACATGTAAACTTGTTGTTAATCTTCCTTTGCTGGAAAAAGATGTCCGGTGACTACATTCCCAGTTGATTTTTGTTTTTGTTGTACTTTTCTTGGTATACATATAACATTCATATGATGGTTTATAGCCCCCTTGTTATTCTTTATCAATTCCATGATTATGGAATGTTGAAGATTGAATGAAGATTTGATGAATGAAAGGTTTTAGCGCGACGAAGGCGCGCAAGGACGATGTGGGATTTAAAAATCCCTTGCGACCCGGTTAACCTTATTTTATTTCCCTTGGATCACACAGGCTTAGCTTTCCTATTGCCTCAAATGGGGTCTGAGGGGATATACACGCGGTTATAATTCCCGGCAGTTTACGGTGGAGTGAGAGATTGTCAATACTCAATCCCTGAACGCCATAAAGACTATTAGAGAGTGGAATGAAGATTTTCCGACATTATCCGTGATATATACAAGTCACTTGCAATGTTTTTATTGCAGAGTATACACCCAAACATAACAATACAAAAAGACTCACGTTTTGATCCATTGGATGAAAGAATAGATAAAAAGAGAAAAAAACACCAGCTGCATTTATGTTCATTTTGCAACAGCACATGAAATAAGCAACATAAGCCACTTACAAGACAATGAATTTGAATGAAAATGCAACCTCAAGAAGATTGTTTTGATTGCAAAACAAATACAAGCTCATCATTAATTGCCCCAAACTTTTTTTTTTATTAATATCCAACAATCAACAAATAAAATATGAAAAATGAATGAATTGGGTTGTGGTTTTTTTTTACTCTTGGGTTTTTTTTCTCAGACTTCATCATTTTTTCAATGGGTTTTTTTTTCTATGGGTTTTTTTTCTCAGAGGCTTTTTTCCTAGGGGTTTTTTCTATGGGTTGTTTTTCTATGTTTTTTTTCCCGTATACCTTACCAGAACACCTAAACAGACTGTCAAATGTCAACCTTTTCAAGAAAGATCCCAAAACATACCTGTTTCAAAAAGCCAATAAGTGATGTTCTGGACTGTAAGTTACTGTATATATTCCGTTTGTATATTTACACTAGCTCAGTAACATGTACAGCGCTTTAGAATATGGTTCTATATATTTTGGCGCTACATAAATCTGATATTATTATAGTAACTTGAATATTAGTAAAGTAAAAAAATGTCTTCTTTATCAAGTTTAGCCTATGTTTTTCCCCCAGTTCCGATTGGAGTATGTGGCAACATTTTGCATGACTGTTTGTATCATCACATGTCGAAAATATTTGCTGTTGTAATTTATATTCTAAAATTTAAACCAATGCCGGGAACACCGGACTGTGAAATAGTGGGATACGGAGATTTGCCCCGCGGACATTTGCCCCGATACAAAAGCGGATATTTGCCCCGATCTCTTTTTTCTTAGGCGGATATTTGCCCCGATCTCTTTTTTCTTAGGCGGATATTTGCCCCGATCTCATTTTCCCGGGTACAGTATTTTCCCGTCAACAAGGTCTATGAAAACAAGCGGCCAATATATCAATGAGTGTTTTCACTGACTCGAAAGCCAATATATCAATGAGTGTTTTCACTGACTCGAAAACAATGAGTCAAAATTATTCAGTGGTGATTGATTGTCTATGAATTGTCAATGAAAACAAGCAGTTAATATATCAATGAGTGTTTTTAATGACTTGAAAACAATCAGTGAATATCATAAGTGTATTTACTGACTTGAAAACAATTGATCAAATGTATTCAGTGGTCATGAGTGACGCTCATGTTGGAGTTGTTGGATAAACAAAGTCGGCTGCTTTGCTGCTTTTTTGTATATAAAGGGAATATGGATGGCAAATGCATATCACATTCAATATGGAGTTTATACGTACTACACGTGGTGGTGAAAAGTTGTGTTTAGAGGGATATTCATATACTTTGAAAAGAACAAACAAGGACAGTATTCGTTGGGAATGTTCTTCCCGAAGAACAACAAAATGCAATGGTAGTTTGTTGACTGATTTGAATAAAACGAAAGTTATTACTTCGACCGTGCATAATCATTCCCAAGATCAAACAGCCATTGAAGCATTGAAAGCTCGCCAATCAATAAAAGATTCAGTATCTTGCAATCGTGGAAAGACTGTTCAAATAGTGAAGGACAAATTATCCGAGTACCCTGTTGATGTTCGAGTAGCTGCCGGGTCAACAGAGACTGTGAAACGTGCTGTTAGAAGGTACAAAAGGGGCACAGCTCCCAAAGAGCCAAAACAACTCGCCGACCTCCAATGCATCCCCGAAGAGTACACAACAACTGGTGGTGTCGACAATCTTCCTTTTCTTTTCTATGACAATTACAAAGATGATGGCTCTAATAACAAAAGAGTGCTAGTTTTTGGTACAATTGATAGTCTTACATTTTTGTGTGATTCAGATGAGTGGTTCCTGGATGGAACGTTTGGTGCAGCCCCAAAAGTTTTCCAACAGTTGTTTGTCATACGTGCAAAGAAGGATGGATCGACAGTCACATGTGTTTATGCATTCCTTCCATCAAAAGAGCAAATTTGCTACGACTAGATGTTTGCTGCAATAATGAATGAGTGTCAGTCATTAGATCTTTATCCGAATCCATCGACTATCAGCTGTGATTATGAAACAGCTATTCACAACTCCATACGGACAATGTTCGGTCTTTCAGTTCGCATTCAGGGATGTTTTTATCACCTCAAAGCTGTGTGAAAAACCCGCCATTGACCAGCTGATTTTACATAGTGATATGCATGCTCCATTAACGGCTAACACGTCTGGATTCAGAAACTTTCACTCGACTGAAACGGCATTACTCAAGGTTCAGAATGACATCTTCCTTAATATTGAGTCTGGAAGGATAACATTGCTTGTTCTTTTAGACCATAGTGCTTCTTTTGACACTGTTTGTCATAAAACTCTTCTAGAGACAATGAATTCTGATTTTGGACTTAATGATGTAGCTGCTAGCTGTCTATCATCATACCTAAAGAACAGACAGCAGCATATATCAATAAACGGTAATCTGTCAAAAGACTTCCATCTTGAATGTGAAGTCCCACAGGGTAGTTGCCTTGGTCTTGTTCTGTTTCTATTCTATATTTCAAAAATGTTCACCATCATTGAATATCACCTGCCTGACGTCCATGGTTATGCTGATGACACACAGATCTATTTCTCTTTTCGATCATCAATCAAGGATCAAACTAAAGCTCTAGAAACTATCGAATCATGGATGGTTTCTAACAAATTAATGATAAATGATGATAAGACTAAATTCCTAATAATTGATTCACGACAGCAACTCACTAAAGTTGACATCAATTCAGTGAAGGTAGGAGATTCCGCCATCAGTGCAAGTAACAGTGTACGTAATCTTGGTGCCTTCTTTGACTCTACCATGTCTATGGACAGACATGTTACAAATATGTGCAATAAGGCTTTCAGAGGGCTATGCAAAGTTAAACAGATAAGACAGTTCCTCACCAAAGACTCAACAAAAACCCTAGTTCATGCCTTTGTAACTTCACATTTGAATTATTGTAATACCTTACTGTTCAACCTTCCACAGTATCAGTACTCTCGCCTGCAGATGGTACTAAATGCATCGGCCCGAGTGTTATGTAGGGTATCACGATATCAACACATCACTCCTGTTCTGAGGGATATGCACTGGCTGCCAGTCAAGTACAGAATAATTTTCAAAACTTTGTTATTAGTTTTTAAGTCACAAAACAAGATGTCACCAGCCTACTTAGAAGAATTCCTTAATACCAAGAATGTGTGTCAATACAACCTGAGGTCCGATGGTAAAATGCTGCTGCATGTTCCAAAACATAGGTGTAAGACATTTGGATACGTCATTCTCATATGCTGGCACTCACTTGTGGAATAATTTACCAGAGAAGTTAGGAAAAAAACCCATAGAAACAACCCCTCGGAAAAAAGCCCCTGAGAAAAAAAACAATAGAAAAAAACCCCATAGGAAAAAAGCCCCTGAGAAAACAACCCACTGGTGTTAAAGTCGGCAAAACATTTATGAGTATTAATAAATTAAATTCAAAGAAACCTAGAAATTGGCATATCATTGGAACCAGTTTAATGATATGGTTCCAATGATACCCATATATTTATCCAGTATGTCCCCTTCCCGATCAGACAGACAGCCTCCTGTCTTTGCCTTTCCTAACATTATTACCTGTTCGGGGAAATGATATACCATAAGCCCGCGGCTTACAGTCAGATACCCAATTTTAAATAATATCTGGTAATGCTTTAGTTGTGTTTTGTATAATGTTATATTTATATCTCTTGTCATGTTAATATCTTGTCCAACTGTAAAGCGTGTATTTGTAGTTATTTACTAAAATAAATATCGTTTTAACTAAATAATTACATGTAAACTTGTTGTTAATCTTCCTTTGCTGGAAAAAGATGTCCGGTGACTACATTCCCAGTTGATTTTTGTTTTTGTTGTACTTTTCTTGGTATACATATAACATTCATATGATGGTTTATAGCCCCCTTGTTATTCTTTATCAATTCCATGATTATGGAATGTTGAAGATTGAATGAAGATTTGATGAATGAAAGGTTTTAGCGCGACGAAGGCGCGCAAGGACGATGTGGGATTTAAAAATCCCTTGCGACCCGGTTAACCTTATTTTATTTCCCTTGGATCACACAGGCTTAGCTTTCCTATTGCCTCAAATGGGGTCTGAGGGGATATACACGCGGTTATAATTCCCGGCAGTTTACGGTGGAGTGAGAGATTGTCAATACTCAATCCCTGAACGCCATAAAGACTATTAGAGAGTGGAATGAAGATTTTCCGACATTATCCGTGATATATACAAGTCACTTGCAATGTTTTTATTGCAGAGTATACACCCAAACATAACAATACAAAAAGACTCACGTTTTGATCCATTGGATGAAAGAATAGATAAAAAGAGAAAAAAACACCAGCTGCATTTATGTTCATTTTGCAACAGCACATGAAATAAGCAACATAAGCCACTTACAAGACAATGAATTTGAATGAAAATGCAACCTCAAGAAGATTGTTTTGATTGCAAAACAAATACAAGCTCATCATTAATTGCCCCAAACTTTTTTTTTTATTAATATCCAACAATCAACAAATAAAATATGAAAAATGAATGAATTGGGTTGTGGTTTTTTTTTACTCTTGGGTTTTTTTTCTCAGACTTCATCATTTTTTCAATGGGTTTTTTTTTCTATGGGTTTTTTTTCTCAGAGGCTTTTTTCCTAGGGGTTTTTTCTATGGGTTGTTTTTCTATGTTTTTTTTCCCGTATACCTTACCAGAACACCTAAACAGACTGTCAAATGTCAACCTTTTCAAGAAAGATCCCAAAACATACCTGTTTCAAAAAGCCAATAAGTGATGTTCTGGACTGTAAGTTACTGTATATATTCCGTTTGTATATTTACACTAGCTCAGTAACATGTACAGCGCTTTAGAATATGGTTCTATATATTTTGGCGCTACATAAATCTGATATTATTATAGTAACTTGAATATTAGTAAAGTAAAAAAATGTCTTCTTTATCAAGTTTAGCCTATGTTTTTCCCCCAGTTCCGATTGGAGTATGTGGCAACATTTTGCATGACTGTTTGTATCATCACATGTCGAAAATATTTGCTGTTGTAATTTATATTCTAAAATTTAAACCAATGCCGGGAACACCGGACTGTGAAATAGTGGGATACGGAGATTTGCCCCGCGGACATTTGCCCCGATACAAAAGCGGATATTTGCCCCGATCTCTTTTTTCTTAGGCGGATATTTGCCCCGATCTCATTTTCCCGGGTACAGTATTTTCCCGTCAACAAGGTCTATGAAAACAAGCGGCCAATATATCAATGAGTGTTTTCACTGACTCGAAAGCCAATATATCAATGAGTGTTTTCACTGACTCGAAAACAATGAGTCAAAATTATTCAGTGGTGATTGATTGTCTATGAATTGTCAATGAAAACAAGCAGTTAATATATCAATGAGTGTTTTTAATGACTTGAAAACAATCAGTGAATATCATAAGTGTATTTACTGACTTGAAAACAATTGATCAAATGTATTCAGTGGTCATGAGTGACGCTCATGTTGGAGTTGTTGGATAAACAAAGTCGGCTGCTTTGCTGCTTTTTTGTATATAAAGGGAATATGGATGGCAAATGCATATCACATTCAATATGGAGTTTATACGTACTACACGTGGTGGTGAAAAGTTGTGTTTAGAGGGATATTCATATACTTTGAAAAGAACAAACAAGGACAGTATTCGTTGGGAATGTTCTTCCCGAAGAACAACAAAATGCAATGGTAGTTTGTTGACTGATTTGAATAAAACGAAAGTTATTACTTCGACCGTGCATAATCATTCCCAAGATCAAACAGCCATTGAAGCATTGAAAGCTCGCCAATCAATAAAAGATTCAGTATCTTGCAATCGTGGAAAGACTGTTCAAATAGTGAAGGACAAATTATCCGAGTACCCTGTTGATGTTCGAGTAGCTGCCGGGTCAACAGAGACTGTGAAACGTGCTGTTAGAAGGTACAAAAGGGGCACAGCTCCCAAAGAGCCAAAACAACTCGCCGACCTCCAATGCATCCCCGAAGAGTACACAACAACTGGTGGTGTCGACAATCTTCCTTTTCTTTTCTATGACAATTACAAAGATGATGGCTCTAATAACAAAAGAGTGCTAGTTTTTGGTACAATTGATAGTCTTACATTTTTGTGTGATTCAGATGAGTGGTTCCTGGATGGAACGTTTGGTGCAGCCCCAAAAGTTTTCCAACAGTTGTTTGTCATACGTGCAAAGAAGGATGGATCGACAGTCACATGTGTTTATGCATTCCTTCCATCAAAAGAGCAAATTTGCTACGACTAGATGTTTGCTGCAATAATGAATGAGTGTCAGTCATTAGATCTTTATCCGAATCCATCGACTATCAGCTGTGATTATGAAACAGCTATTCACAACTCCATACGGACAATGTTCGGTCTTTCAGTTCGCATTCAGGGATGTTTTTATCACCTGTGCCAAAATACATGGAGAAAAATTCAGAGTTGTGGACTCAGTGTTGAATACAAAGACAACGATGCTGTTAAACATTCAGTTGGAATGCTAGATGGACTAGCATTTCTTCCTGTCAACAAGCTCAAAGAGGGTATGGCCATAGTAAGATTTAGTGCACATGATTGTCTTCACGAGGTTATTGACTATTTCGACAACACATATGTCAGTGGGCCAACAAAAGTCAGCATGAAGGATGGTAAATTGACGCTGAAATCTTCCAACAACCCACGCTTCCCCCCAACCATTTGGAGTGTTCATGAAGCCACAATGAACAACCGTTCAAGAACGAACAATGAGTGTGAATCGTGGAACAATGGATACAGTCATCTTGTGGGACATGACAACCCAGGTGTATGGCACTCCATATCATGCATTCAAAAGGATCATCTATCTGCACTGACTGATATTCGTAGAATCACAGTTCTAGAGCCACCGACAAAACGAGTTCGACGAGAGACTTTGAAGTTGCAAAAAAAACTTAAGACACTATGTACACAAATTTCAACTGGTGAGAAAGACACCCGCGCCTTTCTAAAAGACATTGGCCATTGCATTAGATTCTAATATTTGTTAACTGAAATGTTGAATGTTGAATGAATTCTTTGAAATGTTCTGTTTTCGGACCATGTTACTAGAATATTGTGCTTAAATGTTACGGTACATTCTGATAGATATTTAAATGTTATTATATGTTACTTTTAAATAACATAAATAAATTGTATAACCACTATCCAAACATTCGTCTGACAAATGTCTGGAAAGTGGTTATACAATAAACCCTCAAAATATTTTTGAACAGGCAGTTTCTCAAAATTAATCTTGACTTGAGGATTCGCGTGTAGGCTGTTTCAATGAATTGTGCTATTTATATATGTGCTTCACTTCGTTTTTTTTGTTGTTGTAAAATTTTGGCTTGAATAAAAGTCAGTTTAATCTCCTTAAGCGTTGTTTTTCTATTGCCATATCGTCCATAAGCATGGTCCGAATCGTCCAGAAATCTGGGGGGAAATCTGGGGGAAAAAATTAATTTTACTTTCTAAACGACAAAATTTTATCGGGGCAAATGTCCAGGAGAGAATTTTTATAGCGGGGCAAATGTCCACTATGTAATTAGCTGATCGGGGCAAATGTCCACTATGTAATTAGCTGATCGGGGCAAATGTCCGTTTTCTTTAAAAAGTGATGCGGGGCATATATCCTCGGGGCAAATGTCCGGGATTCTGAAATAGTACTTGTTTCCTTTGGTAAACAAGCTCTATTTTACTGGTTAAATAGAACTCAGTCACCAATGGTTGGGATGGAAGTCCTCTAAAAGGAACAACATGGGTATCAACGATTGACTAAACTTGACTTTATCTCCATATTCTGGTCGCGATTAGCCAGCCATTGCTCGATTCGGAAGAGACAGAGGAGGAGATGGAGGTAGTTGCAACAGATAGTAGCTTGGGGTCTAGGCCAGGAAAAAGGAGGAGGGATCCGGGGGAAGACCAGGGGAGTAGTCCAGGTAGCTCAGGGCCTGGAAAGAGGCGGAGGGACAAGGATAGGAGTAATCCTAGGTCAAAGATACCGATACCGATATTGATTCCGAGTGGGGCTGTTGGAGAGGAAGAGGACGCTGTAAACAATAGGAGACTAGAGGAGATAAATAGGGCGAGGTCCAAAAGTAAGTTGGTGGTTGCGGGAAGTAGCATAGTTCGGGGGATCGACAAGGTTGTCTGTGGTCCGGACAGTAAAAATAGAACAGTTCTGTGCTTTCCGGGGGCTAAAGTGGAGGACCTGAGGGATAGAGTGGACGGTATTGTAGCTGGGTCGGGGCCTGATCCGGTAGTGGTATTACATGTGGGGTCCAATAACACCAGGGAGAGGAAATCAGTTCGTTTGGTGGACACATACAAGGACCTAATTAGTAAGCTACTTAGCAGGAATGCTCGGATCATCGTTTCAGGGGTGCTCCCCGTTATGGGTGGTGGAAATGAGAGGAACTCGCGGATTATGGCACTAAACGAGGAGCTGGGAGAGCACTGCAAAGACTTGGGAGTACATTTCATTGACCACTGGGATTCATTCTGGGGACAAGGAGAGTTGTATGGGCGAGACGGATTGCATTTAAGTAGGATGGGTACAGACCTGTTGGGCCAAAAAATCTTACAGGTGGCTGGGCCTTTTTTGGAGAAAAGGGGGGTAGGGGACCACAGCCGGTAACCCAGAGTGGCACAAATGCTGGGAAAATAGGAAGAACAACAAACATGCACAATACAGGGACATACCAGGGTTATAATAATGTGCCAGTGATGACAAAAAAACAAAGATTCATTAAGTTTGGGTACTGTAACATCCAGGGTCTGCACAAGAAAGTAAGCGAAATATCAACAATGATGGACGAAGGAGACTTCGATATAATGGGTCTAAGTGAGACGTGGATACGACGGGATGAGCGGGTTGATCAGATGAAGGGTTGCGTGTGGATAGGAGCTGGGCGAACTGAGGGTCAGAAACGGGGTGGGGGTGTTGGCATCTACGCTAAAGAGGAATTACAGCCCTCATTGATTACAGATCTCACAGAAGCAAGGACTCAGATTCCAGTATCCAACGAAATAGTCTGGGCAAAAATCAAGTTAGGAAGCAGGAGTGTTGCCGTTGGTGTTGTATACTTAGCAGTGGAGGGAAGTAAGCCCGAGTGGAATGATTCAATATATACAACTCTTAGATCGAATATCACAGAGCTTGGGAGCAGAGGGTTCAGTATTGTCCTAATGGGGGACTTCAATGGGCACATCGGGGATAAGGAGGAGGGCATACAGGGAGGTGATAGGAAAATTAACACGAATGGGAGGAAGATGTTGGACCTATCAAAAGAGCTTGGTTTAAAGATCCTGAACAGGGATGCGAAATGTAAGGGTAAATGGACCTGGGAGAGGAACGATAAGAAAACAATAATTGATTATATACTCACTGACATTAGCGTATGGAGGGAGGTTATAGATGTAGAAATAGATGACGAGGGAAAAAATGACTTGGGTAGTGATCACAACCTGATAACAGTTAAGATTATGGGCAAAAAGACTAATAGAGACAGAAATACCTTCAAGGAAGTTTGGGGACTAAAACAAGGAGCCGACTGGAAGCAGTTTCGGGAAAAACTAAAACCAAATCTTGAATGTATACCTAGGGATGCAAATGTCCAGAGTATTTCAGATGGCATAGTAAATAGCCTAACAGAGGCGGGGAAGGAGTGTATAGGAAGGGTGAGGGTCCCAACGAGAGAGCTTGGATACAGGGTTAACGAGGGACTGAAAAAGGCTATAAAAGAAAGGAAGGTAAAATGCGCTGCTTACAGAAGAAGTAGGAAGCTTAAAGGGGTGGATAACAATGACACGAGACTAATGAAAGGAGAATATGAACTGGCACGGAAAAAGGTGAATGAGATAAAGGATAATAATAGGAAGGAGCGCAATTGCAGTCTTGCCAGAACAATAAAGAAAACGGGGGGTTCGAGCTCAAACGTATTTTGGAACTGGGTAAATAAACGGGGGAAAAGTAGTGTGCAGAGTATCAAAGTGGATGGGGAAAGTACAGAAGATAAAGGCCGTATCGCTTCAGAGTTAGTCAAGCACTGGGAAAAGATAAACGATAGGCGATGGGGCAGTGGGTCCCCACCAAAAAGAAATACACTGGTGGAGGAGAACCTATCCAATCGTGTATGTAGCGAAATAACGGCAGAAGAAGTGCGGAACGTGGTCTCGAAATTAAAAAATGGTAAAGCGGGAGGGACTGATGAAATTCCGAACGAATTCCTCAAAAATGGAGGGGAGGCACTTATTGAAGTCCTGACAAACCTATTCAACCTGGCTCTGCGAAAGCAAGAGGTCCCCAGAGAGTGGAGGGAAAGTAAGGTGTCGTTCATACACAAAAAGGGGGATAAGGAAGTTCTAGATAACTATAGGGGGATATCAGTTAGTAGTAACATCGGAAAAGTATTCTGTAAGGTCATATACGGTAGACTAGAGGAAGTTATAGAAGAGAAAGGTTTTTTAGGAGAAATTCAAAATGGTTTCAGGAAAGGACGAAGAGTCACTGATCACCTATTTACACTCACCCAACTGATAGAATCAACAAAGGCTGAAAAGAAAAAGATGTTTCTGGCATTTCTAGATGTGAAAAAAGCGTACGACCGAGTGTGGAGGGAAGGTATGTGGCGGAAGCTCGAGGGCATCGGACTGGGGGGTGACTTTGTGGGAATCATGAAAGCACTGTATACAGATGTGCAAAGCCAACTCAGTCTAGGGAGTATCACTACAAAACGAGTCCCTATGGATATAGGCCTCAAGCAGGGGTGTATCTTTTCACCGATTTTGTTTGCATTGTATGTTAAAGATTTAGGGGACGAACTAATTCAGAGTGCGGAGGGGGTAAATGTTGGAGACATAAAGATACCAGGCTTATTCTTTGCGGACGACATGGTGTTAATGTCTAGAACTGAACAGGGGCTAGAGAAACTGCTGGAAATTGTTGGTAGATATGGGAACACTTGGCGGCTCGAACTAAATGAAAATAAAAGCAAGGTAATACCCGTTGGACGCAAGGTAGATATGACGAAGAGATGGAGAGTGGGGGAGTTCTCAATCCCCGAAGGGGAAAGCAAACAAATCACTGTAGGAGAAACGGGAGAGTATGAGTATCTAGGGGTAAGCATAAATATAACGGGAAGAGGGGTGTACAGAAATTACTCAGCCAAACTGATTCTGAAGGGGAAAAGAATTCTGAACCAACTAAAACTTTTAGGGAAAAATAGTTTCAACAAGGTCTTTGTGGGGAAAACACTGTGGGAGAGGGTGGGTTTACCAAGTATAACGTATGGCACGGACGTGATTCCATTAAACCAAACCGTTACTAAGAAGTTGGAAAATACTCAAAATGATGCCGGCAGATGGATAACAGGGTCGAGTAATGCTGCAGCTTTGGAAGCAGTAAGGGGGGAGCTTGGGTGGATGAAAATCAAGGACAGGGTAGATTTGGGAAAACTGTGTTACTTTAACTACTTGAGAAACCTGCCTGACAACCGGTGGTGCAAATTGATGCTCGATACCATTTGGAATTCTAATATGGAAACGGGGTGGTCAAAACATGTGAGGGAACTAATGGACAATTACTCTATAGAGGTCACAAACATAGAAGTAGGAATGAAAGAAGGCAAAAGGTTTGTCAAAGAGAGAGTCATGGAAGATTGCAATCGAAACTGGCGAGCAGGGGTTAGCGTGAAAAGATCACTGCAGGGGTTACAATATAAAGAAAAGCCAGCTTTTGAGAAGTACCTAGATGGCACCTTTGGAGGGTCACTGCTGTTCAAACTGAGATCAAGATCACTGGAGCTTCGGGGAAAAATTGGGAGAGATGGGGAAAAGGGATGCCAAATGTGCCACTCTGGAGTAGTGGAGACCCTGGAACATTTTCTCTTGGAATGCCCACAGTATATACCTCATAGAATAAAATTTACTGGAAGAATAATGCAGAAGTGGGGTGAAGAAACAAAGGATAGATGGCTGAAGGGGGACACGAGGGAGAGGGTAGGAATGCTTATTGAAGAAATTGAAAAAGAGGAAGTGAGGGACACTATTAAGCAGTTTATATCTGAATGCTGGGAGGAGAGGAGGGGAAGAGGGGGTGGGGTTCAGGGGGAATGATGGCCTTCTCTTATGAGGACCGCGACAAATCAGCGGCTGGCCAAAGAGTTATTATTATTATTATTATTGTGCAGAAGTATGATCTAATACACCAACAAATGAATAACCCAATGTCTTTCCTGACTTCGTGAAGATCAGTACACTGCAAAAAATACTGGCGCTCCCTTTAGAACCAAAACTGGTTCTAATCTTGTCCCTGAGAAGGAACCAGTTCTGTTTAAACAGTATTTATTTCAAATCAAATAAATTTATAAAGATTAACATTAAATATTAACAAAATTAAATATAATTTGAGGGGGTTTCAGCCGTAAGTTTAGAGCTTATACGAGGTTGTCTCAAATCATTATTAAGCAAAGGAGATATGAACAGTTGGCATATCGAACCAGTTTTGGTTCTATTCAGAACCAAAACTGGTTCGATATGCCAACTGTTCATATCTCCTTTGTTTCAAAATGTTTGGCGACTGCGTTGAATAAGCTCCAAGTTTACTGCTGAATCTACTTCATTTCATGTAATATTCTGTTAAAATTGAATGCTAATCTTGATAAATTTATTTGATTTGAAATAAATACTGTTTAAACAGAACTGTTTCCTTCTCAGGGACAAAATTAGAACCAGTTTTGGTTCTAAAGAGAACCCATATTTTTTGCAGTGTAGCAAAATGCTCGTTTTCGGGAATTTGATCGGTTAAAGTTTCAGTTTCATCCAGTGAAAAATGGCAAACACCAAATATTGTGAACAGTTTTGTGCTGCAATGTAAGTGAAACAATTTTGCTGTCATGTGCTATCATGAACAGTTTTACCCTCGGTCGAAATGGTGACTTGAATAACAGCATTGTCACAAATTGGCGCTTTTTTACACGATGTGATAATTTTAGCTAGACTAAGTGTTTGACTAGTGTTCAACCGACGATCGGAATCGGCCACCCTAATTGACTAATTATTGGGGGCAATCGATTGACAACAACATCTGCTCCTGGAACATCTGTCCAACCGACTATTCCCAAGCATTTTTTGTGATGATTCATTAACCACATTTTACTATTGAGCGTACTTACGGCAAGCGCCAGCTCATACCGGAAAAAAGTGATGGTTGCACTTCACTGACTCGGGTCGCAGTAAAAATACCAGCTGCGCGCACTTGGGTGGTAAACGTGGCTCTGAGCCACGTTTACCACCCATGTGTGAGCGACTGGTAAATTTACTGGACCTGAGTCAACGGAGTTTGACAGTGTGAAATATGTACAATTGAATGTAGTTCTTTCGAGACTCGACTTATCTGGTAGTGAACGGACTGTAAACCCGTAAAAGAAGTTCAATTTAATGTTGTTCTTTCGAGCCTTGACTTGTCTAGTAGTGCACGGTATTACAGTCGTAATCGGCATCAGAATCGGCCGATTGTGAGCTCAAATAACTTATAATCGGTCAGTGGCCATTTTTGGTAATCGGTTGAACACTTGGTGTTTTTCGTCAATTACGAATGGAAGGCCTGAAAACATTTTCCATGTCTGTTTGCATGATCATCGTTTGAAAATATTTGCTGTTGTAAATTATATTGTAAATTCAAGCAGTTCAGAAAACTACACTAAATGTGACCTGACTGACCCCAGTGACGTGGACACAAATTATTAACTTCCACTTCGGCTCATTTAGCATTGATCTCAGGTGCATTGGTCATACAAAGCTTGATGTATGAGCGTGACCAACTTTCAAAATATTTAGCTCCGCCCACTTTTCCGAGTGAACTTCAAGAGTGAAAGGAGGTAAGGGCAGAATTTACGATTTCTAGCAATTTTGAAAAATGAACTCACTGACCCCTGGGTGATCTCAGTAATCTTGACACATCTTTTGAACCTCCATTTAGTTTCGACTCATTTGGTGTTGGTCGCAGGTCCACTGGTCATGGCATGCTTGAGATATGAATGTGACCCACATTCAAAAGTTAGGCCCACACCCAGATTTCATTTTTAGTATCAAAATTCATGTATGAACTTCGGCAGTGTATTAGGAGGTCGTAAAGCATGATTTCCAGCAATTTCTGAAAATGCCCACAATGACCCCTGCATGGCCTCAGTGACATAGACCCATATGTTGAACCTCCATTGAGTTTCAACTTATTTGTTGTTGATCCCAGGTCCATACAGTACCTGGTGAGTGTATTATCACTAAATCACCCGCAGAGTGGAGATTCCACCCCAGCAATAATTGCAAATTTGTTGCAAAGAATAATCAGCACAAGCAAAGTTTCAGCCAACAGACCTAGGGGTAAACCCGGAGGTACAAAATTTGAAATTTATAGCTTGGGTGATAACTCCACTCCGTGGGTGATTTAGTTACAATCCACTCTCCACGTACTGTAGCTCATACCATTCTTGAGATATGATTGTGACTGACTTTCAAAATTTTTGGCCCCGACCAGTTTTTTGTGTATAAAAATACACGTATGAAGTTCAGCAATGCATTAGAGAGTCATAAACTGCAATTATCAACAGTTCCGAAGAATGCACTCAATGACCCATGGATGACCTCAGTGACTTTAGCCAATATTTTGAACCTCCATTGAGTTTCGACTCATTTGGTATTGGTCCCAGGTCCATAGGTCATACCATACTTGAGATATGATTATGACCCACTTTCAATATATTTGGCTCCGCCCACTTTTAGTTTAAAATACATGTATTGACTTTGTGAATGCATCGGGTTGGGTTGGGGCATAAACTGCGATTTCCTGCAATTCTGAAAAATGCACTCGGTGATCCCCGGGTGACCTCGGTGACCTTAACTGATATTTTATTGAGTTTCGACTCATTTGGGCCGCTGGCCCCAGGCCCATCATCATACCATACTTGAGATATGAGACCCACTTTCATAAATTTTGTCCCCGGCCACCTTTTAGTGTAAAAATCAAAATAAGCAGAAGTAACGGCAATTGATTCCTGATATCTTTACTGGGGCTGCACGATATTCAAAACTGAATACCGGTATCGGTATTCAAAACAAAATACCGCGGTATACCGGTATATCGAAAACTGTTCAGAAAAATGAACATAAGAATCACAACCGAGGCTTGAGGCATCACATTCGGAACGAATTAGCATGCCTTGATGATGCGGTTCGAAAAACCTTCACCCAAGGCAGACGATATCAAAATATTTTTTAAAAAAGTTTATCAGATTTTCCAAAAAAATTCTACAAAACCATGTCATGTGACCCCTCATTGGAACGAGCTCAACGAGCTCGTTCCAATGAGGGGTCACATGATATAGTTTTGTTGAAATTTTTGAAAAGTATTTTTTCAACTACTGAAATTGTATATTACGTGAGCACATGCAGACGATTCCTTTGGTAAAGGGATAATATTATTCATTCGGGACTACAGTTAAAAAACTCAAGACATCTTGAAAATTAAATTGTGAGGAAATAAATATTGATGATAAACCGATAGTTTTGTAATTGCACCGGTATTCAATCGATATTGGTCTGAATACCGGTATATATCGGTTTATCGATATACCGTGCAACCCTAATCTTTACCACAATTTTAAGGATATTTATTACATGTCACCTATAGTACGTTGAGAGTGGGTTATCCCCAAACACCTGTCGAGTGGAATGTCCCCGCATTCATCTGATAATTCATAAGAACGCCAAGCAAACTTTCAGCCAGTGGAGCTCTTGGTTAATCTCGGAGGTCCTTTGACTGAAACTTCGCTTGGCGTTATTATGCTTTTCCACAGACCATGAGATATTGTGTGGGTGGAAACTCCACTCCGCTTGTGGTTTAGTGTTAATTAACTCTTCATATTCTGTATCGTGGTGTAGTACTCAGCATTACTGAAACGAATTCAGTCTCACGCCAAGAAGGTTTACACGAAGGTGTGTGTGTGGGGTTGGGAGGGGGTGTAATGGAGTGCTGAAGAAACGAACACCGTCGACCGTTATGAGAAATTCTTCTTGGGGTTCGGGGCATGCATCATCCCGGTAAATTTTAAGTAAGTGCTTAAATGGTGCATTTTGATTTTGATTTGCAACCAATTAACCGTGCTGAACGTCACTGTCTTATACGACTCGCTCTATTTAGAAAAATGCCGTTCTATTTGTTTTCAATTCAATATTCTTGACTAAAAGCATAGTTTTTACCCCCCCCCCCCCCCCATTGGGGATGGGCTTAGTGACCTCGTCACATTGAGGGGTTAAGTTATGTTTTTGAGGCATAAGTGAAGTTTTTCAGTGATTCAAATTTTTACTTGTTCAAAAATTGTCTTTCGGTTGGACAGATCTGATTTTTTTATGCCAATTTGTGTTGGTATGAGAACACACTGGTGGGGAGGAGGGGTGTGGCTATGGTGGCTTTCTCTTACTCCACCCGGCAGTCGCCTATGTACTATGTACTATTCAAAATGTGTATAAACACCCGGTCACTATATTTTGAATCAGTAGTATAACATGTACCCGAAGGAGGCCAATTGCCGGACATCGCCCCGAACCGCGGAAGTGATGTCACAGTCACATGGCCCACTTACTTCATGTTTGGTTAACATGGTAGCCCGTATGAGCGGCCATCTTGTGACGTCATTTTGTATATTTCAGTATTTTGTATACTGAAAGCCGCCATCTTGGTTTCTATGGCAGCACGTGATTGCTATGTAACCCAAAACCTCCTTATTGGATAGTGTTATATTCGGAGGGTGTGTTCGTTTGAATAGGAGTGAATTTAATTGCCACAAACAGCCCGACAATCCCTTCAAATCACCCAAAACGACTTTATTTGGTACGGATTCACCCAGAATTCTTTTCGTAGAGTAGCACGTAGTGCTATAGCACCGAGATGTCTCCTGTTGGTAAGCAAGATGGAACTAGAGTGGTTTTCTGGCTTCGGATTCCTGCAGAATCCTCGTTTTACAGTTACCACAGACAACCTGACAATCACCCCCCCCCCCCCCAAAAAAAAAAACAAAACAAAAAAAAACAGACTTTATTTGTTCACCTTCCCCCAGAATCCTCCTTCTTCCAATAATAAGACGTGTTCCTTTGTATAAGAGTAGTTTTCCGGGTTCGGATACTTTGTAGAATTATCACAAACAACCCAACAATTTCCCTAAACTTCCCTAATCCTCATCTTCTGCCTTATTTCCGTCATTTGTGGACATGTTTTCATCTATTTTCTTGTTGTTTTTGTCTGTTGTTCAATATTCGATTGTTCCGGGGTATACTGCAGTAGCGTAGAAGAGTTTTAGATAATTGGTTACTATATTTAGCTTTTCTTGCCTGTTCAGATAGTTCTGAACCTATTGCAAGTATTCTTGTTCTTGATCTGAACACTTTAGGATATGTTTCTTGTAGCCGGATCGTCCAAGCAAATCACTCTACTTTACCACCATCAACATGTCCCGTGGTGCCCCAATAAGCAAATTTCAGCACTCCCCCCCCCCCCCTTAAATAACTAACGACTACCCTTCAGCTCCCCTTTTCTATCGTAAGAGGCCATGAGGGCCATGAGAAAATTCCTCATTGAGGAATAATATACCACCCCTCTTATCCTCATCTGGGCTTTAACTACCACATCCCGTGCGCGCCCCAATTCCAGCACCACTAAATAACGAATGACTGGCATTCGACTCCCCATTTCTATCGTATGAGGCATTGAGGGTCATGAGGACCACGAGAAAATCCCTCAGTGAGGTATAATCTACCATCCCTCTTATCCTCGCACAAACATCATGACCTACCTCGTTGTCGCAGTCTAAACGATACGAACTTCACGATGGGACTTGTTACCGCCCTCAGGTGTTATGATGAGTAGTGGAGGGAGTCCTATAAGCAGGATGCTTTTTGCCAACCATGAAGCACCATCTTTCCGCTGGCGTTTATGAAGCACCAAACCTCCAGTCCCAGAAACGAAATGAATCGATCGCCATTCTCCATCATGTGTCACATATCTGGTTCTGAGTTCATTCATTTAGTCACAGTCTGTTTGCAATCACCCCATCTTCCAGGGCGTGACAGGTGGACAGACAACCTGGCTATGCCACTTCCCACGATATACTACTCATTACATTTGTGCAGTATGTTTATTTTTTGTAACCATTCTACATATATGTGTATCGTGAATAAAGAATCTGAATCTGAATCTGAATCCTCATCTCAGAAAAAAAGGGATTCGCCGATCACAGACGCTTTCCATAAATGGGATTCCATAAACAAGGGATTCCGTAAAATAAATTCCTAGCCGACTCCTTATAATGTGTTTTCGTGATTTTGTATGAACCATCGAGAGTATAAAAAAGGTGAAACTTCCAAATTTCATCAAGAAAAGCTGAAAATAATAACCAATAACCTAAATCTGTTCAACGGAAAAACTTTTCTACGCTACTAGAGAATACTACGGAACAACAATCGAATACGGCATAGCAGACAAAATGAAACATGTCCCGAAATGGAAGAAGAAATAAGGCAGACGACGATGATCAGGGAAGTTTAGCGAAGTGTTTGGGTTGTTTGTGGTAATTTTACGAAGCATCCGAACCCGGTAAACTACTCTTATACAAAGGAACGGGTCTTATTATTGGAAATAAGGAGGCTTCTGGGGGAATCCGAACCAAATGAAGTTGTGTTGGCCGATTGTCAGTTTGTTTGTAGTAATTCTAAAATGAGCATTCGGCAGGAATCCGAGCCCGAAATACTACTCTAGTTCAAGAGTACTTACCCCCAGGAGACCTCCCGGTCCTATAGCACAATGTGCTACTCTAAACAGGATTCTATGGGAATCCGTACCAAATAAAGTCGTTTTGGCTGATTTGGAGGGATTATCGGATTGTTTGTGGTAATTCGATTTACTCCTATTTAAACACACCCTCCGAACATGCCCCTGTCCTTTAAGAAGGTTTTGGGTTACAAAGCAATCACGTGATGCGATGCCAAGGAAACCAAGATGGCGCCCTACAGTATACGAAATGGACGACGGAAAGACGTATCAACCTAACATCACGCGCTGCGTCTGCGTAATTGGACCACGTATAACTATGGAGATGGCGTCACAAGATGGCCGCTCACATGGGCTACCATGACAACCGGCCCCGTCCGGGCACATGCTATACTACTTATATCATTTATTCCAGGTAACATGGCTCAGGCACATTCAAGAGAAAACAGCAGTCATCAGATGAGAGTTGTTCTCATTGGGGGAACTGGTGACGGGAAAAGTGCAACCGGGAACATGGTTCTGGGAAAGCATTTATTCCATTCTGCGTTTAGCGCCCGTCCTGTGACACGACAGTGTGAAGTAGGCTTAGCTGAACGTTTTGGCTGGCAGATACGCCTTATTGACACCCCAGGATTGGTCGATGGACTCTCAAGAAGTAATGAAAGTGTTTTGGAGAAGTTAGCAGAGTTTATTTTTATGTCTGACCCTGGACCCCATGCTTTCATGATAGTTATTCGACCAAACAGATGTACTCCGGAGCTTCAAGATACATTCAGCTTGATTGTTAGAACTTTTGGAGAGGAAATACTGCGCTATACCGCGATTCTGTTCACAAGAAAGGATGAACTTGACACCGAGTCCTTGTCTGTTGATGACTTTGTAGCGAGGAGTCCTGAGTGGTTAAAAACTCTTGTTTGGAAAGTTGATAGGCGTTATTTTGCAGTGAGCAATAGATGTTCCGAGACCGAACGTGAACAGAATTCTAAAGTATTCATCGAAATGGTGGAGAGGATTATAACACAAAATTGTGGCGAATGTTACACGATCAGCTATTATGAACGAGCCATGGCCATGCGTCAGGGGGAAGAGAGGAGACAACAACAAACTTCAGAGAATAACAGACGCACGTCAGACAACGAAAATAAACAAAAACAAAAGGCTGAAAAAGATGCGAGAAAAGACGTCATATATTTTAGGCAGACACGACTTGGTAGATTAGCAGAGTGGGTCATTCCAGAGAGGGTTATGGTATTCGTCGCTTGGATATTCAGAATAATATTCCAGTTCATTTATCCGACTGATTAATAAAACTACGTAACGGTAATCCTAAATTGTGACAGATATACTACTACATAAGTTTATACATACAGAGGCATCCAATTTCCGTAACCTTGAAATCATATGAAAAGAGTCTTGAGATATTTTTGTGTTTACTATAATCACGTGCAATTGTTTTAAATTTACGCTTGTCATGTGTTATGTTGGAGCATCGATTTCGTCCTAAAGATTGACTTAACAGGTACACGCATAAATATATTTTATGGTAAACGACTAAACATCTCTGTGTACCTCGTCAACAACTGGGACGAAAAAGTGGTGGCCGTGCAGCGCAGCCCTTCTTCCAGATGGTACTGCAAGTGTGTGTGTGTGGAGGGGGAGGGGGTGGGGGGGGGGTGGGGGGTTGTTATTATGGAAACATGGACTACTAGTTACAAAACTCTATAATGATCATTGTTAGTTGGTAGATGGTTGTGAAAAACGCCCTGCCCCTCCACTCATTAAGACATTTCTAACTTATCTCGTCATGAAAATGGCCTTTCGACAAAGCTGGAATTAGACGGGAGAGGAAGGTCCAATTTAGAATAAAATAATTATGAGAAAACACCTATGGCATCAGTAGAAAATAATTCGACATTTCCTTTTGTTACTTTTGATAAATGTTTATTGAAAGTTACATGCGGCAAGATAATTAGAAGCATCAAAGTAACTGTCCTTTTTAGTTCTTTTAGTTCTTTGTTTAGCGAATGTGTTTTACAGTAATTTTCATGTTTTTATTCTTCTCAGAAAAAATAAGAAAATCTTACATTAATGGAAAGAATAGTGTCTGAATTATATTTTATTACACTCCCGTTCTATGGTATCCCCATCTACAGCAACACTAAACCATGCGAAAAATAAAAATCTGTTCCGCACACATGTGTCGAACAGAAATTGTTGACGGACTATTTTTTATAAAGAAGCGAAATTTCACTGGACTTTTCCATAAATCGTGCACCGCAATAACAGTTTGAATCGCTAGCGATAGCTAAAAATAATCCCCTGAGTTTCAATGAGTTCTATGCGCCAGTAGGCACAAAGAACAAATTAGAACTCGGGGTATAAAAAAAAGAGTTTCCTCGCAAATTTAGTTGGCGATAAAATGTGTTCTTTTTGTTGATAGTTGTCAAATGAATTGCTGAGTGTCCTTCTAATAGTGTTTTTTTATAGACGTGGAGGCGTGTAATAAATATACAACACTTTTGCCACCGCGGAAGGAGAAGGCCTGTGGCTTCTCGTTCTATCCTTCCGCGCTGATTCCGTGCCATATCGATTAACCCATTCACGTCCGCGTGTCGTTCTCTGTACGTTGTTGATACAAAAAAAATCAGAGCATCAAAAGATGGTGAAAGTGCTGTTCCCATATACTTAGTGTTACGTTCACTGACAGCTTTAGGAAATTAAGGGGGGATAAGTTCCAGTAAATCTTTTCCAATGACAAAAATTGTGAGACATGACAGCAGTTGTCAAGTACAGTGGAGCCCACTCAATTGGATATCTCTTAATTGTATATCCCTGTTAATTGAATATAATTTTCAAACACAAAACCATTTACTATACCTTCAGTACAAATTTGATCTGTTAATTGCATATGGGTTGTAGAGTAAACTCCTGTTAATTGTATATAAATTTTTGTAATATACTGAAAAAATTACTGTGACACGCACCAAATTCCCCTTATTTATCAACCTTTTTGGCCTCACTACATCCAATACAGGCATTTATTCTATTATATCTCGTTTGACAGAGCTCTATGAGCTCTGTCAAACAAGATATAATAGAATAAATGCTCAGTTTACCTTCAGAACACAGGAAACTGACCAAATCCCTGTTAATTGTATACTACTGTTAATTGAATAATTTTCACTAGCAAAATGGATATTCAATTAAGAGGATTCTACTGTACGGAATAGTTCTCAAATAACCAAAAAGTTCTTCATTTTCTGCCTCGAACACATATCTAATAACTCTTCGTCAAGGGTCATAAGTTGTGTTTTCGAGGCAGACGTTGGAAGAATAACAAGAAAATTATAGTAATACTATGCAAAAAAAGGCGATGGGAAAAATGGCAGTGATTCTCCATTTCGCCGAACAGATACAAATCTGGTTTCGTGTATATTTCTGTGGTATGAAGATGAGTTTATTTCGTGTCATTAACCTGGTTTTTATCTAATTATTACCAAGTACTTGTGGGACATAGCGATGGGGGTATGAAAACATAAACACGAAGAAATTCCTTTTGGTAAGATTTAAACACCAGAACAGATGTACCTGTTATCTTTCTATTTTCGTGCCTCCAATGAAAAATACAGTAATGCTTCATTAGAGGTACATGTACAAAAATAGGAACATAACCTGTATTGCGTTTGCTTTGATACATATCACAGAAAGGGATATGAATGATAAAATTCTGTATTTAAATTAAATAGAGCCAGGCCAGTTTGCCACGTGGTATATTTGGTTTCTAAGTAGCTCATGGTACTATGTATAAAATTTAGTAGAAATCGATTAAATATTTAGTTCATTGCAATGGAAATGGCGTGGAGATAAAATGACCTTGTTACACTGTTAGTTTTTTTCTGGTCCACTCACAGTTCTAACTTACAAATAGCACAAAAATCCACCATTAATTAAGCTAACATGTAGGGGAGCGGGCGATTGCTACGGATCTACGTGATATGATTATCGAGAGGTTTGTCCAGCCTCTGAAAAATAATTGATTGCCATGGAAGTTATGTAACATGGTCAGTAACCCAATAGGTTGAATTCGTAATGTATTGTGGTTCCACGTAAAAAATTCGGGTAAAATCGGCGCAGTAGTCTGCTCTTTGCTAGGGAGTCGCTTCGGTTACTATGTATGTCACGTGACATGATCAATGGCCCAATGGGTCGATCCCCCAATGTATTATGGGTTCAGATACCAAATTTGGTTAAAATAGGCCCAGTTGTTTTCTCGTTGCTAGGAAGTCGCGCCGGTTGCTATGGGTGTTACGTGACATGGTCAATTGTCCAATAGGTCGGATTCCCGAGGCATTATGGTTTCATACACCAAGTTTGGTTGAAATCGGCCTAGTAGTTTGCCCGTTGCTATGGAGTCGCGTTGGTTGCTATGGAAGCAATGAAACATGGTCAATTACCCAATAGGTCGATTTCGTAATGCATTGTGGGTCCACATACCAAATTCGGTCAAACTCGGCCCAGTACTTTCTCCGTTCCTAGGGAGTCGCTTTGGTTACTATGGATGTCAGGTGACATGATAATTGACCCCATGGGCCGATCTCCCAATGTATTATTGGCTCAGATACCAAATTTGGTTAAGATAGACACAGTACTTTGCCCGTTGCTAGGGAGTGGCGCGGTTGCTATGGATGATACGTGACATGGTCACTGCCCCAATAGATCGAGTTCCCGAGGCATTATGGTTCCATATACCAAGTTTGGTTGACATCGGTCCAGAGGTTTGTCCGTTGCTATGGAGTCGCGTTGGTTGCTATGGGAATTATGTTACTTGGTCGGTGACCCAATAGGTCGTATTCGTAATGCACTATAGCTCCACATACCAAATTCGGTTCAAATCGACGCAGTAGTCTGTCCGTTGCTAGGGAGTTCCGTGTTGCTATAGAAGTTAAGTGGAATGGTCAGAGGCTCGATAGGTCGGATTCTAACTATATTTCGGGTGAATCAAGAGAATAATTCCAACTTGTTGGGTGCAGGATGTTAACTCTCGTTTTATTTTTTTCACAACCACTATACACCCCATGCCGTTATTATTATTTCGAAATCATAGTTTCCAAGAAATCGTTTAAAAGCTACAATTCCGACCTAAGCCTCTTTGAATAATCCTTGATTCACTGTGAAGTCTCCGCGAATCACGTCTCGCGAAAAACTTCAGACGCTAAAAAAAATGTGAAAACAATATAAAGGACGATTTCGCTCGACGTCGGCTATCGCCGTCGTCTCGTTCGGAAGCCTTCGGCTCCATCGCTCATTAAATAAAAATTGATTTGGAGATTTTTGAAAATGGCGAGGCCGGATATAACCGTTATGTTAGGTAATGTGTTAACGTTTTACAACAATTTGTTGTGATAACGCTATTCCGTATAATATACGGCGAGGTCAGAGGTGAAAGCTGCTCGAATTTTTCGAATCTGCTCATTTGTGAAAATGTGGAAAATTTTTCACTTCCCAAATGCCGAACGTATGCGAACTGGACGGAACGCATCAGTGCAATGAATGTTGCCAAAGTGAAAAAATGGACCGAAGTGTTCGCTTTAAGGTGCTATATAAATAAGAGAAATTTGTTTACTTTGAAAAATCCACCTCTGATATTCCATAAATTCGAATTAAATGTACACGAATTTTACATCAAAATGAAGATTGTGATGTACTGAATACGGAAGATAATTGGAGTCAACTCACAGAGTTGGCAGCAGTCATCAATGGTTCCTTGAAGTCTGCTACCATATTCGTACCAGGACTGATAATAAAATAATATTTCAGGAGATTTATATTTATTTATTTATTTATTTATTTATTTATTTATTTATTTATTTATTTATTTTTTGTTTCACACAATTTGTAATGTTGGTCTGTTCGATACATCGGAGACATGCAAATAGTCAATAAGAATGTACAGTACGTGGAGAGTGTATTATCACTAAATCACCCGCAGAGTGGAGATTCCACCCAAGCAATAATTGAACATTTGTTGCAAATCATAACCAGCTCAAGCAAAGTTTCAGCCAATGGACCTCCGGGTTTAACCCGGAGGTCCATTGACTGAAACATTGCTTGTGTTTTTTGTCGATATGTACAAAATTTGAAAGTTATAGCTTGGGTGATAACTCCACTCCGCTGGTGATTTGGTTACAATCCACTCTTCACGTACTGTAGGACTGTGATCACAAAAGTGGTATTTTTCGTGACCCGATCGCAACACACCTACGCCAGTGCTTCGAGATTTGCTGATAAAATACTGTCAAATTAATTAATTAATTAATCCCAACTGGCATCTCGAGATTCAATGTTCCGGTGTGAATTGTAGTGTTGCAGAGAGGTGAGTAGTTAGAGAATTCCCGGTCAAAATTCGCTGTCCGCTTTTGTGAACGGCAAGAAATACTAAAAAAGAAGTTGCAAAAAATCAGACACGAAAATGTTATTTTTGATCATTGAAAATTTAAAAAAGATCAGAACAAAACTTGTGCGACGTGTTACACAGCGAATGGATTAACCCTTTACCCAACGCAGACGATATCAAAATTTATTATTTTGAATATAATTTTTTAAATTTTTTCAAAATATTTCAACAAAACCATATGATGTGACCCCTCATTGGAACGAGTTCAAAGAGCTCGTTCCAATGAGGGGTCACATCATATGGTTTTGTTGAAATATTTTGAAAAAAAAAATTTTTTCAACTGCTCAGTTTGCATATTACGCGGGCGGATGCGGACGATTAGTTAGGTAAAGGGTTAACAGGACAGATTTCTGACAGTAATAGCACGAGACTGGCCGTGATAAACAACTCTGTCACCCACAACTGGGCTTCTTTTTCTCAGATGGATTATATATTCGGAAAGTGGATAATGGTAGAAGTCGTGGTGTACATATAGAATATACCCACAGTAGGTTGGTGTACCAAATGTTCCGCCTTTGGAGCGCGGTTAACACCACTTCACCACGAGCGGTGAACATTTGGTACACCAAACTACTTTGGGTATATTTTATTTATACTAGACCGTCAGATTATGAAGAGTCGATGTTATTTTTTCTCGATGTTACTGAACAGCAGACGCACATACGTGCGAATCTGTTTTTGTTTACATGAACATCGGTGGGCGGTACTTCCGCTGTCAATTTTATCGCCGAAACGAAATGGACAACGGAACGGAACCTTTTTCGTTTTAGTAACATAATAACATACTATTTCGAGTTATGGATGCTTCATTAAGATGCAACAACGTATGTTTGTCAATTGTTGGTTACTTATGAGTAACCCTTATTAAGAAACGTAATAAATAATTGCCGGTTTCATTTCACTCTTCACGATGATACGTGCCGTAAATTTAGGCAAGTTTACATTCTGGTCGACGTAACCAAAGGTCAACTTGGTTGTAATCCACTGTAGGCGTACGGTGTACATTTTTACTACTGAAATCCCCTTGCTGGCATGTTCACCACGGTTGGTGTGTAAAGCTAAAATTTATGTCGTAGGCTTTTTATACAGTACGTGGAGAGTGTACTATCACTCAATCACCCGCAAAGTGGCATTCCACCCAAGCAATAATTGCAAATTTATTGCAAAACATAACCAGCACAAGCAAAGTTTCGGCCAATGGACCTCCGGGTTAAACCCGGAGGTCCATTGGCCGAAACATTGCTTGTGTTTTTTGTGGATATGTACAAAATTTGAAAGTTATAGCTTGGGTGATTACTCCACTCCGCGGGTGGTTTAGTTACAATCCACTCTCCACGTACTGTATATAGTCAATAGTTAATCATGGTATAAATTGGTTTCTATCTGGCTGGGACTGTTCTTTTCTTCTCTACTCTTGGTGCTGGAGAATGGGTGTCTGAAGACGACTCTCCTCGGGTGTAAAATACAAAGTTAAGTTGGCAAGTATTCTCTATCTTTTACTGATGCTAAAAACGTCTTCATAAATATGTACATTCTTGTCTGAACGGTAATCTGAACTTCAAATCCTCAATACTGGAGGTTTTTAAAATACCGCCTTTGGTTTAGAGCAAGTCTTGTAACAGCGGTCCCACTCTATGGAATATAGAGGACGATAATGTAAGCTATTACTGGAGAAAGTTAGCTTCGTAAGATCGTCCGAGTACTTCTGTAGATGAGAGAACTACGGACTGGTATGGATAGATCTTGCTGTATTTATACAGTGAAGTTGGCAAGCTACCAACATCGTTTTACAAACTTTGCAGTTTCTAACTGCGCAGTTGTAATGAAATATCTTGCCAACTCAACATACTGCTGCGTAACCCATAACAGTCCACACAATGACTGATGCTTCTCTCTGCATCCGCATTACCGGCACTTTGTTATGTAATATATGGCAATTTGTAAGTTAATCCACTTATTTCAGCGTCGTGTCGTCTTCCTTTCGTGTTAGGTAAAAGGTTAAAGGTCACTTATTGCTCGTTATTAAGTACACATATAAATTTTTACACATTTGTTATTATTTCAAGTGTCACAGCATATAACATTATTTCATGTCATGCAATTTGTACACATTTGCACAAACAGTAAGAGAATATTTTCAACATTACTTATATGTATCAAACTTTTAATATTTTAAAGTTATGTTGTACAATGCTTCTAAGCAGCAATGCTTACTTAACCCCTTACCTAACATGAAAAGCAGACGACACTTGCAAAACAAATTCTTGAATTACTAATTTTTTTCATTTTTTGTCTCAAAAACATAGGTTATGACTCCTCGTTGGAACGAGATCGACGAGCTCGTTCCAACGAGGGGTCATAAACTATGTTTTTGAGACAAAAAATTCAAATATTTTGAAAATTAATTGACGATTTTTGAGAATAGCGCTGGCCGGTTTTGGCCGTTACGTTGGATAAAGGCTTAACACTTTCACCAAAATTTTATTAAACTTGAAAACACAAAACTATTGTTTTTGTATGGTTTCTTTTTTATCCTTTTTCTTTCTCCTTCTTCTCCATTAGCGGGGTGTTATGTATTTTGCAAGGAGAAGACATAGCCAGAATGGCTGTCTTCCTTCACTTTCTACTGATATCAATTTCTGCTTCTTACAAGGATTGATTATCGGATATATTCATAATTGGCCTGAGCAAGCCGATATTATCAAGGACAATTCTCATGAACTGATGATTTATCATACCCTGCTATAAGGATTCAGGATATGCTCCCGGTTCAATTGTGACATTTCGGCGCAGTCGCTCATCCGGGGGAGGGCACCAGTTACATTCTCGAAGCCGAGAGAGAGAGAGAGAGAGAGAGAGAGAGAGAGAGAGAGAGAGAGAGAGAGAGAGAGAGAGGAGAGACATGTGCACATACACGCTAAAAACTAAAGTGTTAAAAACTACACTTGAAGTGCTGTATTTAACACTTACTAAGTGCTGAACTAGCACTTTGTTCAAGTGTAGTTATCCCATAACTTGACAGGTGTTACAATAATACCACACAGTGTAATGTCGCGACACTTAAAAGGAAACAACGCAGATGACGCGGATCAGACTCGACCTCTCGAGCCTGATCCGCGTCATCTGCGTTGTGTACTTTTAATTATGTACCCACCAAGCGCAAATCAAATTATGGACGACTCTGCAAGAACCACCAATGCTAGACACATGGGAAGTGCCATCCATTCAAGTTTCAGATGTATGACGATTGTAATGTCTAAGTGTTTAAAGCATTGCACTTTGAGTGTTAAAATCAAACCCTAAGAGTTAGAATGGGTTTAACACCTTGAAAGTGTCAGTTTTAACACTTTAGTTTTTAGTGTGTACACAACATGAAAGATAATGTCCGTGTATTACACTGGCAGACCTTGATTTACGTGTATACATATATTGCGGAAGCAGATATTGGATGTTACGTTAAGCAGGTGGTATTTGGAAGGTGATGTGGTTGCATTGATGATTGGGGGTTAATGGCCCTTGGATCATTGGGAGATTTTTCAAATTTGCTTGAACTAGCATTTTTTAGTTTAATGTTATTTGTTTTACAAGGATTGGCGAACAAGTTAAGCAATTTATATTAACGCCTCTCCTTGACTCAATGGTGCATGTGTGTGGGATGACCTTTGTTGCGGCAACTTCGTGGTCTCGCTCTCCGAGAATACTACGAAGGGATCTTTAGCCTGCACAGAGTGTGTCTCTCTCCGCACAGAGAACATCCATTTTACGTCCCGTCCGATAGGACGGTACGCTGTGACAGCATCAACCCCACAATTTAATACAGACTGAGAGTCTTCGGACACCTCGAGAACTTTCCACGACTACGATCGATCCCGAAACCTCTGGCATGAGAGACCAGCGCACTTATCCACTTGGCCACCACTCATCCACATGATCGCCTAATGCATTTCTACAGTTAAAACTAGAAGTCCTGTCGTGAACTGTGCGCTTATCTATGCTTAATTGCGCGTTTGAATTACGCGCAATAGCCGTATCGAAAGACATAGACCATATGTACAGAATTTGAAGCCTTACTATGGTCATAACGCGTAGATTAACGCGCAGATCAAGGTGTTATTTCTGCGCATTTCACGAGAGGACTTCTAGTTTTAACTGTAAGTTCATACATGTATTTTCAAAAATATTGAAAGCTGTTGAGACTTAATGGAGTGGAACTGACTTCTAGTTTCACCTAGACAGTACAGACTCGAATTTACTGGTCCCCAGTTTCTCTAGTTTTATTCTCACTTTCCAGAACTTGGAAGTTAGTTTAATTAAACTTTAGCTATTTCCCTCAGCAGTGGCGTAGCCAGGGGTGGGGTGTGTGAGGGAGGGTGGTGGTGGGTGGTGGCACATCCTCCAATTTTTCAGTCATGCCCCCCCCCCCCCCCAGGTGATGTGTACTAACTATTGATACCTTTCACAACTTATAAATTATGGACACAAACAGACTCAAGGTCAAGGTCATTGCGTTTTTTTTCACGAATTTCAAAATGTTTTCAAAAAGGGGGTAGCCGCTACGTTCAGATCGCTGATCTAGACCGCCTAGATATTATTTTTGCATCTCACTCCCCCCCCCCCCCCCCCCCCAAACTCTGACTTTGATATCCTGGCTACGCGCCTGCCACTGAGGGCGAGAGGACTTCAGTGTGGGGTTTGGCCACATAACCCACTCAGGAGCCGAACTTCTCAACAGACGATCTAGTCCGCAACGGCGAAATTGCAAGAGGTTGCCATTACTTCAAGTGATTTGAAGTAACCTAAATACGTCGCTATATTCCCTTTTATGTCCTACAAGGTCCCGATTCAAACAGTGTAGTCATATGCGCAGTTTTTCAGCGCATGCCCTCAACAGCATATCGACAAATAAACAGGCCACATTCACTATTATTCAGTTCACCCTTTAGCTACGCAGACGATATCAAAATTTATTATTTTAAATATCACTTTTTAAATTTTTCCAAAACATTCAACAAAACCATATCATGTGACCCCTCTTTGAAACGAACTCGACGAGCTCATTCCAACGGGGGGGGGGGGGGGGGGGGGGGGGAGGGGGGGGGTCACATGATATGGTTTTGTTGAAATTGTTTGAAAAATAATATTTTTTCAACTGCTGAATTTGCATATTACGCGGAAGGATACTGCCGATTCGACAGGTAAAAAGTTAATACAATAAAGACCATTTCAGCGACTGATTCGTGCTCCCGCTTTGAGTCCTTGGGCAAGGCAATTAACCCCGATTGCCTACATGGGGGCACGGTGACGCTCTGTACTAAGACGTACTGCACGTTGAAGGTGCGCATGTATTCAACCAATCTAACCCCGCCTGTGCCGCGGTGCAGAGTTCAGAGTTACGATGTTGGAGAGCGGACAGCTGCGTGTCATTGCTCGATGGTTCTCTCCGAGTACTCCGGCTTCCTCCACTCGTAAAACTGTCACCGACATGATGTGATCCTCGCTGTTAATGTGTCGTTTAACCCTAATACATACAAATACAATTTGGTGATTTTCGACTTTGGCAAATTTCACAGGTTTAAATCAACGTCTTTTTTCAATCCCAGCCAAAAGAATCTCTTTCTAGCTTCATTAAAATTTATACCTTCGAAATGTTCTCCAACTAGAATCGTGGAATAGCTTTAACCCTTTCCCAACGTAACGTCCAAAACCGACCAGCGCTATTCCCAAATTTCACCATTCAATCTTTATTATTTTTTAAAATTTTTTGTCACAAAAACATAGCTTATGACCCCTCATTGGAACGAGCTCAACGAGCTCGTTCCAAAGAGGGGTCATAAGCTATGTTTTTGAGGCAAAAAATAAAAAAAAAATAGTGCTTCAAGAATTTTATTTGCAAGTGTCGTCTGCTTTTCGTGATAGGTAAAGGGTTAAAATGTCATTTGGAGTCATATTTTTTCTCTCTCTTAACACTCAATTCACTTCGCCAACTTCATTGGGCCAGTTCACTTCGATCTTGGTTGTGTTCGATCAATCCAACTAGTTCGATCTTCGTTCACTTTGTTATGTTGTGTTCCCTTCGATCTTCGTTGTGTTGGATCTTCGTTCACTCAAAAGTTCGTTATGTTTGTTATGTTCACTTCGATCTTGGTTTCGGTGGATCTTCGTTCTGTACCTTCGTCGTTTTTCGTGGTTGTTATCCGGTTTTATCCGTTCAGGTTCTTGTAGTAGTTGTTGAATTGGGTGTTATCAGTCCATTTCCATACTCTCGAGTGTTGATGTTAAAACACGGAATCTCATTTTACGGAATCGGATAGGAATCCGATTTACGGAATCCTTTTTTAAGAATCCCTTTTTATAAAACGCCTGTGACTATGGAATCCCCTTTTTCTGAAGTGAGTCTAAGAGTCGTATGTGCGAGCCACTCGAACGAGCAATTGCTCTATGGCTCATTTGCTTGATGGGATTCGAGTCGTTCGAGCAGTATGTGCGGGAAACTCGAACGAGCAATTGCTCCAAAGCTCATTGAATAGAATAGGCATTACTGGTAACCTACTTGATTTCTTTATATCGTATTTGAACGGGCGATTCCAAAGAGTGGTTGTAAACTCTGACGCCGCATCTTGGAAGGCAGTTACCTCAGGGGTTCCCCAGGGATCGATTCTTGGGCCTTTGCTTTTCCTAATATACATCAATGATATCACGTTAGACTTGACAAGCGATATACCTTTTTGCGGATGCTACAGCCTTTTATTTGATTGTTGATCATCCAGACAGGGCGTCACTTGTCTTAAATGACGACCTAGCCAAAACTGAACAATGGGCACAGATATGGTTAGCTGAATTTAATCCCCTGGAAACCGAATCGATGACCATATCTCGGAAACACGAACCTGTTGGTTATACACCATCAGTACTGGCTGATGACCCACACAAAGGAATTAACTGAACACAAGCACCTGGACGTCTTACTCAACTTGCGATGCACATGGGAACACCATATTAATTATATTTGTGGAAAGGCGTGGTCACGCATATCCATAATTATGAATATTAAATTCATATTTGATCATAAAACATTGGAGAAAATATACTTTGCTTTTTTCACCCCCCACTGCATGCGTAACATACGTCTGTCTAGGGCGAGATAGCAGGAGAGACAGATGTATCCCACCCCACCCACGTGACGTTATACATTTATAACGTTATTATGACGTTATGCTTATCCTATCAGTTTCTTGTTACCAACTAATTCATTTTGACGTCATCAGAATGCTGTATGATCAAAGTTTGATGCTCTAAATCTCTATAAATCCCAAGATGCCACCGATCCCAATCGATTTCGCGGTATATACCTTTCGTAAAAACATAACTTGTGCATGCTCTTTCCGATGGTGTTACTAGTTTTTCAAAACAACGAATACCAAATGAGTTGATTATATAAGCACGTGACCGCCGATTAACTCTGGCTAACGTAACCGCTGTATGATGGGGGAGAAAAATAATCCTTGATGGGTACGGGTGTGAGATGGGGAAATCTCACCCTCGGGACAAGATATTTTTGGTCCAGACACTCGGCAAGCCTCGTGTCTGACCCAAATATCTTGCCCTCGGGAGAGATTTTTCCCATCCCACACCCGTACCCATCAGGGATTATAATAATCCACCCCCTATTTGAATATGCTGACCCAGTATGGGACAACTGCACTGAACATGACTCTATGAAACTCGAGAGTATTCAAATCACTGCTGCACGTATTGTAACTGGTGCTACCTTAAGCGCTAGTAAAATTTTTCTTCATGCTGAAACTGGGTGGGAACGGCTTGAAGCAAGACGAACAAAGCACAAACTGGTTCAATACTTCAAAATGGTGCATAGAATCCCTCCTACGGTATCGATTAATCAACCTCATGACCTGCGTACAGCTAGCAACCGACGTTTTCCCTTCTGTCGAACTAAAAATTATCAAAAAATTATCAAACATCTTTAATTCCTTCAACAACTAAAAACTATATGGAACGACTTACCCGTTGGCGTTAGAGACAATAGTTCCTTGGTTGAGTTGAAAAATGATCTAAACCGAAATGCAAGCCGACCAATACAATTTTTTCTCACACTTGACATCTCGCAAAGCACAAATTTATCATTGTAGATTACGTCTGCGGTGTAGTAATCTTAATGACCACCTTTACGCCAGCGGTGGCGCCAGGGAGGGGGGTCGGTGGGGGGGGGGAGTGTTGAACCAACACCCCCACCCCCACCCCCCGTCCCCACCCCGGTCGGAGAGGTCCAGCCCACCCGTCGGAGATTTTTAGTCAGTCCGTCGGAGAGTCTCGTAAACCCGACTTCACGAGAAATTTCCGACAATCGAATGTAGATATCTCGTCTTGTCTGTCTCGAACCCGTGCAGCACTGGAACTTTGATAGAGAATAGTGATTCTCACGAAATTCCTTAATGTCGTTCGTGAAACTGGCTTTATAGATGAAATATTTCCCGACCTTATTATAATATGTTTACTTTAACCCTTTACCTAAGGTAACGGCCAAAACCGGCCAGCACTATTCTCAAAAATCGCCAATTAATTTTCATTATTTTTTTCATTTTTTGTCTCAAAAACATAGGTTATGATCCCTCGTTGGAACGAGCTCGTCG
>CM062290.1:428259160-428498902 GCA_031216915.1 Pictodentalium vernedei | reverse complement strand
CGTAAACACCGATTTCACGACACATTTCCGACAATCGAATGTAGATATCTCGTCTTGTGTCGATCAAGAACGAGGTATATGGTTCTTCTTTGTAAAGCATTATGACAGTTGTTATCCAACTGGCGTTCCATTACTTCCATACCTAATCATCGGTTATCGTCAGGGTAAAAGTTTGGAATCTATCGAAATCTAAACAACAATGGCGTCCCGCTATAATGTGCGGTGTTCTATTTGCAGCGAAATATTTCACCACTTTACCAATTTTCACTCATTTTCCTTCGTTTTGGAGGTCAAATATTACAGCCCCCCCGCCCTGGCGAAGAGGTCAGCCCCCCCCCCCCCCGCCCCTGTCGAGAAATCCCTAGCGCCACCCCTGGTTATTATCACGAAACTCCATGCTCCAGGTGTTGGGCTGCATAAATCCCGGGGCCCCGAGGGGCAAGTAATAGGGAACCCACCAGGAAATTTCCCGGTGGACCATACGGACTCTGCTTACATAATTTGACTGAAAGCCTGGATGCTTCACTTTACTGCTGCATTGGGATGGACTGGGCGTCATCGATTTAATGAGGGTCACGTTAAAAACGTCAGTAAAGCATACAGGTAAGGTCTATTTATCAACTTTGGTCGTAACGACCAAAGCTGATAAATAGATCTCACCTGTATGCTTTACCAGACGTTTACAGCAATTATACTGTCTGTGGATTATCTTGTCTGGGGTGGTTTTGGTGCTTGTATGTCTGTAAGATTACGATCTACTTCAATTAACTGATTCTTTAACAGACTGTATAGATTTTAGCGTTCGCTGCCACTTACTGCAAAAAATGATCCGACATCCATCGAAACTGAACCAGTACGAGAGAAACATAGCTGGCGAAAATATAGGGGAGGCTCTGGATCCGCCCCTTGTTTCACCAGTCATTGGTTGTGTTAAAATATACGCATACAAAAAAACATGGCCCGGCAAAAAAGTGGAGAGGCTGAACCCCCTAGCCCCCCCCCCCCCCCCCCCCCCACCCGCACCTGATTGACTATCCTATGTTGACGCACTTGTTAAATGTACCCTTTGAACTTTGCTGTACAGTTCGGAATCACTGCGTGTATATAATACCGAAAGAAAAATTTCTTTTGACCTATGTAGCTGCAGTACTGTGATTTCAAAAGTGGTATTTTTAGCTGCGACTAGCAGCTCTATAAGTGGCAATGTCGGTCTGTCGGTCTGTCTGTCGGTCGGTCTGTCTGTGACCAACGAGTTTCAAAACTCAATAACTTTTGAAATACTTGATGGAATGACTTTATATTTGGCATGTAAGTGTATCTTATTGATGTCTAGCCACTGTTCAATGCATGTGTTGTTCCAAATATTTTTCTTGGAGTTATGGCCCTTGATGAACTTACAATTTTGTGAAATTGCACCACCCGTCGCAGCTACGGCGTCGATGTCGCGATTTTTGGTCAATCAGATCGCGCTCGGATCGTGTAACACATACGCAAAGGGTCTTAATTTCATAAATAATATGTTCCGAAATCACAGGACCGGGGAGAGGAAAATCGGACCCCAGGGTTAAATCAAACGTGTAGGGATACTGATGCCGATACCAAAGACATCTGCCGCAAGTGCCAAAGGTGCGATCGATGATAGGAACGTTGGGGGAGTTGCCCCTCCCCCACACACCCTCCCAAGAACATTCTGATATTAGTTATTAAATCGCGATTTTTGGGATAAAAAATCACATTATTTTTGGGCCCGTCAAAATGACGTTTTTAGCAGGCATGTTTTAAATTTCCAAGTTCATCAGTCCATTGACCTACAGTTATAGCTTTGGACGGCACAATTCTTGAAGTGATAACTTTATTACGTCAAGTTGATTTCATAAAATTATTACTTCCAAGAATCATGTAGTCTAAAATTACAACCGTCGGTCAAGTGCAGTGCTCCATTCACAATACAGCCCTCTTCTTATCTATTAGCACGGGGGAGGGGGTGGGTAGGGGTGGGGGATAGTCCAAAATATGGATGAAAGCCCTATTTTAATTGCTTTGGTTTATAGGACTTACCAAACCTCAAAAATTGAAATACAGTCTTTCAGTTTCAGACCATGTTTGGACTGAGGGGGGTGGGGGGGGGGGGGGGAGGGAGGGGGTAACACAAGTATCATAGATTCCTGGGCCAAATGCGACCCCCAAAGCTCCGGACCCCGAGGTTACTACCCATTCCCCCCCCCCCCCCCCGCACCATCTCGCCGGCTAACATTCAGTTAGTGATGGTTCATCAACGCTACAGAGGAATGACGTCATGAAATTATTCATAACTCTAGTGTCCATGTCAAATGATTATTACCATAGGTCATCTTCCTGACTGCTTCCAATTCTATCAGCTGTAGGCAAGCACTGCCAAACTTCCAAGGGTTGTTATGTTAATGCAGTTTGAAAGGTAAATTTTATGGAAAAAACTCTTAAGAAATGGATTTTAACAAACTTGAACCTAACCTTCCCCTCTCCTTCCCCTCCACAACCCATAGAGAGCCCAAATCTTAAGCCAAGGACTCGAATTGAATAAACTTGAATCCGATCTCCCTAGAGATGTTATATACCAAATATGAAAGGATTTTGACTGGTGAATCGGAAGAAGAGGATTTTTTTTCTCATCAAATTAAAGTTCGAGCTCCAATTGAGAGCCCAAATATTAACCCAGGGACCCAAATTGAACAAACTTCAATCTGCCCCCCCCCCCCCCCCCAAACCTCCCCCAAGATATGTTGTATTCTGACGGGTGGTCTGATGAAGAAGACTTTTGAAACATTTCCTCTCATACTGCACTAAATTAAAATTCGGGTGCCAATATGGAGCCCAAATATTAACCCAGAGACTCGATTTGAACAAATTGAATCTGCCCCCCCCCCCCCTCCTCCCAGAGATGTTGCATACCAAATGTTTAAAGGAATTTCCCCACTTTGCTCTAAGTTAGAATTTGAGCTCCCTATGGGATCCCAAATATTAACCAAGGCACTCGATTTGAACAAAATTCCATCTGATCCTAACACCCCCCCCCCCCTCCTCCCCCTCGAGATGTTGTATATCAAATATGAGAGGATTCTGACTAATGGATATGAAGAAGAAGATTTTAAAAGAAATTACCTCATATGCATTAAGTTAAAATAGGGAGGCCAAATATTTACCCAGGATCTCGAATTTAACAAAATTGAATCTTCCCCCACAGGAGTGCTGCATACCAAATATACAAGGATTCTGACAAGTGGATCCGAAGAAGAAGAGTTTTAAAGAAATGTACTCATATTGCACTAAACCCAGGGACTCACTTTGAACAAATTTGAATCTGACCCCTAGAGATGTGGTTTACCAAATATCAAAGGATTCTGACTGGTGGATCTGAAGAAGAAGATTTTTAAAGATTTTCCCCCATATTGCACCAAGTTAAAATTTGGGCCCCCATATAAAACCCAAATATTAACCGAGGGACTTGAGTCGAACAAACTGGAATCTGAAAGTATAATAAATTTTGAGCAATTTTTTTAGTATCATTGACTTTAATCCCAAATAAAGTATTGTAAATTCATATTTCGAGTCTAGCTGTACGAATTTGCATACTTTCATATTCTTACCGTTGCCTGCGTCACGTCAGGACGTCGAAACTCAGACATGGGGTGAAATGAAAAGTTCACACATGCAGTCAATAGTGTGTATGTCCACTGTTTTCCTCCTGGATGGCAAGCATCGACGGCGCATGGACCTGATAAGTTTCTGGATGTCACACTGTGGTTCAAAGGCATTCACTTCTGCCTTTCTGCCTTAGAACATTACGTAAATCGCCTAACGTCTGAAGATCATGAAGTCGTACCCAACGGTTCAATTGATCCCAAAGATGCTCGATTGGAGACAAATCTGGCGAAAGTGGGAGCCAGGGAAGAAATGTTCGATGCTCTACTCCTCAAGAAAGTCACAACAGATACGCGCCACGTGACATAGGGCATTGGCTTGCAGAAATAACTGCAATTCGACGTTAGCGTTGAACAACAGGACAGTGGCGTTAAGAATTTCGTCCCTATATCGCCGTCCATTCAGACTACCATCTGTGAAAATCAACTGCGTTCCAAGGTGCAAGGAAATTCCTGCCCAAACCAGTACACCACCCCCGCCGAAACGGTCGCATTTCCCATCAGAAAACCGTTCTCCTTGTTGGCGATACACTCTTGCCCTACCATCAGCGCCCCGTAGACAAACTCGTGATTCATCACCAAAAATAACTGTGCCCCAACACTGCTGAGTCCAGCGAACACGCTGACGTACCCATTCCATTCTAAGGGTACGATGGCGTTGGGTAAGGATTGGCACGTGGTATGGACGCCTACTTCGGGTGCCGTGTTCAGCGAGTCTGTTATGGGCAGTTTGTGTGCTGATTCAGTTGTTAGTTCTACCAAGAGTAATTGCTGCTATCATCGTCGCCGGAAGGAACCGATCCCGCAAGTGAGATGTCCTGTTGTGTCGGTCTTGTGCAGGGGTCATAACTCTTGGTCGACTTGAACGCGGTCGGTCGGCAGTAGATCCAGTGGTTCTACACCTTCCAATGAGACGGTATATAGTGGCCACAGTGACTCCGAACTCAGCAGCGAGCTCATCTGGAGGTATGCCAGCCTCATGCATACCAATGGCATGCAACCTCTGATTTACGGTTAACCTTGGCATTTTTCAAAATGTCGGAAGACAAAAACTAGCGTGTTTTCTCAACAACCCAGGCTCTCTAGCACAACATAACACAAAGAAAATCGTCGGTCATCCATTCAATTTGACATTCTCGGGACGCACGTGCTATTTTGAAATCCGTAGCAAAATTGTATACGGTTGGGTGGACAACAAAAACATGTCACTCTTTGCACGACTTCTTGTCCACAAACATGCAACATTAGAACTATTATATTCCATCTAGTGTTCAACCGATGATCGGAACCGGCCACCACAATCGGCCGATTATGGGCAATCGGATGAAACGGCAACGGCGCCTAGAACATCGGTTCAACCGATTGTTGCCAAGCAATTTGTGATTTTTCTGAATCGCATTTTATTATCTTCTGCAATTGTTCAATTGTTAATTTAAAATGAAGTCGATGATACCAATCAATAAAGTTGAGAAACAACCACAATGTGTATTCTTTAATCTCTCTAGACGCCCCTTTACGGGATATACGTGTTAAATGACATGTAAAGCTTACAACTGAGCACACTTGCAGCAATCGCCAGTTCATACCGGAAAAGTGAAGGATGCACTCCATTGACTCAGGTCGCAGTAAAATTACCAGTCGCGCGCACTTGGGCGGTAAACGTGGCTCTGAGAGCCACGTTTACCGCCCAAGTGTGCGCGACTGATAATTTTACTGGGACCCCAGTCAACGAAGTTTAGCACTTTGAAAAATGTTAAGTTTAATGTAGTTCTTTTGAGCCTCGACTTGTCTTGTAGTGCACGGTATTACAATCGGAATCGGCATCAGAATCGGCCGATTGTGGGCTCAAATAACCGGTAATCGGTCAGCGACCATTTTTGGTAATCGGTTGGACACTAATTTCATCCTTTATGCCTTTTTTCAGATTTCTTTCTATTATACTTTCTTTTTTGACTCAGTATATATCTAGTTCAGGGGGAGGTAACCTGGTTAAAATTGTGGCACATAAAAAACTTTGAATATACGCATGTTCACTTGCAAGTCATAATGTTTGCGAAGTTCCTTCGAAATCGGTTAAATAATGTAGGGGGTGTTGCACACACTCAAGAATTTCATTTGAAAATCCATAATAAATCTAAGTTCCGGGGAGATAACGTGGTTAAAACTGTCACAAATGAAAAAAAATTAAAAATACAATTTGCGCATGTTCACTTGTTAGTCATAATGTACGAGAAGTTTCATCGGAATCGGTTCAGTAATGTAGGGGGAGTTGCGCACACAAGAGTCTCATTTGCAAATCCATAAAAAATTCAAAGTTTAAGGGGACATAACCTGGTTAAAATACTCTCAAATGAAAGAAAAATGGACATGTGCATTCTCACTTGATAGTTATAATCTTGGAGAAGATTCACAAAAATCGGTTCAATAATACAGAAGAAGTTGCGCACACAAGTTCGGACGGACTAACGGACAGACCGTCGACAGTATAGCGGTATAATGATTAGGCGACACATTTCGCAAAATGGGTCGAAATATATCAGTGATGTGAACTTTCGGCTCGTTAGTTTCTGCTTTTTACGCTGAAGAGAGCAGCTTTTCAGTTCTACAAAGATTTGGACTCTAGCGTGAAAGGTACATATAAAGTATTGTAATGGTCTGTACATAAATGCTGACCGTAGCCTGTAACAAATGTACGGGTAAAGTATTGTAAAGGTGGGTGATAGATAATAGACTAGAAAAGAAAACTTCATGGGATTAATGTCACAATGGGGATCCTTGAATGGTCCACCCTACAGTTAAAACTAGAAGTCCTGTCACCAATAGTGCGCTTATCTAGGCTTAATTGCGCGTTGGAATTGTGCGCAATTGCCATATCGAATGGCACCCAAAGCACGGCAGGTTCTCCTGGTTACTCATAGCAAACACATGCAGTGTTTCTGCCAATGGACCTCCGGGTTACCCGGAGGTCCATTGGCAGAAACACTGCTTGTGCAGAGGCCGTATGTACAGAATTTGATAGGTTTATTAGGGCCATAACGCGTACATTAACGCGCAGATCAACGTGCTATTTGTGCGCATTTCATGACAGGACTTCTAGTTTTAACTGTAAGTCAAATGTTAGCAATTGTTTTGGCCTGTTTGATTCAAACCCTACTATGGTCGATTCATACTAATTAATAAATATTTGTCCAGTCCTTCTTAAAATATAGGTATTTGAATTTTTTATCTTTAGCTCATAGGGTTCCCACGGGTGAGGAGGTTTTATTTTTCTTATTGTAAATAAATAATCAGATTGTGCTAATAATGTTTACCCTCCCCAAACAACAACAAATATTATCACAGGAACTTGGCATCAACACATTTGAATATACACATCCTAAGGGTGCTGAATTCAAGAACCATTATTTTATCTGGTGTTTTTTGGAAAAAAAAATTATTATCTCCCTTTTCGAGTCCCAGAGTGGGTCTGGCTGAACCCAAAAATATTTGTTCTCGTAGCACAGTGATAACAAAGGCACCCCAAAACACTCGTTCCTGTCCTAAGTTGATAACAAAGATACCCAAGAGGTTTCGTGAAGATCGGTTCATAAATACAGCCTCTAGCTCGAGCCGTATTGACATGTGCACTTACTGTGTATACGTTGCATTAAATAAATCAAAGTTCATCTAATTTGCATAATTTCTGTACGAGAAAAAAACACGTATTATATGTGATGTATTCCATGTTACTAAACATTCATTCAAATCAGAACATTCATATAGAAGTTCTGTACCAAAAACTTATTGTACCTAATTTCGGTACAAAATGGCAACCGGCAGCCAACTTGAATTTCGGACCGCACCTCAAAACACTCGTTCTCATCCCATGGTGATAACAAAGGTACCCAAGAAGTTTCGTGAAGATCGGTTCATAAATACAGCCCCTGTCCCGAGCCGTAGTGACACGTGTACTTACTGTGTATAAGTAGCAATGAATAAATCAAAGTTCATCTAATTTGCATAATGTCTGCACGAGAAAAAAAACACGTATTATATTGGATTCATTCGATGTTATTAAACATTCACACAAAAATTTATTCAAATCAGAACTTTCATACAGACGTTCTGTACAAAAAACTGATTTCACTACTTTTGGTACAAAATGGCTGCCAGGGGCCATCTTGAACTTTGGACAGCACCCCAAAACAATCGTTCTCGTCCTACGGTAATAACAAAGGTATCCAAAAAGTTTCGTGAAGATCGGTTCAAAAATACAGCCCCTAGCCCAAGCCGTATTGACATGTGTACTTCATGTGTGTAAGTAGCAATGAAAAAATCAAAGCCCATCTAGTTTGCAGAATTTCCGCACGGGAGAAAAAATCGTATTATATATGATGTATTCCATGTTACTAAACATTCAGACAAAAATTTAAGCGAATCAGAACTTTCATACAGAAGTTCCGTACAAGAAACTGACATCATAACAGTGTGTTGATCCGTGTCGTTGTATCACGTCTGGTTGAGGTGACCAAAAATTTAATCGAATCAGAACATTCATACAGAAATTCTGTACAAAAACAAGAGGCCCCACGGGACCTGAAGCGCTCATCTTGTACAGAACACAATTTAAACAGAGTCCAAGAATGAGTCTACAGTAAGCAAGCCATCTCCATAGGCTACACTGTCAATCCTTGAGTCCCTCAGGAGTGACAAAAATAATCTGGGCATCATGCCTTTTCTTCAGTTGATCATAAGTAAAATGTAGAGCTCCCCTAAGAAGCCCCTTGATACAACCTATGTGGATTAATCTTAGTACCTCTAGAGGGTACTGAATACAAAATTTTTAATTCTTCAGAAAAATGGCCAATTTCGGATCCCATAGAGAGCCCAAATATTAACCCAGGCTCTTGATTTGAACACAGTTAAATCTGACTTCCCTAGAGATGTTGTGTACCGAATATGAAAGCATTCTGACTGTTGGATCTGAAGAAGAGAAATTGTAAAGAAATTTCTTCGAATTGCACTAAGTTCAAATTTGGGCTACCACAGCGAGCCCAAATATTAACCTATGGATCCTGTTTGAACATATTTGAATCTGACCCCCCTAGAGATGTTGTATACCAAATGTGAAAGCATTCTGACAAGTGAATCTGAAGAAGATTTTTGAAGAAATTCCCTCATATTGTACTAAATTAAATTTCATGTTCCCATATGGAGCCCAAATATTAACCTAGGCACTCGAATTGAACAACCTGGAATCTGCCCCCCCCCCCCCCCCCCCAGAGATGTTGTATACCAAATATAAAAGCATTCCGACCTGTGGATCTGAAGAAGAAGATTTTTAAAGAAATTTCCTCATATTGCACTAAGTAAAAATTTGGGTTACCATACCCAAATATATACCTAGGGATCTGATTTGAACAAACTTGAATCTGACCCCCATAGAGATGTTGCATACCAAATATCAAAGCATTCTGACTGATGGATCTGAAGAAGAAGATTTTTTTAAATTACCTTCCATATTGAACAAAGATAAAATTTGTGCTTAGGAAGCCCAAATATTAACCTAAGGACTTGGTTTGAACAATCTAGAATCTGACCCTCATAACAATGATGTATACCAAATATTAAAAAATTCTGACTGGTGGTTCTGAAGAAGAAGATTTTTAAAGAATATTCCCCATATTACCCTATGTTAAAACTTCGGGCTCCTGTAGAGAGCCCAAATATGAAACAATGAGCTTTATTTCAACAAACCTTTATCTGACCCCCCTATGAATGCTGTATACCAAATATCAAAAGATTCTGATGATTGGTTCTGGAGAAAAGATTTTTTAAAATTTTTGCAAATATGCTGACTCAGCATTTTTTCGATGCCCATTACAGAACATCCTAACATAAGCGATGGCATTTTTTTTTCACCATTCAATTCTACTGGTCATAATGATACTTCATACCAAATAAAAGATCTCTGTTCTGTGGGGTTTGGGAAATATGGGCGTTTGAAAATATTTCTATTTTTAGCTCCCAGGGTTCCCATGGGGATGCGGGAATTTTTTTTTTTTTTTTTTTTTTTGCATGGGTCAAGTACTTATGACCCAATACTACCACAAACCAAATTTGGTTCATACCGGACCATCGGTTCAGAAAATAGAAATTTTGGGCGGGGCCAAAAATCTTACCCCTCCTATTACAAAGCCAAATATTAATTCACGATCTTCGTTTGAACAAACTTGATTCTACACCTCACATGGAAGCTCCATAGCAAATATCAAGTCATTGTACACACTGGTTCTTGAGAAGAAGATTTTAAAAATATTTTGGAGCATTTTCCCCCACTCCCTCCCTATGGGGCTGGGCATTATGAATTGAACAAAAATGAAATGCCCCTTTGGGACCATCACTCACACAAACTTTTACTTGAATTGGCCCAGTGGCTTAGGAGGAGAAGACCAAAACATGGTGTTGACGGACGACGGACGGAGAGCGATTAGATTAGCTCAGCTTGACTTTGTCAAGATGAGCTAAAAATTGAATCGCTTCGTGGATGAAATTTCTTTGTCATGAAATTACTCAAAATCCCCCAAAATAAACTCTAAAGCAAAAAAAAAAATTCACCCATGGGACCCCCAACCTTAGCCTCACCAAACCCCACCCCCGCCCCCATCCCCAATTTCGTTGAAATTGGGATAAAAAGATACATGGTTTCAGCAGCCATCCTACAATTGGCTGATTTGAAGCCAAGCATTATGAAAAATAGACATGGTCAAAGCTAAACCTACATATGAAATTTTGTTGAAATTGGAGAAAAAAATACATGGCTGCAGCAGCCATGCTACCACTGACTGATTTAAAGCCAAACATTAGGAAAAGTAGTCATGGTCAAAGCTGAACTCGTATATAAAATTTTGTAAAAATCGGAGAAAAAAATATATGGCGGCAGCAGCCATGCTACCAATGGCTGATTTGAAGCCAAACATTATGAAATGTAGTCATGGTCAAAACTAAACCTGCATATGAAATTTTGTTAAAATCGGAGAAAAAAATACACGGCTGCAGCAGCCATGCTACCATTGGCTGATTTGAAGTCGAACATTACGAAAAGTAGTCATTGTCAAAGCTATAAAATCTGCAAATGAAATTTCATCAATTGGAGAAAATAAATACACATTTAGAATTTACTTACTAATCTCAGACGCACACAGTTGATGACAGTGTCCTTCATGCCTATTCAGTGCTTTACTGGTATTTTTCACTCAATGTAGTTGAAGAGAAAACAAGCCAAAACAATTTCACCCCTAAATTCCCACACCCCAGAGGCAGCCACCAGACCGAAATAGGAAGGTTTCATCTACTCATCAGTCTAAGACATGCCAAATTTCAAGAAGATTGGTTAAGATAAAAAAAAAATTAAAATCACCCCACACTGCTGCTGCTGCAGCCATTGTGTGCAGCCAACTGTGACCAAAATAGGACGTTCTCATCTAGACATCAACCTGAACATGCATGTGAAATTTGGTGATGATTAGATGAGAACTGCGGCCAGTAGCCTGCGCCATACAAAATTCATGATGACTACTGCAGCAGCCAATGTAAGCAGTCGACCATGACCAAAATAGGCCGTTCTCATCTAGACACCAACCTAAACATGCATATAAATTTTTGTGATGATCGGACAAGAACTGCGGACTGTAGCCTGCGCCATACAAATTGTGGACAGACAGACTCAACAGACTTAGACTCACAGACTTCAGCATGCCCCATGACAATAGCTTAGATTGACTTTGTCAAGATAAGCTAAAAATGCGATGTCAGAACAAGCATTCAGTTCAAATTTAACTAAAATTGGTTCAGTGGTTCATGAGGAGCGGGTGCAGGTACCATGTTCACGGACGACGGATGACAAACGGTGAGTGATCAATATAGCTCAACCCGACTTTCAGTCACGTGAGCTGAAAGCCTGCAAATTGCCGTAAAATACCTTCGCTAAACAAAGCGCCAAAGTGGACATTTGCTTAGTTGCTTCTAATTAGCTTGCCTTAGTAAGGCAGGTTTCCTTTTGTAACTTTTAATAAACGTTTATTAAAAGTAATTGGAGGCTCTAAAGATCCTGTAATCGCTCACCTGGAACTACATATAATGAAAGTGTCAATGACACTGTAGCTCAACTTGACAAACTCGAACTTGGTAAGTTATAAATGAAATGGCAAAATTGAAGATCATTGGGACCAATGTCATTTTTTTTGCCAGTGGCAACATTTTTTAACAGAAACCGAAGAAAATCGATAGCTCCCATCTAGAGGCCTCCCCAAACAAGCATGCCAGGTTTCAAAGCAATCCGATCATAAATGTGCCCTGTAGGGTGTACAAAAGGGGAATATTGTGGTCTGACGAGACTAAATTCTAAGAACGTTGGCCGTGGCAACATTTTTTGACGGAAATGAAAGAAAATCGACAGCTCCCATCTAGAGGTCACCGTAAATAAGCATACCAGGTTTCAAAGCAATCTAATCATAAATGAGCCCTGTAGGGTGAGCCAAAGGGAAATATTGTGGTCTGACTAAACTAAGTTCTAAGAATGTTGGCTGCGGCAACATTTTTTGATGGAAATTGAAGAAAATCGATAGCTCCCATCTAGAGGTCACCCCAAACAAGCATGAAAGATTTCAAAGCAATCCGATCATAAATGTGCCCTGTAGGGTGTGCCAAAGGGAAATATCGAGTCTTCTGACTAAATCAAGTTCTAAGAACGTTGTCCGCGGCAACATTTTTTGATGGAAATTGAAGAAAATCGATAGCTCCCATCTGGAGGTCTCCCCAAACAAGCATACCAGGTTTCAAAGCAATCAAATCATAAATGTGCCCTGTAGGGTGTGCCAAAGGGAAATATTGTGGTCTGACTAAACTGAGTTCTAAAAACGTTGGCCGCGGCAACATTTTTTGAGGGAAATTGAAGAAAATCGATAGCTCCCATCTAGATGTCACCACAAACAAGCATGCCAGGTTTCAAAGCAATCCGATCATAAATGGGCCCTATAGGGTGTGCCAAAGGGAAATATTGAGGTCTGACTGAACTAAGTTCTACGAACGTTGGCCGTGGCAACATTTGTTGCCGGAAATTAAAGAAAATCGATAGCTCCCATCTAGAGGTCACCCTAAATAAGCATACCAGGTTTCAAAGCAATCAAATCATAAATGTGCCCTGTAGGGTGTGCCAGAGGGAAATATTGTGGTCTGACTAAACTGAGTTCTAAAAACGTTGGCCGCGGCAACATTTTTTGACGGAAATTGCAGAAAATCGATAGCTCCCATCTAGAGGTCTCCCCAAACAAGCATACCAGGCTTGAAAGCAATCTGATCATAAATGGGCCCTATAGGGTGTGCCAAAGGGAAATATTGAGTCTTCTGACTAAACTAAGTTCTAAGAACGTTGGCCGCGGCAACATTTTTTGACAGAAATTAAAGAAAATCGATAGCTCCCATCTAGAGGTCACCCTAAATAAGCATACCAGGTTTCAAAGCAATCAAATCATAAATGTGCCCTGTAGGGTGTGCCAGAGGGAAATAATGTGGTCTGACTAAACTGAGTTCTAAAAACGTTGGCCGCGGCAACATTTTTTGACGGAAATTGAAGAAAATCGATAGCTCCCATCTAGATGTCACCCCAAACAAGCATGTCAGGTTTCAAAGCAATCCGATCATAAATGTACCCTGTAGGGTGTGCCAAAGGGACATATTGAGTCTTCTGACTAAACTAAGTTCTAAGAACGTTGGGCGCGGCAACATTTTTTGACAAAAATTGAAGAAAATCAATAGCTCCCATCTAGAGGTCTCCCCAAACAAGCATACCAGGTTTCAAAGCAATCTGATCGTAAATGTACCCTGTAGGATGTGCCAAAGGGAAATATTGAGGTCTGACTAAACTAAGTTCTACGAACGTTGGCCATGGCAACATTTTTTGCCGGAAATTGAAGAAAATCGATAGCTCCCATCTAGAGGTCACCCTAAATAAGCGTATCAGGTTTCAAAGCAATCAAATCATAAATGTGCCCTGTAGGGTGTGCCAAAGGGAAATATTGTGGTTTGACTAAACTAAGTTCTAAGAACGTTGGCCGCGGCAACATTTTTTGACGGAAATTGAAGAAAATCGATAGCTCCCATCTAGAGGTCACCCCAAACAAGCATAAGAAGTTTCAAAGTAATCTGATCATAAATGCGACCTGTGAGGTGTGCCAAAGGAAATTGTGGACGTACGTACTAACGTACTAACGTACTAACATACTAACGTACGTACGTACGTACGTACGTACGCCGACGGACGAGAAGTGATGGCAATAGCTCAGCTTGACTTTGTCAAGTTGAGCTAAAAATATAATTTCCCATAGGCTTTTCATGGTAACTACGAGCTGCAATTGTGGCCATGTTTGCAACATTACATCAACATTACATGAGGATCATTGGTAGAAGGTGTCCCTGTCCTCAATCTTATGAATTTTCAAAACATTTTACTTTGTAGTTTCAGAGGGGAATATTTTTGTAAAATCCATCAATCAGAATTAGAGAATGTCTCTGGCGCCTGCCAACACGGCGACCCTTTTTCATCCCACATGTTTACAATGATACAGATGTTCATTTGCCATACATATACATTTATGCGTGTACAGGTTAGTCGATCTTCAGGTCAAAATCGTTGCTCCAACATGACAAATAACACGTAAATTTAAAACAATTGCACGTGAATGGAGTAAACACAAAAATGTCTCAAGTCTCTTTTTAAGTGATTTCAAAAATACGAAAATTGGATGCTACTCTGTGTATAAACTTATGGAGAATATATTTCACAATTTAGGATTATCGTTATGTAGTTTTATTGATCAGTCGGAAAAATGAACTGTAATATTGCTCTGAATATCCAAGCGACGAATACCATAACCCTCTCTGGAATGACCCACTGTGCTACTCTGCCAAGTCGTGTCTGCCTAAAATATATGACGTCTTTTCTCGCATCTTTTTCGGCCTTTTGTTTTTGTTTATTTTCGTTGTCTGACGTGCGTCTGTTATTCTCTGAAGCTTGTTGTTTTATCCGTTCTTCTTCCTGACGCATGGCCATAGCATGTTCATAATATTTAGATGTGTAACATTCTCCACAATTTTGTTCTCTTATCCTCTCCACCATTTCGATGAATACTTTTGAATTCTGTTCACGCTCGGTCTCGGAACATCTATTGCTCACTGCAAAATAACGGCTATCAACTTTCCAAACAAGAGTTTTTAACCACTCAGGACTCCTCGCTACAAAGTCATCAACAGACAAGGACTCGGTGTCAAGTTCATCCTTTCTTGTGAACAGAATCGCGGTATAGCGCAGTATTTCCTCTCCAAAAGTTTTAACGATCAAGTTAAATGCATCGTGAAGGTCCGGAGTACATCTGTCTGGTCGAATAACTATCATGAAAGCATGGGGCCCAGGGTCAGACATAAAAATAAACTCTGCTAACTTCTCCAGAACACTATCATTATTTCTTGAGAGTCCATCGACTAATCCTGGGGTGTCAATAAGGCGTATCTGTCTGCCAAAACGTTCAGCTAAGCCTACTTCACACTGTTGCGTCACAGGACGGGCGCTAAACGCAGAATGGAATAAATTCTTTCCCAGAACCATGTTCCCGGTTGCACTTTTCCCGTCACCAGTTCTCCCAATGAGAACAACTCTCAGCTGAAGACCGCTGTTCTCTCTTGAATGTGCCTTTGTCATGTTACCTGCAATGTATAATACAAAATAGATTGACCGGTTGTGCACATTTTGAATAGTACAAAGTACATAGACGACTGCAGGGTGGAGCGCGAGAAAGCGACCACAGCCACCCCAGTGACCCCACCCCACCTCCTTCTCCAGTATGTTCGCAAACGGACACAAATTGGCATACGGAAGTTAGCCATTCACCAAACAGGCCTGAAAGACAAGTTTTGAACAAGAAAAAAAACTTGAATCAATGAAAAACTTCATTTTTGCCTCAAAAACATAACTTAAGACTCCTCATTGTTAAGACTCCTCATTGTAACGAAACCGCTAATCTCAATCCCAATGAGGGGGGGGGGGGGGTCAAAAACTATACTTTTAGAAGAGAATTGAAAACAAAAGAACAGAACACAAGATAAAAAGAGTCAAAGAATGAGTCTACATTAAGCAATCTATCTCCATAGGATACGCTGTCAATCCTTGAGTCCCCCATGAGTGACAAAAATAATCCGGGCATCGTGCCTTTTCTTCAGTTGATCATAATGTAAAATGTAGAGCTTCCCTATGAAGCCGCTTGATACAACCTATGTGGAGTAATCTTAGTTACACACCTCTAGAGGGTACTGAATACAAAATGTTTAATTCTTCAGCAACATGGCGAATTCCGGTTCCCACGGGGACCCCAAATATTAACCCAGGCTCATGGTTTGAACAAAGTTGAATCTGACTTCCCTAGAGATGTTGTGTACTAAATATGAACGCATTCTGACTGTTGGATCAGAAGAAGAGCAATTTTAAAGAAATTTCTTCATATTGCACTAAGTTAAAATTTTGGCTACTCTAGCGAGCCCAAATATTAACCTACGGATCCGATTTGAACAAACTTGAATCCCCCCCACCCCCCCCCCCCCCCACCCCCGTCCCAGAGATGTTGTTTAACAAAAATGAAAAGTATTCCGCCTGGTGGATTTGAAGAAAAAGATTTTTAAAGAAATTTCCTCATATCGCATTAAGTAAAAATTTGGCTACCATAGCGAGCCCAAATATATACGTAGGGATCCGATTTGAACACACGTGATTCTGACCCCTCTAGAGATGTTGCATTCCAAATATGAAAGCATTCTGACTGGTGGATCTGAGAAAGAAGATTTTTAAAAATTCTCCCCCATATTGAACAAAGTTAAAATTTTGGCTTTCCCATATTACCCTAAGTTAGAAATTCGGGCTCCTGCATTGAGCCCAAATATGAACCAATGGGCTTTATTTTAACAAACTTATATCCACCCTATGCTGTATACTGAATATCAAAAGATTCTGATGAATGGCTCTGGGGAAGTTTTTTTAAAAAATGTTTGCAAATATGCTGATTCTACTGATCCTGAGGATATTTTATACCAAATAACAGCTCTCTGTTCCGTGAGGTTTGTGAAATATGGGTGTTTGAAAATATTTAGGGTTTCAATGGGGATGCAGGAATATTTTTTTGTGCATGAGTCAAGTACATATGACCCAATAATACCACATACCAAATTTGGTTCACACCGGATCATCGGTTCAGAAAATAGAAATTTTGGGCGGGGCCAAAAATTGAAAGTTGCACTTAACCTGTGTGGTCTCGGTGAACTGAACCAAAATTATTCACTTTCACAGTGTTTTGACTCTTTTGATGTTGTTCCGAAGTCCATATTCCATATCATGCTTGAGATACGAGTATGACGAACTCACAAAATTTGTGGCTCCCTTCCTCCGCCAAATGTTTTGAGAATAAAAGTACATGTATGAACTGTTGGAATGCATTAGATCAAAAAATGTGATTTCGAGCAATTCGGAAAAATGCACTCAATGACCCATGGGTGACCTTAGTGACCCTGATCGTTATTTTGAACCTTCGCTGAGTTTCATCTCATTTGCTGTTGGTCCCAGGTCCATATGTCATGCCATGCTTAAGATATCAGCATGACCCACTTTCAAATAGTTTGGCTATGTCCACTTTTTCAAGTGTACAAATGCATGCAATAACTTTGGAAATGCATTGGGGGGAGGGGGGGGGGGGGGGGTCAAAATGTGATTTTCTGCAAAATGCACTCAGCGACCCCTGGGTGACCTCAGTGACCTTGACCTATATTTTGAACCACCATTGACTTTCAATTCATTTGTCCTAGGTCCCAGATTAATACGTCGTGCCATGCTTGAAATATGAGTGTAAGTAGATAGAAATTGGGTATTGACGCTCAGCAAAAAGGTATTTCTGGCCCAATAGGAATACAAGCTTTAAACATTTATTTTCTAGCTCAGTTAAAATCGGACTTTTGTCAACTTCCACCCTGGGCTGGTATTTGTGCTAAGGTTAATCCAACGGGGGAAAATAAACAAGAGGCCCCACGGGGCCTGAAGCGCTCATCTTGTACAGAACACAATTTAAACAGAGTCCAAGAATGAGTCTACATTAAGCAAGCCATCTCCATAGGCTACACTGTCAATCCTTGAGTCCCTCAGGAGTGACAACAATAATCTGGGCATCATGCCTTTTCTTCAGTTGATCATAAGTAAAATGTAGAGCTCCCCTATGAAGCCCCTTGATACAACCTATGTGGATTAATCTTAGCACCTCTAGAGGGTACTGAATACAAAATGTTTAATTCTTCAGCAAAATGGCCAATTCCGGCTCCCATACAGAGCCCACATATTAACCCAGGCTATTGATTTGAACACAGTTAAATCTGACTTCCCTAGAGATGTTGTGTACCGAATATGAAAGCATTCTGACTGTTGGATCTGAAGAAGAGAAATTGTAAAGAAATTTCTTCGAATTGCACTAAGTTCAAATTTGGGCTACCATAGGGAGCCCAAATATTAACCTATGGATCCGATTTGAACAAACTTGAATCTGACCCCCCTAGAGATGTTGTATACCAAATGTGAAAGCATTCTGACAAGTGAATCTGAAGAAGAAGATTTTTGAAGAAATTCCCTCATATTGTACTAAGTTAAATTTCATGTTCCCATATGGAGCCCAAATATTAACCTTGGCACTCGAGTTGAACAACCTGGAATCTGACCCCCCTGGAGATGTTGTATACCAAATATAAAAGCATTCCGACTGGTGGATCTGAAGAAGATTTTTAAAGAAATTTCCTCATATTGCACTAAGTAAAAATTTGGGCTACCATAGTGAGCCCAAATATATACCTAGGGATCTGATTTGAACAAACCTGAATATGAGCCCCATAGAGATGTTGCATACCAAATATCAAAGCATTCTGATTAATGGATCTGAAGAAGATTTTTAAAGAATATTCCCCATATTACCCTATGTTAAAACTTCGGGCTCCTGTAGAGTGCCCAAATATGAACCAATGAGCTTTATTTCAACAAACTTTTATCTGTCCCCCCCCCCCCCCCCCCCCCCCCCCCTATGAATGCTGTATACCAAATATCAAAAGATTCTGATGATTGGTTCTGGAGAAAAGATTTTTTACAATTTTTGCAAATATGCTGACTCAGCATTTTTTCGATGCCCATTACAGAACATCCTAACATAACCGATAGCAATTTTTTTTTCACCATTCAATTCTATTGGTCATAAGGATACTGCATGCCAAATAAAAGATCTCTGTTCTGTGGGGTTTGGGAAATATGGACGTTTGAAAATATTTCTATTTTTAGCTCCCAGGGTTCCCATGGGGATGCGGGAATTTTTTTTTTATTTTAGGATGGGTCAAGAACTTATGACCCAATACTACCACAAACCAAATTTGGTTCATACCGGACCAACGGTTCAGAAAATAGAAATTTTGAGCGGGGCCAAAAATCTTACCCCTCCAATTACAAAGCCAAATATTACTTCACGAACTTCGTTTGAACAAATTTGATTCTACACCTCATATGGAAGCTTCATAGCAAATATCAAGTCATTGTACACACTGGTTCTTGAGAAGAAGATTTTAAAAATATTTTGGAGCATTTTCCCCCACTCCCTCCCTATGGGGCTGGCCATGTTGAGTTGAACAAAAATGAAATGCCCCTTTGGGACCATCACTCACACAAACTTTCACTTGAATTGGCCCAGTGGCTTTGGAGGAGAAGAGCAAAACATGGTGTTGACGGACGACGGACGATGGACGATGGACGACGGACGTAGAGCGATGAGATTAGCTCAGCTTGACTTTGTCAAGATGAGCTAAAATGAAAGTGTCAATGACACTGTAGCTCAACTTGACAAACTTGAACTTGGTAAGTTATAAATGAAATGGCAAAATTGAAGATCATTGGGACCAATGTCATTTTCTTTTCCAATGGCAACATTTTTTGACAGAAACCGAAGAAAATCGATAGCTCCCATCTAGAGGCCTCCCCAAACAAGCATGCCAGGTTTCAAAGTAATCCGATCATAAATGTGCCCTGTATGGTGTACAAAAGGGAAATATTGTGGTCTGACTATACTGAATTCTAAGAATGTTGGCCGTGGCAACATTTTTTGACGGAAATGGAAGAAAATCGATAGCTCCCATCTTGAGGTCACCGTAAATAAGCATACCAGGTTTCAAAGCAATCTAATCATAAATGTGCCCTGTAGGGTGAGCCAAAGGGAAATATTGTGGTCTGACTAAACTAAGTTCTAAGAATGTTGGTTGCGGCAACATATTTTGATGGAAATTGAAGAAAATCGATAGCTCCCATCTAGGGGTCACCCCAAACAAGCATGCCAGGTTTCAAAGCAATCCGATCATAAATGTGCCCTGTAGGGTGTGCCAAAGGGAAATATTGAGTCTTCTGACTAAACTAAGTTCTAAGAACGTTGGCCGCGGCAACATTTTTTGACGGAAATTGAAGTAAATTGATACCTCCCATCTAGAGATCTCCCCAAACAAGCATACCAGGTTTCAAAGCAATCAAATCATACATGTGCCCTGCAGGGTGTGCCAAAGGGAAATATTGAGTCTTCTGACTAAACTAAGTTCTAAGAACGTTGGCCGCGGCAACATTTTTTGACAGAAATTGAAGAAAATCGATAGCTCCCATCTAGAGGTCTCCCCAAACAAGCATACCAGGTTTCAAAGCAATCAAATCATACATGTGCCCTGCAGGGTGTGCCAAAGGGAAATATTGAGTCTTCTGACTAAACTAAGTTCTAAGAACGTTGGCCGCGGCAACATTTTTTGACAGAAATTGAAGAAAATCGATAGCTCCCATCTAGAAGTCTCTCCAAACAAGCATACCAGGTTTCAAAGCAATCTGATCATAAATGGGCCCTGTAGGGTGTGCCAAAGGGAAATATTGTGGTCTGACTAAACTGAGTTCTAAAAACGTTGGCCGCGGCAACATTTTTTGATGGAAATTGAAGAAAATCGATAGCTCCCATCTAGAGGTCACCCTAAATAAGCATACCAGGTTTCAAAGCAATCAAATCATAAATGTGCCCTGTAGGGTGTGCCAAAGGGAAATATTGTGGTTTGACTAAACTAAGTTCTAAGAACGTTGGCCGCGGCAACATTTTTTGACGGAAATTGAAGAAAATCGATAGCTCCCATCTAGAGGTCACCCCAAACAAGCATACCAAGTTTCAAAGTAATCTGATCATAAATGCGACCTGTGAGGTGTGCCAAAGGAAATTGTGGACGTACGTACTAACGTACTAACATACTAACGTACTAACGTACGTACGTACGTACGTACGCCGACGGACGAGAAGTGATGGCAATAGCTCAGCTTGACTTTGTCAAGTTGAGCTAAAAAAGAAATTGAACTCGATGTGGGGTCGAAGGAGAGAATAGTTTTTTCCACATTAAATCTCCACAGGAAATTGCATAAGTGTCGAGATCGCCGGCCTGGGACATTTGCAAAACCGACAGCTCAGAGTAATTTTTTCATAGGGATTTGTAATGCGCTACCTTCGTTCTCAATCCCGACAAGTGGGCTAGAATGGACGAAGCCGAAAAAAAGTATCTTCCAGTGGAACATTCCTATTGGTATTTGTAAATGCGCGACTTTTGGACGTTGCCAGGAATGACAAGTTCGCGAACGATGCGGTTTATGCTACGTGTTATTCCAATGGGGATTTTGTTATATTTGCAACTGATGTTTCATCGCCGTACCTTAAGTATGGGGAGGGCGCTCAATTATTTTTTTTATCTTAAATAATAGAAACAATTACTTACATTTAATTTCTAAAAAAAAAAAAAAAATAAAAGGGGGAAAAACAAGCATGTCATTTCTAAAGATCAAAGATCCTAAGCTGAGAGATAAGAAGGTTCGTCGATTTGTAGAACTGAAGAGGAATATTCGAGATAGCAATATGGCTAAACACATGAGATCGAGATGAAACGAGAGACCAGCATGATGTTCAAACCTGTGACAGAAACGCAGGAAGAAATGAAAAGAGAGATCGTCAAAGAGTTGAAACCCTTGAAAGATGAAAAAGCGGGACACCAAGTTACAGACCACCTTGGGAATGTTACGTTCCGACCTACACGCCCTTTGATTATGGCTGTCACGATTTTTGTTAATGTAGGAATCGATTAATCGTCGCAAATAATCGATAATAATCGATTAATCGCACCTAGATGACCCCCGCCTCTCCCTCTCAAGTCGTTAATGAAAGTGTCAATGACACTGTAGCTCAACTTGTCAAGACATGCACATGTATAGTATGTGACACAGCAATGACAAACATCTAGGTAATGACCTGATAACAAAGGTACATATAAAGTATTGTAACGGTCTGTACATCAATACTGACCGTAGCCTGTAACAAATGTATAGGTAAAGTATTGTAAAGGTGGGTGACAGTCAGATGCTAAACTAGAAAAGAAATCTTTGAGTCCCAGAGTGGGTCTGACTGAACCCCAAAATATTTGTTCTCATAGCACAGCGATAACAAAGGCACCCCAAAACACACTCTTTCCTGCCCCAAGGTGAAAACAAAGGTACCCAAGAAGTTTCGTGAAGATCAGTTCATAAATACGAGCTGTATAGAAGTTGTGACAAAAAAAACTGAACCTAATTTCGGTACAAAATGGCCACTGGCAGCCATCTTGAATTTTGGACCGCACTCAGAAACACTCGTTCTCGTCCCAAGGTGATAACAAAGGTACCCAAGAAGTTTAGTGAAGATCGGTTGATAAATACAGCCTCTAGCCCGAGCCGTATTGACAAGTGCACTTACAGTGTATAAGTAGCACTAAATAAATCAAAATTCATCTAATTTGCATAATTTCTGCACGAGAAAAAAATCCCGTACTGTATGTGATGTATTCCATTTTACTAAACATTCATACAAAAATATATTCAAATCAGAACTCTCATACAGAAGTTCTGTACAAAGACTGATTGCACTAATTTTGGTACAAAATGGCTGCTGATGGCCATCTTGAATTTCGGACCACATCGAAAAACACTCGTTCTCGATAACAAAGGTACCCAAGAAGTTTCGTAAAGATCGGTTCATAAATACGGCCTCTAGCCTGAGCCGTATAGAAGTTGTGTACAAAAAACTGATTAGACCTAATTTCGGTACAAAATGGCCACTGGCAGCCATCTTGAATTTTGGACCGCACTCAGAAACACTCGTTCTCGTCCCAAGGTGATAACAAAGGTACCCAAGACGTTTCGTGAAGATCGGTTCATAAATACAGCCTCTGGCCCGAGCCGTATTGACATGTGTACTTACTGTGTGTAAGTAGCACTGGAAAAAGCAAAGTTCATATAATTTGCATAATTTCTGCTCAAGAAAAAAAACCCGTATTATATGTGATGTATCCCATGGTACTAAACATTCATTCAAAAAAAAATTCAAATCAGAGCTTTCATGTGGAAGTTCTGCGCAAAAACCTGTTGTCTCCTAAGTTTGAACGAAATGGCTGCCAGCGGCCATCTTGAATTTCGGACCGCACCCAAAAACACTCGTTCTCGTCCCACGGTGATAACAAAGGTACCCAAGAAGTTTCGTAAAGATCGGTTCATAAATGCGGCCTCTAGCCCGAGCCGTATTGGCATTTGCACTGACAGTGCTGAAAGTAACACTAAATAAATCACGGCCTCTAGCCCGAGCCGTATTGGTATTTGCACTGACAGTGCTGAAAGTAACACTAAATAAATCAAAGTTAGTCTAATTTTCATAATTAAAGCACGAGAAAAAAACCCGTATGATATGTGATGTATCTCATGGTATAAACATTCATACAAAAAATTATTCAAATCAGAGCTTTCATATGGAAGTTCTGTACAAAAAACTGATTTCTGCATCGTCGGTACAAAATGGCGGCTAGCAGCCATCTTGAATTTCGGACTGCACCCCAAAACACTCGTTCTCGTCCCACAGCCATAACAAAGGTACTCAAGAAGTTTCGTAAAGATCGGTTCATAAATACGGCCTCTAGCCCGAGCCGTATCCAATTGTTGACGTACGGACAGACGAACAGACGGCCAGATAGACAGACGACGGGCCATGACAAAAGCTCAAATTTGGCTTCGCCAAAGTTGAGCTAAAAATGAAGTTCAAGTCAGTTGACCAGCCTCAAGTAAACAACGAAGACGATCCTCTTCTAGATACATTCAAAGCTTCGATGTTCTGAACTTTTGAACCGTCAGTGTAATAACCAAGACCGGTCGGCAGTCCGAACTTCGCAACTGCCGACCGGTCTTGATTATTACACTGACGGTTCAAAAGTTCAGAACATCAAAGCTTTGAATGTACCTAAAAGATAAATGCTTCTAACAGCTTCTTGTGGTTTAACGTCAACGTTCTAGACCCTTTACCTTTAGAAACAATAGTTTTTTCATCCAATTTTCTAAAATTATTAAACGTTTAAAACCGGGTAAAATGTGTCGATTCTTCGACAACGAAACATACTAATCGACTTCGGCGTGACCGATCGACAATCGATTAATCCTGGCAGCCATACCTTTGATCGACCTCGATATTCACCATCATCTCCTGCATATCCACCCTTTCCTTCTCAACCTCGTTATACACCACAGTCTTCGGCATACACGAGTATTCCTTCTGTTCAATATCTTCCGCAGAGTCTCTTCGAGATAGATAGAATTGAGACAGATTCTGAGTGTGGACTATCTATAGTTACTACTGCGAGCACGATCGTCGAGGATACTATGATGATAGGTGTCAGCAATATGAAACCCAAAGATTAGGCGAATTTATATAAGACTAGCGGGTGTTACCCGGCGTTGCACGGGAGAAGATGGTTATATCAATATACCCTCAGATATGATCGGCTCAGTCGTTTTCGAAATAGAAGGTCAAGGTTACCAATTTCAAGGTCAAGGTCACCCCGCACGGGCTCTTGATTTGAACACAGTTAAATCTGACTTCCCCAGAGATGTTGTGTACCGAATATGAAAGCATTCTGACTGCTGGATCTGAAGAAGAGAAATTGTAAAGAAATTTCTTCGAATTGCACTAAGTTCAAATTTGGGCTACCATAGCGAGCCCAAATATTAACCTATGGATCCGATTTGAACAAACTTGAATCTGACCCCCCTAGAGATGTTGTATACCAAATGTGAAAGCATTCTGACAAGTGAATCTGAAGAAGAAGATTTTTGAAGAAATTCCCTCATATTGTACTAAGTTAAATTTCATGTTCCCATATGGAGCCCAAATATTAACCTAGGCACTCAAATTGAATAACCTGGAATCTGACCCCCCTAGAGATGTTGTATACCAAATATAAAAGCATTCCGATTGGTGGATCTGAAGAAGATTTCTAAAGAAATTTCCTCATATTGCACTAAGTAAAAATTTGGGCTACAATAGTGAGCCCAAATATATACCTAGGGATCTGATTTGAGCAAACTTGAATCCGACCCCCATAGAGGTGTTGCATACCAAATATCAAAGCATTCTGACTGATGGATCTGAAGAAGAAGATTTTTTTAAATTACCCTCCATATTGAACCAAGATCAAATTTGGGCTTCCGTAGGAAGCCCAAATATTAACCCAGGGACTTGGTTTGAACAATCTAGAATCTGACCCTCATGACAATGATGTATACCAAATATTAAAAGATTCTGACTGGTGGTTCTGAAGAAGAAGATTTTTAAAGAATATTCCCCATATTACCCTATGTTAAAACTTCGGGCTCCTGTAGAGAGCCCAGATATGAACCAATGAGCTTTATTTCAACAAACTGTTATCTGATCCCCCTATGAATGCTGTATACCAAATATCAAAAGATTCTGATGATTGGTTCTGGAGAAAAGATTTTTTTAAATTTTTGCAAATATGCTGACTCAGCATTTTTTCGATGCCCATTACAGAACACCCTAACATAACCGATGGCAATTTTTGTTCCATTCAATTCTACTGGTCATAAGGATACTTCATACCAAATACAAGCTCTCTGTTCCGTGGGGTTTGGGAAATATGGGCGTTTGAAAATATTTCTATGTTTAGCTCCCAGGGTTCCCATGGGGATGCGGGATTTTTTTTTTGCATAGGTCAAGTACTTATGACCCAATACTACCACAAACCAAATTTGGTTCACACCGGACCATCGGTTCAGAAAATAGAAATTTTGGGCGGGGCCAAAAATCTTACCCCTCCTATTACAAAGCCAAATATTACTTCACGAACTTCGTTTGAACAAATTTGATTCTACACCTCATATGGAAGCTCCATAGCAAATATCAAGGCATTGTACACACTGGTTCTTGAGAAGAAGATTTTTTAAATATTTTGAAGCATTTTACCCCACTCCCTCCCTATGGGGCTGGGCATGCTGAGTTGAACAAAAATGAAATGCCCCTTTGGGACCATCACTCACACAAACTTTCACTTGAATTGGCCCAGTGGCTTTGGAGGAGAAGACCAAAACATGGTATTGACGGACGACGGACGACGGACGACGGACGGCGATCGATGAGATTAGCTCAGCTTGACTTTGTCAAGATGAGCTAAAAACAATAATAATAAAACTAAAACATAGTAAACACCCAAATAAACAAGAGGCCCCACGGGCCTGAAGCGCTCATCTTGTACAGAACACAATTTAAACAGAGTCCAAGAATGAGTCTACATTAAGCAAGCCATCTCCATAGGCTACACTGTCAATCCTTGAGTCCCTCAGGAGTGACAAAAATAATCTGGGCATTTTTAATTCTTCAGCAAAATGGCCAATTCCGGCTCCCATAGAGAGCCCAAATATTAACCCAGGCTCTTGATTTGAACACAGTTAAATCTGACTTCCCTTGAGATGTTGTGTTCCGAATATGAAAGCATTCTGACTGCTGGATCTGAAGAAGAGAAATTGTAAAGAAATTTCTTCGAATTGCACTAAGTTCAAATTTGGGCTACCATAGCGAGCCCAAATATTAACCTATGGATCCGATTTGAACAAACTTGAATCTGGCCCCCCTAGAGATGTTGTATACCAAATGTGAAAGCATTCTGACAAGTGAATCTGAAGAAGAAGATTTTTGAAGAAATTCCCTCATATTGTACTAAGTTAAATTTCATGTCCCCATATGGAGCCCAAATATTAACCTAGGCACTCAAATTGAATAACCTGGAACCTGACCCCCCTAGAGATGTTGTATACCAAATATAAAAGCATTCCGACTGGTGGATCTGAAGAAGATTTCTAAAGAAATTTCCTCATATTGCACTAAGTAAAAATTTGGGCTACAATAGTGAGCCCAAATATATACCTAGGGATCTGATTTGAACAAACTTGAATCCGACCCCCATAGAGGGGTTGCATACCAAATATCAAAGCATTCTGACTGATGGATCTGTAGAAGAAGATTTTTTTAAATTACCCTCCATATTGAACAAAGATCAAATTTGGGCTTCCGTAGGAAGCTCAAATATTAACCTAGGGACTTGGTTTGAACAATCTAGAATCTGATTCCTCTTTAGCGTAGATGCCAAACGGGGTGGGGGTGTTGGCATCTACGCTAAAGAGGAATTACAGCCCTCATTGATTACAGATCTCACAGAAGCAAGGACTCAGATTCCAGTATCCAACGAAAAAGTCTGGGCAAAAATCAAGTTAGGAAGCAGGAGTGTTGCCGTTGGTGTTGTATACTTAGCAGTGGAGGGAAGTAAGCCCGAGTGGAATGATTCAATATATACAACTCTTAGATCGAATATCACAGAGCTTGAAAGCAGAGGGTTCAGTATTGTCCTAATGGGGGACTTCAATGGGCACATCGGGGATAAGGAGGAGGGCATACAGGGAGGTGATAGGAAAATTAACACGAATGGGAGGAAGATGTTGGACCTATCAAAAGAGCTTGGTTTAAAGATCCTGAACAGGGATGCGAAATTTAAGGGTAAATGGACCTGGGAGAGGAACGATAAGAAAACAATAATTGATTATATACTCACTGACGTTAGCGTATGGAGGGAGGTTATAGATGTAGAAATAGATGACGAGGGAAAAAATGACTTGGGTAGTGATCACAACCTGATAACAGTTAAGATTATGGGCAAAAAGACGAATAGAGACAGAAATACCTTCAAGGAAGTTTGGGGACTAAAACAAGGAGCCGACTGGAAGCAGTTTCGGGAAAAACTAAAACCAAGTCTTGAATGTATACCTAGGGATGCAAATGTCCAGAGTATTTCAGATGGCATAGTAAATAGCCTAACAGAGGCAGGGAAGGATTGTATAGGAAGGGTGAGGGTCCCAACGAGAGAGCTCGGATACAGGGTAAACGAGGGACTGAAAAAGGCTATAAAAGAAAGGAAGGTAAAATGCGCTGCTTACAGAAGAAGTAGGAAGCTTAAAGGGGTGGATAACAATGACACGAGACTAATGAAAGGAGAATATGAACTGGCACGGAAAAAGGTGAATGAGATAAAGAATAATAATAGGAAGGAGCGCAATTGCAGTCTTGCCAGAACAATAAAGAAAACGGGGGGTTCGAGCTCAAACGTATTTTGGAACTGGGTAAATAAACGGGGGAAAAGTAGTGTGCAGAGTATCAAAGTGGATGGGGAAAGTACAGAAGATAAAGGCCGTATCGCTTCAGAGTTAGTCAAGCACTGGGAAAAGATAAACGATAGGCGATGGGGCAGTGGGTCCCCACCAAAAAGAAATACACTGGTGGAGGAGAACCTATCCAATCGTGTATGCAGCGAAATGACGGCAGAAGAAGTGCGGAACGTGGTCTCGAAATTAAAAAATGGTAAAGCGGGAGGGACTGATGAAATTCCGAACGAATTCCTCAAAAATGGAGGGGAGGCACTTATTGAAGTCCTGACAAACCTTTTCAACCTGGCTCTGCGAAAGCAAAAGGTCCCCAGAGAGTGGAGGGAAAGTAAGGCGTCGTTCATACACAAAAAGGGGGATAAGGAAGTTCTAGATAACTATAGGGGGATATCAGTTAGTAGTAACATCGGAAAAGTATTCTGTAAGGTCATATACGGTAGACTTGAGGAAGTTATTGAAGAGAAAGGTTTTTTAGGAGAAATTCAAAATGGTTTCAGGAAAGGTCGAAGAGTCACTGATCACCTATTTACACTCACCCAACTGATAGAATCAACAAAGGCTGAAAAGAAAAAGATGTTTCTGGCATTTCTAGATGTGAAAAAAGCGTACGACCGAGTGTGGAGGGAAGGTATGTGGCGAAAGCTCGAGGGCATCGGACTGGGGGGTGACTTTGTGGGAATCATGAAAGCACTGTATAGAGATGTGCAAAGCCAACTCAGTCTAGGGAGTATCACTACAAAACGAGTCCCTATGGATATAGGCCTCAAGCAGGGGTGTATCTTTTCACCGATTTTGTTTGCATTGTATGTTAAAGATTTAGGGGACGAACTAATTCAGAGTGCGGAGGGGGTAAATGTTGGAGACAAAAAGGTACCAGGCTTATTCTTTGCGGACGACATGGTGTTAATGTCTAGAACTGAACAGGGGCTAGAGAAATTGCTGGAAATTGTTGGTAGATATGGGAACACTTGGCGGCTCGAACTAAATGAAAATAAAAGCAAGGTAATACCCGTTGGACGCAAGGTAGATATGACGAAGAGATGGAGAGTGGGGGAGTTCTCAATCCCCGAAGGGGAAAGCAAACAAATCACTGTAGGAGAAAAGGGAGAGTATGAGTATCTAGGGGTAAGCATAAATATAACGGGAAGAGGGGTGTACAGAAATTACTCAGCCAAACTGATTCTGAAGGGGAAAAGAATTCTGAACCAACTAAAACTTTTAGGGAAAAATAGTTTCAACAAGGTCTTTGTGGGGAAAACACTGTGGGAGAGGGTGGGTTTACCAAGTATAACGTATGGCACGGACGTGATTCCATTAAACCAAACCGTTATTAAGAAGTTGGAAAGTACTCAGAATGATGCCGGCAGATGGATAACAGGGTCGAGTAATGCTGCAGCTTTGGAAGCAGTAAGGGGGGGAGCTTGGGTGGATGAAAATCAAGGACAGGGTAGATTTGGGAAAACTGTGTTACTTTAACTACTTGAGAAACCTGCCTGACAACCGGTGGTGCAAATTGATGCTCGATACCATTTGGAACTCTAATATAGATACGGGGTGGTCAAAACATGTGAGGGAACTAATGGACAATTACTCTATAGAGGTCACAAACATAGAAGTAGGAATGAAAGAAGGCAAAAGGTTTGTCAAAGAGAGAGTCGTGGAAGATTGCAATCGAAACTGGCGAGCAGGGGTTAGCGTGAAAAGATCACTGCAGGGGTTACAATATAAAGAAAAGCCAGCTTTTGAGAAGTACCTAGATGGCACCTTTGGAGGGTCACTGCTGTTCAAACTGAGATCAAGATCACTGGAGCTTCGGGGAAAAATTGGGAGAAATGGAGAAAAGGGATGCCAAATGTGCCACTCTGGAGTAGTGGAGACCCTGGAACATTTTCTCTTGGAATGCCCACAGTATATACCTCATAGAATAAAATTTACTGGAAGAATAATGCAGAAGTGGGGTGAAGAAACAAAGGATAGATGGCTGAAGGGGGACACGAGGGAGAGGGTAGGAATGCTTATTGAAGAAATTGAAAAAGAGGAAGTGAGGGACACTATTAAGCAGTTTATATCTGAATGCTGGGAGGAGAGGAGGGGAAGAGGGGGTGGGGTGCAGGGGGAATGATGGCCTTCTCTTATGAGGACCGCGACAAATCAGCGGCTGGCCAAAGAGTTATTATTATTATTATTATTATTATAAGGATACTTCATACCAAATAAAAGCTCTCTGTTCCGTGGGGTTTGGGAAATATGGGCGTTTGAAAATATTTCTATTTTTAGCTCCCAGGGTTCCCATGGGGATGCGGGAATTTTTTTTTTTTCTGCATGGGTCAAGTACTTATGACCCAATACTACCACAAACCAAATTTGGTTCATACCGGACCATCGGTTCAGAAAATAGAAATTTGGGGCGGGGCCAAAAATCTTACCCCTCCTATTACAAAGCCAAATATTACTTTACGAACTTCTTTTGAACAAATTTGATTCTACACCTCATATGGAAGCTCCATAGCAAATATCAAGTCATTGCACACACTGGTTCTTGAGAAGAAGATTTTAAAAATATTTTGGAGCATTTTCCCCCACTCCCTCCCTATGGGGCCGGGCATACTGAGTTGAACAAAAATGAAATGCCCCTTTGGAACCATCACTCACACAAACTTTCACTTGAATTGGCCCAGTGGCTTTGGAGGAGAAGACCAAAACATGGTGTTGACGGACGACGGACGACGGACGACAGACGACGGACGACGGACGACGGACGGGAAGCGATTAGATTAGCTCAGCTTGACTTTGTCAAGATGAGCTAATAACTAGGAAATAAATAAATAAATAAAGTTCCGCTCATTTCCCAAGAAGCAGGCACAAAACAGCCATCGGAAGCCGGGCACGCAGAGGTCCCCGTGCAAATCACATCACCATAGCATTCTTTGCCCCGATAACGCAGTCTACACCGAAACTCGCGACGCACCACACCCCCCAATGGATATGCCCCTCTTGGACATTCAATCATCGCAGAACCCCCCTAAAAAAATATTTAAAAAAATATTTAAAAAAAATAAAAAATAAAAAATAAAATAAAATAAAAAAAAATTAAAAAAATAAAAAAATAAAAAATGAATAATAAATAAATAAATAAATAAATAAATAAATAAATGAGTGCCAAAATTTGGCTCAAGCATATAAATGTTTCTCTGATGCTGCTGAATAACTTAGTCCATAAATTTGCAAAAAAAAAGAACGAAAGTCCATCTTCATGCAAATTGATGGAATACATATTCACATCTTCGGCACCGAAAATGATAAGATTTTAAATTGAAAAATCACATTCCCTGACTATATCAAAAATAAATAGCCAGAGTAATAATAATAATAATAATAATAATAATAATAATAATAATAATAATAATAAAATAATCATATTAAAAATAAATAAAATAAAACAAAATAAATAAATAAATAAATAAATAAGAAGCGATTAAAAAAGTGGATAGAATAAATGAATGAATAAAGGCCTGGATGTGTACATGGCGCCTACCCCCCCCCCCCCCCCCCCCCCAAGCAGCACTCCCACCTAACTCCCTCCCAGAACGTACGATCATTGAAGCAAAGGAATGATGGGAAAACTGAAACGGGAATGTGTTACCTGTGATTATCTTATGTCAGTTTGTAACCAATGGTTTTAATTTTGAACTGACTAGAATATCTTTTAAACTGCGGTTTTTAGAATATGCAATTAGAGGGCGCGCATGAATGGGTGATTTTAATCTGGAGTTTAGGTTTTTGAACTCTTCCTTGAACATGCGTCCGATTTGAACCGATAGACGATTATATTGAAACACAAAGGGAAGAAACTGTTTTGTACCCTGATAGCCTGGGAGTTCATTAATTCCGAGCGGTGCCAAAGTCTGAAGCTCTTTTATCCAGAAACCCCCGCGTGTTTTGCGAAACTCATTTGTGGATTCCTCATTTTCCTGGGGTGGTATTTTCTCGATGGGGAATATTCTAAAGTGTTGCCTAATGTTGTGCCCTGGCGTGTTGAAGTGTTCTGAGACTGGTGTTCCCTTCTCATTGATAATGTCCGATACATGCTGAGTAGCTCTTGTTCTTAAAGGACGGCTGGTTTCTCCCACATACTGAGAATTGCACCGGGCACAAGTTATAAGATAAATAATATTTTTTGAATCACAGTCAAAATTGTCGCATAGTTTGTATTTATTTTTGGTCCGATGGCTAAGAAAATGGTCAGATTCTTTGAAAAAGTAACTTTGTCTACACCGCGTCTTATCGCAGGGGACAGCCTTCCCTTCGCCTATGATTGGGCGGTTGTGCTGTATCTGGTCGGTTGGTGGTCAATAAATGTTTCCAAGTTAGTACTTTCTAACTTTAACTGTTTCCGATTTAATGGAACGCAAGAATCTTTCGAGGGCGGACTCCGTCTTTAGTTTGCGCGAGGGAAATAATTGACCATTATAATCTGATCATCGAAGATTGAGAATACAAAGGAACTGGAGGATTGTGGAATCTGCTTGTGCTGGCTAAACCTAACGAATTTGAGGCAGAGGATTACAAAACGTATGTCCATCTCCTGCTTCATACGATTGTCATGAGGAAAAATAACGGTCCCAGAGAGACAAGACCGAAAGCGAGAAGAAGTTCGAAGTGGAAGAACGTGGTGAAATCCAAACGGGATGCAAATAAAGTGTTCGTCAAATCGGTCACCCGACAGGGAATGGCGATGACTATGATCATTCCTTGCTATCCCAATGCCCTGCAGGAGAGATTAGATCTCTTGGTCGCGAGTCAAGAAGCTAGTAATACAGGAGCAGGGGCGCCGGAACGGCCCAAACATTGGCCCGACCATAACACCCAGATCCCTATTTTTTCGAATTCTTGCCATCGATTATGTGGGGAAGAAAAAAAAATGACAGTGCATGCAGTTCGTCATTCGAGGAACATAATATGACAAAATTTCTTGGCAATTTGGCAGGAAATTTTGTCATATTATATTCCTCGAAAGACGAACTTTAATGTGGGGTCCCCCACATTTGGCCCTGGGCGTTCGTCCAGTCTGCCAATTCGTAAATCCGTCCCTGCCCCCCAGAAAATGTTTGAAAAATGACCTCTCTCAGACCCATTTTGGGGCTACTTCTTTAGTATTCCAACCGCTTCCGAAGCGGTTGGAATAATAAAGAAGTAGTCCCCAAATCTCCTTATCTTACGTTAACTGGTCTTTAATAGCCGCCATTGTGTGTCCAATATTAAAGAAACAAGACGATCTTTGCGCGCACTATTTTCGGATATCCGCCAGAACAAAATTAAAAAAATCATAGCCTAGTTATTTGATTTGAAAGACGTTCGCTGGTAGGTCGATCACAAAAATATCGTGATCGGCAAATTGTTTGCCCCGACCAATCCCGACATTGGTCGGGGTTGTCGGGGCGGCTTCGGTGCCCTTGAGGAGTGACAGACGAGTTAGTGAGCATTTTGTAATGAATTGTTGAAACCGACGTTGTTGAATAGAGATACTTATAAACTGATCATGAACACGTTGAAAGGGGAAATTTAAACAAACCAAAAATAAATGGTAAATAAAAAATAGGAAGTAAAAAAAAATTAAATTAAATTATAAATAATTATTATTAAACCAGGGGCTCAAGTGAGCCTAAAACGCTCACCTGTCTCAAGTTGCCAAAAGAGATGAGTAATTTTTTGATTTGCTATGACTCAACCAACCAAAAGCAACTTTTTTGGCTATTCATTTCTGCTGGTCCTAGGAAAGGTTCATAGCATGCTCTGTTCTGTGAAGTATTAAAAACAACAACCGAACGAAATTTTTGTTTTGTTTTCAACTACTGTGGTTCTCTCTACACTCCCCACTAAAAAATTCCGGCATAAATGAAATACATATGACCCAGTTATATACTACATGATAAATTTGGTTCACATCTGCCCCTGCGATCTGAAAATAGAAATTTTCAGTGTAGTCCAAAATTTAGGAGCCCAAATTTTGACTTATTGAGTTTCTTTGAAAAAAGTGAATCTGCATCACTAAAATAAGTTCCAAACAGGAAATCTAAGCATTGTTGCAAGTGGCTTATAAAAAGAGGATTTCAAAAGCATATCAGGCTTATGGAGCATTAACCCCACACAAAGGGATACAGTATTTTGGGTGGAAATCGGAAGAGTAAATTCAACCAGCCTGAAGGTGGCAGCAGCTTCATTTTAACAAAGGAGAAAAGGTATACTCCAAAGATAGTCTGTGCCATAAATGAATGAATTTGGCCCAGTGGTTTTAAAGAATAAGAAAGATTTCAAATTAGAGAAATCGAATTTTACTGCCACCAGCAAATACAAGTCTGTGTGAAAATGGTTAAAGCATCAATATAAACTAAGCAGAAAGAATTTATGGTGGCTTATTTTTTTTTTTTTTGGGGGGGGGGGGGGGGGGCAGAATATTTTTAAGGAAATCAAAAATAAGTTTTCGTTAACAGTATTAAATGAAATAAAATCTTTGTAACCCACATTGAAGTCTTGAGAGGGGTTAAATTAAAGGCATTCATACAGGAATCAGATAAATGTTTCCAAGAAGCCAGAAAAAAGCATATATGTGTACAGCATTGGAAGGGTTCAACATGAAATTAAATCTTTGGAAAACACATTGAAGCCATGAGTGGGTTTTAAATTAAAGATATTCCTACAAGAATCAGAACAATTTTTTCCAAACAACCACAAAATCATATTTGTGCACAGCATTGAAAGTGTTTAAGCATGGCATCAATAAAATCTTGGAACCCACATTGCAGTCTTGAGGGGTTAAATTAAAGATAAGCGTACAGGAATCAGACAAATGTTTCCAAGAAACGAGAAAAAACAAGAGGCCCCACGGGGCCTGAAGCGCTCATCTTGTATAGAACACAATTTAAACAGAGTCTGAGAATGAGTCTACATTAAGCAAGCCATCTCCATAGGCTACACTGTCAATCCTAGAGTCCCTCAGGAGTAACAAAAATAATCTGGGCATCATGCCTTTTCTTCAGTTGATCATAAGTAAAATGTAGAGCTCCCCTATGAAGCCCCTTGATACAACCTATGTGGATTAATCTTAGTACCTCTAGAGGGTACTGAATACAAAATGTTTAATTCTTCAGCAAAATGGCCAATTCTGGCTCCCATAGAGAGCCCAAATATTAACCCAGACTCTTGATTTGAACACAGTTAAATCTGACTTCCCTAGAGATGTTGTGTACCGAATATGAAAGAATTCTGACTGCTGGATCTGAAGAAGAGAAATTGTAAAGAAATGTCTTCGAATTGCACTAAGTTCAAATTTGGGCTACCATAGCGAGCCCAAATATTAACCTATGGATCCGATTTGAACACACTTGAATCTGACCCCCCCCCCACCCCCCTAGAGATGTTGTATACCAAATGTGAAAGCATTCTGACAAGTGAATCTGAAGAAGAAGATTTTTGAAGAAATTCCCTCATATTGTACTAAGTTAAATTTCATGTTCCCATATAGTGCCCAAGTATTAACCTAGGCACTCGAATTGAACAACCTGGAATCTGACCCCCCTAGAGATGTTGTATACCAAATATAAAAGCATTCCGACTGGTGGATCTGAAGAAGATCTTTAAAGAAATTTCCTCATATTGCACTAAGTAAAAATTTGGGCTACCATAGTGAGCCCAAATATATACCTAGGGATCTGATTTGAACAAACTTGAATATGACCCCCATAGAGATGGTGCATACCAAATATCAAAGCATTCTGACTGATGGATCTGAAGAAGAAGATTTTTTTTAAATTACCCTCCATATTGAACAAAGATAAAATTTGGGCTTCCGTAGGAAGCCTAAATATTAACCTAGGGACTTGGTTTGAACAATCTAGACTCTGACCCTCATAACAATGATGTATACCAAATATTAAAAGATTCTGACTGGTGGTTCTGAAGAAGATCTTTAAAGAATATTCCCCATATTACCCTATGTTGAAACTTCGGGCTCCTGTAGAGAGCCCAAATATGAACCAATGAGCTTTATTTCAACAAACTTTTATCTGACCCCCTTATGAATGCTGTATACCAAATATCAAAAGATTCTGATGATTGGTTCTGGAGAAAAGATTTTTAAAAATGTTTGCAAATATGCTGCTTCAGCATTTTTTCGATGCCTATTACAGAACACCCTAACATAACCGATGGCAATGTTTTTTTACCATTCTATTTTACTGGTCATAAGGATACTTTATACCAAATAAAAGCTCTCTGTTCCATGGGGTTTTGGAAAATATGGGCGTTTGAAAATATTTCTATTTTTAGCTACCAGGGTTCTCATGGGGATGCGGGGATTTTTTTTTTTGCATGGGTCAAGTACTTATTACCCAATACTACCACAAACCAAATTTGGTTCATACCGGACCATCGGTTCAGAAAATAGAAATTTTGGGCGGGGCCAAAAATCTTACCCCTCCTATTACAAAGCCAAATATTACTTCACGAACTTCGTTTGAACAAACTTGATTCTACACCTCATATGAAAGCTCCATAGCAAATATCAAGTCATTGTACACACTGGTTCTTGAGAAGAATATTTTAAAAATATTTTGGAGCATTTTCCCCCCACTCCCTCCCTATGGGGCTGGGCATGTTGAGTTGAACAAAAATGAAATGCCCCTTTGGGACCATCACTCACACAAACTTTCACTTGAATTGGCCCAGTGGCTTTGGAGGAGAAGACCAAAACATGCTGTTGACGGACGACGGACGGACGACGGACGGAGAGCGATGAGATTAGCTCAGCTTGACTTTGTCAAGATGACCTAAAAACAGAATCTGCACAGCATTGATTGGGTTCAACATGAAATAAATTTTTTGGAAAACACACTGACGTCCTGAGAGGGTTAAATTAAAGATATTCATACAGAATTCATATCAATTTTTTTCCAGTGAACAAGAAATAACATATATGTACACAGCATTGAAAGGGTTCGATCAGGGAATCAGAAAATTCACTGAACAATTTATTTTCTGATTGATATAATAAGATTAACATGTGGGTTTGGCAGGTAATTGTTTTGATAAGGGCAATATGTTATTCTCGGTTTTCAGTGCTTGAGATATTCCTCCAGGATAAACTACTGCAAAAATGCTGACTCATCATTTTGTCAATACCCTCTACCGGGCACCCTGATAGAACCGCTGTCATTTTTTTTAACCAATCCCTTCTACTGGTCGAAAGGATGCTTCCTGTCATATAACAGTTTTCTGTTCCCAGTGGTTTGGGATACATGGACTTTTGATTTTTTTCTGTTTTCAGCCCCTGGGGTTGCCACAGGGCTGTGGAAAATTGGGGAGGGGGTACCCACCGATTCTTGCAATGGAAATTTGGGGCAGAGCCCAAAATGGATATGCTCACAGAGAGAGCCCAAATATTGACCTACCAACTTCCCTTGAACAAACTATAATTTTCTACACCAAAGGATGTTCCGTACCAAATATCAAGGCATTCCCTCTGGTGGTTCGAAAGAAGAAGATTTTTAAAGGTTTTTAAGCTTTTGGGGCATTAACCAGGGCCCGAAAAAGGCAGCTGCTTCATTTGAACAAAAGAGAAAACTCCATAGATGGTCTGTGCAATATATGTTTGAATTTGGCCTAGTGGTTGTGAAGAAGTCAAGCTTGCAAAAATTAACGACGGACAACGGACACCGAGTGGTGGCAATAGCTCCCACTGACTTACAGTCAGATGAGCTAAAAAAGTCGAAATAGTACGAAAGAAGCAAAATGTTAGAAATACAGAACAGAGGATTCATGAGATCTTACTTGTAAGGCAGATCGGGTTTGCTGGATTCGATGATGGGAGCTCTATCGCGCACCTTCACCAGTGATGTTCCAAAACAAATCCCTTCTACCACCGCGAAGGTCGGAAAGAAAACCGCCATGGATGTGAGTAAAAAAGCTGTGACGGAAGCGAGTACCAGAATTGCTTTGGAGGTTGGCAAGCACGCCAGAAAATTAGCAGACTGTCATCTGCAAAATGAGGTCCCCAGAGGGTGAATTTAGTGATGCTACCCTGCCCAGCAGGGTAGCATCACTAAATTTACCCTCTGTGAACCTCAATCTCAATCAGGGTCTCAAAACTAAACAGAAAGAGGTACCCAGAGGATAAATGTGCCCATTGCATGGGATTGCATCATCAAATTCACCCCCTGGGGATCTCATTCTGCAAATGCTTATTTTCCGGCCTGTTGGCAAGAGGACTGTCAACTTACTTCAGAATATGATAAGACCGCCGACTCAGCGAATAAAATTATTGTCGAAGAGATTCCAGCTAACATGAAACATGGAAATGTCAAGTGTTCTAGTGTTGTTGTGCCAGTAGAGGAACTTACTATTTATATTTATTTATTTATTGGGGTTTAAGGTCACATACTTATGCACAATGGCTAATCGTGACCGTGACAGTTTTACGGGTGGAGAAAGCCGGAGTACCCGGAGAGAACCACCGAACATCAATGAGCAACTGTCAGCTCCTCAACATTCTAACTCTGTTCAAGCTCCGCTCAAGCAGGGTTACAGTGGTTGAAGACATGTGCGCCATCGACGTGCAGTACGCCTTAGTACACGGATTAGCAAATTCCTCTAGGGAGCACGGTGGCTCAGTGGTAGACTGTTGGACTTCTATGCTAGAGGCCCAGAGTTCGACCCCCGTCCGGGATGAACTGCGTTGTGTCCTTGGGCAAGGCAATTTATCCTGGCTGCCTCATGGGGACACGGAGGAACTTGCTAAGATGACGTTAGTGAACAGCAGTGGATCTGGATTGAACGAAATATAAATTTGAAAAAAAACCGAATTTATTTTTTTTAAAAAATAGAAAAAATTAGTTTTAAAATAAAAAAAAAATAACTTGAGAAAAATACGCAATAAAAAAAAAGAAATGGAAATTAAAGATTCGACTCATTTTGCCAATTGAATTGAAAAGGGATAAGTTCGAGATGGCACTGGTAAATCTGGCAACGTCACTATTCGTTTCCCAACATCACAGAGAAAAATATGTTCAGATATTCAAACGGAATGAATTGATTCACGATTCGCATTCCCAAAGGCAGCTGGCTACAGCATAGTCAATTTCAATGAACAGTCAAGACCGAAACTGTTACCAATATACCTGCCAATTTCAGCACTGCAAACGGTACTGAATATGAGAGAGGATTTTAGAAGGGATGACACCTTTGGAAAGATGGGATTCGATCGAAACATTTGCAAAAAAAAGGACATGCGGCATCAGAAAATGTGGTGGACATTCTCTCTGTCAACAGCATTTTGGTCAGGTGAAAGTGGACTTGATCTCTGGAGGTTAACTGAACGGTGGGTGGCACACAGCCCACGATCTTCTCATTTTTTCTGGACGTTTCTTCTGGCTACAAGATCATAGAGTGACCTCAAAATCTAGTCTACTTGCCTGAGATAACTCACACTTTATACAGTATTAACCCTTTACCCAACGTAACGGCCAAAACCGGCCAGCGCTATTCTCAAAAATCTCCAATTAATTTTCATTATTTTTTTCATTTTTTGTCTCAAAAACATAGGTTATGACCCCTCATTGGAACGAGCTCGGCGAGCTCGTTCCAATGAGGGGCCATAACCTATGTTTTTGAGACAAAAAATGAAAAAAATTAGTTATTAAAAAAAAAACTTTTTGCCAGTGTCGTCTGCTTTTCATATTAGGTAAAGGGTTAACACTGAATTAAGCATTCAAAATGGAGAGCTGTTAGAATTTCTCATCGAATCTGTGACGATGTGATTTCACATAAGAGAAAATTAAAAGAAAAAAAAATCTGTTACGTGTATATATTTATTAAACAAGAGACCCCAAGGGGCCTTAATAGCTCACCTGGCAAGTTGTTCAAAGAAGTATTTTGGTTGGATCACATTCAGCTAATCAGGGCTCATCAACACTTCAGAGGAATGAAGTCATGAAATTATAATAGCGGTCCTTTTTTTAACATAAAATCAATCTAATTCCTTCAAAATGCATTTTGTGGCATTTTTTTTTCCTTTGCTTAACTGACCCCCAGGGGTGGGTGGGGGGTGGTGGTCATAGGGATATTTCTTCTTTTTTTTCCCTTTTTTTTGGGGGGGGGGGGGGGGGTGGTGCATAAAGTCAATCTAAATCTTTCAAAATACATTTTGCAGCCAAACATTTTGTTACATTAAACTGTCCCCCCCCCCCCCCCCCCCCCCCCATACACACACTTAAAGAAATTTCCTCATATTGCACTAAGTTAAAACTCGGGCTTCCATAGGGAGATCAAATCGTAACCTAGGAACGCGATTTGAACAAACTTTAATCAGATCCCCCCCCCCCCCCCCCCCCCCCCCCCCCCCCCCCCCAGTGATGATATATACCCAATATGAGAGGATTCTAACCAGTGGATCTGAAGAAGGAGATTTTTAAAGAAATTTCCTCATAGGGAGCCCAAATATTCACCAAGGAACTTGATTTAAACAAATTTGAATCTGCCCCCCCCCCCCCCCCCCCCCCCCCCCCCCCCACACACACACACACAGATGATGTATACCAAATATAAGAGGATTCTGACTGGTGGATCTGAAGAAGATTTTTAAAGAATATTCCACGTATTGCACAAAGTAAAAAGCCCAAATATTAACCCAGCGACCCGATTTGAACAAACTTGAATCTGACCCCCCTATAGATGTTGTATACCAAACATGAAAACATTCTGACTGGTGGATCTGAAAAAGAAGATTTTTAAAGAAATTTCCTCACATTGCACCAAGTTAAACTTTGGGCTCCTGTAGGGAGCCCAACTATTAACACAGGGACTCGATTTGAACAAACTTGAATCTGACCCCCCCCCCCCCCCCCCCACCACCACCACCACAGATGTTGTATACCAAACATGAAAGGATTCTGTCTGGTGGATCTGAAGAAGAAGATTTTTAAACAAATTCCCTCAAAATGCACCAAGTTAAACTTTGGGCTCCAATTGAGAGCCCAAATACTAACTCAGGGACCCGATTTGAACAAACTGGAATCTGACACCCCCCCCCCCCCCTCCCCTAGAGATGTTTTATACCAACTATCAAAAGTTTTCAACTGGAGGCTCTGATGAAGAAGATTTTTAAAGAATATTCCACATATTGCACTAAGTTAAAATTCGGCGCCCCAATAGAGAGCCCAAATCTTGACCCAGGGACTCGATTTGAACAAACTTGAATCTGCCCCCCCCACCCCACCCCCACCCCAACCCCTCCCTTTCCTAGAGATGGTGTATAACAAATATGAAAAGATTCTGACCGGTGGATCTGAAGAAGACTTTTGTGAATTTTTTAAAAGATTTATGGGTGCTAACTAGTGTTGTGCCCCTGTGGGCGTAGCAACTTTATTTGAGCAAACTTGAATTGACATATGAGGAATATGCACACCAAATTTGGTTCAATTTGGTCCAGGAGTTTGTGGGAAGTCGATAATGAAAAGTTTACGCCGGACAGACGACGACGGACGATGGACGGACGATGGACGGACAGTAGTATGTCTCGTATGTTTGAGGGAATAGTTGCCGGACCCCGGTGCCGGACCCCCGAAGTGACGTCATGTCACGTGACGTAGTAGCGCCATGTTGTGTTGTCATGGTAACCCGCGTGAGCGGCCATGTTGTGACGTCATCTCCATAGTGATACGTGGTGTGAGTGTGCATGCGCAGCGCGTGTTGTTAGGGTGATACGTGTTTCCGTCGTCCATTTTGTATACTGGAGGCCGCCATCTTGGTTTCTATGGTAGCACGTGATTGCTATGTTACCAATGGCTTCTAACAAGACAGGGGTATGTTCGGGGGTGTGTTCCTTTGTAGAAGAGTAAATCTGATTACCACAAACAACCCGACAATCCCTCCAAATCACCAAAATCCACCCAAAATCACCGAAATTGACTTTATTTCCCCAATTTATCGGTTTAGCACGTAGTGCTATGGTACCAAGGGGGTACAAAGGGGTGCGTTCGATTGAACAGGAATAATGTTCTGGCTTAGGATTCTCCCAGAATCCCTTTTTGGATCCCTATCCCATGACGTTTTTCCCTATTAAGAATATCACGTGGTGCTATAGGACAAATTTACCCAGAATTCTCTGCTTCTATCTATATATGTAATAGTTATCGTTTATCTGGTCATGTTACTTTGTTCTAGAGTATACTCCAGTAACGTAGAAGAGCCTATTAGTTGGAACAGCTTTGCTTATTATTACTATATTTAGCAATTTCTGGTCTATTCTTGTTAGTTCTGACCCTATTCCGAGTACTCTTGTTGTTTCATTTATCTAGATCATTTATAACCAATCAGATTGCTTGATTTCCCATAACCTGTACTTAATAGTACAGAGTTATCTCCCTTCTGCATAATAAAAGCAGCCTATATCCAATGGCAATATCCCCAGGCACCCCAATTTTAGCACCCCTTTTTTTGAAAACACCCGTGGCTATGGAATCCCTTTTTTGTCATATGTGCTTATGTGAAAAAGCACAATGTGACACAATGTGCCCTAGCACAAAGGCACATGCTTTATGTGTCGATATGTGCTTATGTGAAAAGGCACAATGTGACACAATGTGCCCTATCACATAGGCACATACGGGTATTTGAGGATACCTTTGGCCTGGCATTGTATTATTTGAGGATACCTATCGAGGATACCTACTGGAGAATCCCTTTTTGTCATATGTGCTTATGTGAAAAGGCACAATGTGACACAATATGCCCTATCACATAGGCACATGCTTTATGTGCCGATATGTGCTTATGTGAAAAGGCACAATGTGACACAATATGCCCTATCACATAGGCACATACGGGTATTTGAGGATACCTATGGCCTGGCATTGTATTATTTGAGGATACATATCGAGGATACCCACTGGAGAATCCCTTTTTGTCATATGTGCTTATGTGAAAAGGCACAATGTGACACAATATGCCCTATCACATAGGCACATGCTTTATGTGCCGATATGTGCTTATGTGAAAAGGCACAATGTGACACAATATGCCCTATCACATAGGCACATACGGGTATTTGAGGATACCTATGGCCCGGCATTGTATTATTTGAGGATACTTATTGAGGATACCTATCGAGGATACCTTTTGGAGAATCCCTTTTTTGTCGCATTAGGCTATGTAAAAGCCCTCAATGGGTCTAATGTAGTCTTACCAACCGCTTCCATCTTGTCGCCAAAGCTCCAAGGCCATTGCAGGTCTATGGTCTATCTGTCCTATCATTAGCTTCTATAACAGTCTTGTTCCATTGCGGCCTTGTACCAGTACTATTGGCTTCTGTTATTCTGCCCCATATCTCATCCATTACTTCCTAGCTATACCTATCTCAGTCTCGACTATAACATTGATCAAGGTTGAATCAGATTTCCCCTGTATACACTGTATACATATAAGGCATTCCGTTATTGAGATTCCTAACCGAGTCCGTAAAATTTGGATAGTTTTTTTCAAGCTGAGCTCGAAACGTTTTGACGTAACTTCTCTTTGCTTTCACACTTAATGTTCAGTGAACTCGAATATCCAATTATCCTCTACTCTCATCAGGGGACGCGGCGGCTCAGTTGGTAGTGGTGCAGACTGCAAGCCGAGAGGTCCTCGGTTCGAATCCCACCTGCAGCAACCGCGTTGTGTCCTTGGGCAAGACACTTCACCCCCATTACCCACCTGGGGGCATGGTGACATTGTGTACTAAGCCGTACTGCACGTCGATGGTGCACCCGTCTTCAACCAATGCTAACCCTGCTTGTGTGGAGTTAGTATGTTGGGGAGCTGACAGTTGCTCGCCGTTGCTCGCCGTTGCTAGGTGGTTCTCTCCGGTTTTCTCCATCCGTAAAACTGTCATGGTCACGGTTAGCCATGATGCAGAAATATGTGACCTTAAACACCAATAAATAAATATATAAACAAGAGGCCCCAGGGGGCCTGAGGGCGCTCACCTGACATGGTAGTCTAAATATCAAACCAGGGACTTGATCTGAATAAACTGCATACGCCCCTCCTAAGAAAAGCATATACCAACTAGATGAAGCGATTGTGCCCACACAATACACAGGATTTTCCTTCTATTTTCAGTTCCTGCACTTTAACGTCCCAAAATTGAGATAAACACATAAAAAACAGATTTTTTTCCCAAACAAAATACTTTCAGCCTAAATTTTTTTCTTCTTCTTAAAACGCATAAAAAACGCTAAAACTAATTTCCGGATTTTGGTCCAAAATTTTCTAAGTCCCACCCGGACCCCAAATTTTTGGTGTAAAAAAAAAATGTTTTTTTTGTCTTAAAATTGACAGAAACGCATAAAAAACAAATAACAAAAAAATTATGGATTTTGGTCTAAAATTTTCGAAGTCCCACCCGGAACCCAAATATTCAGGGTAAAAAAAAATTTTTTTTTTTGTCTTAAAACTGACCGAAATGCATAAAAAACAAAAACAAAAATTTCCGGATTTTGGTCCAAAATTTTCTAAGTCCCACCAGGACCCCAAATTTTCAGGGTAAAAAAAATAAATTTTTTTGTCTTAAAATTGACAGAAACGCAGAAAAAACAAAAAAACAAAGATTCCAGATTTTGGTCCCAAATTTTCAAGGTAAAAAATTTTTTTTTTTTTTTTGTCTTAAAATTGACAGAAATGCATAAAAAACAAAAAAAGAAAATTTTCGGATTTTGGTCCAAAATTTTCTAAGTCCCACCCGGACCCCAAATTTTCAGGGGGAAAAAAAAATTTTTTTTTTTTTTTGTCTTAAAATTGACCGAAACGCAGAAAAAACAAAAAAAAAATTTTTCCGATTTTGGTCCAAAATTTTCTAAGTCCCACCCGCACCCCAAATTTTCAGGGGGGAAAAAAAAAAAAAAATTTTTTTGTCTTAAAATTGACCGAAAGGCAGAAAAAACAAAAAAAATTTTTTCGGATTTTGGTCCAAAATTTCGAAGTCCGCAACGGGACCCCAAATTTTCAGCCTAAATATCAACCCAGGGATTTGGCTTCAACAAACTTGAATCTCACCCCCCTAAGGATGCTGCATACCAAATATCAAAACATTCTTATTGCTAGATCTGAAGAAGATTTTTCAAAAATACTCCTCATACTGCACTAATTTAAACATTTGGGCTCCCATAGAGAGCCCAAATATCGACCCAGGCAATTCATTTCAATAAACATGTGAAACAATCTTCCAAAGATGTTATATGTGAAATTTTAAAGCTTTTGGAGCAGTGCTTTCGGAGAAAAGTAGTCTTATGTTTTTCCCATTACCCACAGTGTTAAAAAATGCTGACTGAGCACTTTTTCAAAGTCCCCCAAAAGTACCCCATCATAAAATCGATGGCAATTTTTTTTTATCATTCCATTCTGTTGGTCCTAAGAAAGCTTCACAACAAATAAGAATTCTCAGTGCCGTGTAGTTTTGGAGATATGGGCGTTTTCATTTTTTTTTCTATTTTTAGCTCCTGTGGTTCCCACGGGGCTATGGGGAAAAAAAATTCGGCATAAATTAGGTACTTATGACCCAATAAGCACTCATATAAAATTTGGTTGGGCCTCGCGGTTTGGAAAATAGAAATTTGGGGCGGGGCCAAAATTTTTGCCCCTCCTTTAACATCGTCAAATATAGCCCCTCCAACTTCTCTTGAACAAACTTGAGTCTACACCTCAAAAGGAAGCTGCATACCAAATATCAAATCTCTGCTATTGCTGGTTCTTGAGAAGAAGATTTTTTAAGAATTGGAGCATTTTTGCCCCATCCCTCTGCTCAATGTGAGCCGAAACCTAATTTGACAAAAAATCAAAGTCCGCAGACACAACCCCTTCTCACATGAAATTTCATTAATATGCGGCCAGTGGTTTGGGAGAAAAAGCCCAAACACCACCTTCACGACGGACGCCGGACGCCGGACGCCGGACGACGGACGAAAAGTGATCAGAATAGCTCACCCTGACTTTCAGTCAGGTGAGCTAATAATCTACTCTCATCAAGTGTTACGAATAAATCTTTAATAATTCAAACGTTAGAGCCCATTGTTGATAGCCGTTCGTCTTCGACTGTCGGAATAAGAAACGCCTTTATTATATGCTAGCCTGTGAGTTATCACAAATTATCTGAAAGATATTTCTCGATATCCATTGACTCGATGGATATTGAGAAATATCCCTCAGTAGCTTCCCAAATGACGTCGCGCTTTGGTGCATGACGTCGTCTTGAACGTCACCTTGAAGGGACGATCAGCAGATCTTTGTTATTGTCTTGGAAATGTTTGCAGTCGAATTGGGCCAAACGTTGCACGGTAAAATGTCACGTAGCATATAGTAAAAAGAAATATTCGTGTGGACCTGAAAGTATTATTTTTCACTGGCGCAAGCGCTCCTGAAAAATAAAACTTTCAGATCCACATTCATGAGATAATTCACGGTATTCACTAAAACAACGTATATATCCTCCATATATACAGTACGCGGAGAGTGTATTATCACTAAATCACCAGCAGAGTGGAGATTCCACCAGAGTAATAATTGCAAATTTGTTGCAAAGCATAACCAGCACCAGCAAAGTTTCAGCCAATGGACCTCCGGGTTAAACCCGGAGGTCCATTGGCTGAAACATTGCTTGTGTTTTTTGTCGATATGTACAAAATTTGAAAGTTATAGCTTGGGTGATAACTCCACTCCGCGGGTGATTTAGTTACAATCCACTCTCCACGTACTGTATCTCCCCTCTGCTGAAGGAATCAAGACCAGTGTTCACGATGTTGGGTATCAATTTGCACTAACAAAATTCGTTTTGCCACAAAAAATACAGCATTTCCCACCAATATTTGACACAACATTATACTTTTCGTAGGTCTCAACGACTCTGTGGTTTATTATTTTAGTGCGTTGTTTTCAATAAATAACGTTGTCAGACCACCAGGCGAGACCACACAGACCACCCAGGCAAGGCAAAACTATATGTCACAGGCGTAATCATGGCTCTTTGTTGTGGGTCAACTAAATTACATCCATTTAATCTAATCCTTATCAAAATATTTCCTTCTTGCTTAATCTTTTATATCTTGCTCAATCGACCAATGTTTCTCATTCAAAACTTGATTTTACTGAAAATTCAATGACTTTACTAATACTATTAAACACTACTAAACAGTTATAAATGAAGACACATCACAACTGTAGTTTTATGAATGCGCCACATAGTTCAACTAATTCTGTTAATATCTTGAAGGTGAATTAAGTACTTATCGATTGAAATATCTATAACTGGAACACAAAATAATATCTGTGTATCCTTGTTAAGAAAAGGACAGAAAATTAGATTAATGGTATTCTGCGACTTTCTTCACAAAAAGTGGGTAAACACGAGAAATGGTCCACACGGGCATCTAATTTCTAGCAGAATTAGACAGGTGACCCAATACAGCTCTCGGGCCATAGTCTAATGCTGAATGGAAGTAGACGAAGATATGGCCTGGAACTAGTCTAGCCTTAAATAGGCCATCATCTATGTTTATATTCACTCATCTGGAATATTTCAGTTGGTCGGAAAAGCGAACTTATATAGCACGTTTTCGATGCAGATTAAATACTTGGTAGTTTGCAATATCAATAACGGGAACACGATCTGCATACAGTACATGGAGAGTGGATTGTAACTAAATCACCCGCGGTGTGGAGTTATCACCCATGCTATAACTTTCAAATTTTTTACATATCGACAAAAAACACAAGCAATGTTTCAGCCAATGGACCTCCGGGTTTAACCCGGAGGTCCATTGGCTGAAACTTTGCTTGTACTGGTTATGCTTTGCAACAAATGTGCAATTATTGCTTGGGTGGAATCTCCACCCTGCGGGTGATTTAGTGATAATACACTCTCCACGATCTGCATATATATGTGAGCCAAAGGACATCATATGACATCAACGGCTGTTGGAGGATGGGAGGATGGGGGTAATGACTGAGGGGTCCGAAGTGTCCCAGCTAGGACTGTGCGAGATCACCGATCACCCTACAGCAGCCTTCCAAATATTTATGTTTAGCCCCCCCCCCCCCCCAAAAAAAAATGACTTCACCCCCACCCCCACCCCCCCCCCCTCCCTATAGAATTCTGGCAACACGCTTGCAATAGATGTGCTTTCTGTTTATTCTTTTTTCATTCAACCAATTTCTTTTCCAGAATGGTAAACAAAGGATAAATTAATGTAAATCCGCTGTAAAAACAAATATTTTCTGTCGTTTCTGATAGAGCATAGAAAAATACTCACCATCAAATGATCTGGTATTCCGTGTTTTCCGCAGAACAATCTTTGTTTCTTTCAAATAAATGAACCTCGTAAAACAGCGGGGAGGATGGATAAATGCGTGGGTCTACATCCAATCTTGTAAAGTAGCGGGGAGGATGGTTAGATGCGTACATGTAGGTCTACATCCAATCTTGTAAAATAGCGAGGAGGATGGTTAGATGCGTGGGTTTACATCGAATCTTGTAAAACAGCGGGGAGGATGGTTAGATGCGTGGGTTTACATCCAATCTTGTAAAACAGTGGGGAGGATGGTTAGATGCGTGGGTTTACATCCAATCTTGTAAAACAGTGGGGAGGATGGTTAGATGCGTGGGTTTACATCCAATCTTGTAAAACAGTGGGGAGGATGGTTAGATGCGTGGGTTTACATCGAATCTTGTAAAACAGTGGGGAGGATGGTTAGATGCGTGGGTTTACATCCAATCTTGTAAAACAACGGGGAGGATGGTTAGATGCGTGGGTTTACATCGAATCTTGTAAAACAGTGGGGAGGATGGTTAGATGCGTGGGTTTACATCCAATCTTGTAAAACAGCGGGGAGGATGGTTAGATGCGTGGGTTTACATCCTATCTTGTAAAACAGCGGGGAGGATGGTAAGATGCGTGGGTTTACATCCAATCTTGTAAAACAGCGGGGAGGATGGTTAGATGCGTGGGTTTACATCCAATCTTGTAAAACAGTGGGGAGGATGGTTAGATGCGTGGGTTTACATCCAATCTTGTAAAACAGTGGGGAGGATGGTTAGATGCGTGGGTTTACATCCAATCTTGTAAAACAGTGGGGAGGATGGTTAGATGCGAGGGTTTACATCCAATCTTGTAAAACAGAGGGGAGAATGGTTAAATGCGTGGGTTTACATCCAATCTTGTAAAACAGCGGGGAGGATGGTTAGATGCGTGGGCCTACATCCAATCTTGTAAAACAGCGGGGAGGATGGTTAGATGCGTGGGTTTACATCCTATCCTGTAAAACAGCGGGGAGGATGGTAAGATGCGTGGGTTTACATCCTATCTTGTAAAACAGCGGGGAGGATGGTTAGATGCGTGGGTTTACATCCTATCTTGTAAAACAGCGGGGAGGATGGTTAGATGCGTGGGTTTACAACCTATCTTGTAAAACAGAGGGGAGGATGGTTAGATGCGTGGGTTTACATCCTATCTTGTAAAACAGCGGGGAGGATGGTTAGATGCGTGGGTTTACATCCAATCTTGTAAAACAGTGGGGAGGATGGTTAAATGCGTGGGTTTACATCCAATCTTGTAAAACAGCGGGGAGGATGGTTAGATGCGTGGGTTTACATCCAATCTTGTAAAGCAGTGGGGAGGATGGTTAGATGCGTGGGTTTACATCCAATCTTGTAAAACAGCGGGGAGGATGGTTATATGCGTGGGTTTACATCCTATCTTGTAAAAGAGTGGGGAGGATGGTTAGATGCGTGGGTTTACATCCTATCTTGTAAAACAGCGGGGAGGATGGTTAGATGCGTGGGTTTACATCCAATCTAGTAAAACAGGGGGGAGCATGGTTAGATGCGTGGGTTTACATCCAATCTTGTAAAACAGCGGGGAGGATGGTTAGATGCGTGGGTTTACACCCTATCTTGTAAAACAGCGGGGAGGATGGTTAGATGCGTGGGTCTACATCCAATCTTGTAAAACAGTGGGGAGGATGGTTAGATGCGTGGGTTTACATCCTATCTTGTAAAACAGTGGGGAGAATGGTTAGATGCGTGGGTTTACATCCAATCTTGTAAAACAGCGGGGAGGATGTTTAGATGCGTGGGTTTACATCCAATCTTGTAAAACAGTGGGGAGGATGGTTAGATGCGTGGGTTTACATCCAATCTTGTAAAACAGTGGGGAGAATGGTTAGATGCGTGGGTTTACATCCTATCTTGTAAAACAGCGGGGAGGATGGTTAGATGCGTGGGTTTACATCCAATCTTGTAAAACAGCGGGGAGGATGGTTAAACGCGTGGGTCTACATCCAATCTTGTAAAACAGCGGGGAGGATGGTTAGACGCGTGGGTTTACATCCTATCCTGTAAAACAGTGGGGAGGATGGTTAGATGCGTGGGTTTACATCCAATCTTGTAAAACAGTGGGGAAGATGGTTAGATGCGTGGGTTTACATCCAATCTTCTAAAACAGTGGGGAGGATGGTTAGATGTGTGGGTTTACATCCAATCTTGTAAAACAGCGGGGAGGATGGTTAGATGCGTGGGCCTACATCCAATCTTGTAAAACAGTGGGGAGGATGGTTAGATGCGTGGGTTTACATCCAATCTTGTAAAACAGCGGGGAGAATGGTTAAATGCGTGGGTTTACATCCAATCTTGTAAAACAGCGGGGAGGATGGTTAGATGCGTGGGTTTACATCCTATCTTGTAAAACAGCGGGGAGGATGGTTAGATGCGTGGGTTTACAACCTATCTTGTAAAACAGCGGGGAGGATGGTTAGATGCGTGGGTTTACATCCTATCTTGTAAAACAGCGGGGAGGATGGTTAGATGCGTGGGTTTACATCCAATCTTGTAAAACAGTGGGGAGGATGGTTAGATGCGTGGGTTTACATCCAATCTTGTAAAACAGCGGGGAGGATGGTTAGATGCGTGGGTTTACATCCAATCTTGTAAAGCAGTGGGGAGGATGGTTAGATGCGTGGGTTTACATCCAATCTTGTAAAACAGCGGGGAGGATGGTTATATGCGTGGGTTTACATCCTATCTTGTAAAAGAGTGGAGAGGATGGTTAGATGCGTGGGTTTACATCCTATCTTGTAAAACAGCGGGGAGGATGGTTAGATGCGTGGGTTTACATCCAATCTTGTAAAACAGGGGGGAGCATGGTTAGATGCGTGGGTTTACATCCAATCTTGTAAAACAGCGGGGAGGATGGTTAGATGCGTGGGTTTACACCCTATCTTGTAAAACAGCGGGGAGGATGGTTAGATGCGTGGGTCTACATCCAATCTTGTAAAACAGTGGGGAGGATGGTTAGATGCGTGGGTTTACATCCTATCTTATAAAACAGTGGGGAGAATGGTTAGATGCGTGGGTTTACATCCAATCTTGTAAAACAGCGGGGAGGATGTTTAGATGCGTGGGTTTACATCCAATCTTGTAAAACAGTGGGGAGGATGGTTAGATGCGTGGGTTTACATCCAATCTTGTAAAACAGTGGGGAGAATGGTTAGATGCGTGGGTTTACATCCTATCTTGTAAAACAGCGGGGAGGATGGTTAGATGCGTGGGTTTACATCCAATCTTGTAAAACAGCGGGGAGGATGGTTAGACGCTGGGTCTACATCCAATCTTGTAAAACAGCGGGGAGGATGGCTAGACGCGTGGGTTTACATCCTATCTTGTAAAACAGTGGGGAGGATGGTTAGATGCGTGGGTTTACATCCAATCTTGTAAAACAGTGGGGAAGATGGTTAGATGCGTGGGTTTACATCCAATCTTCTAAAACAGTGGGGAGGATGGTTAGATGTGTGGGTTTACATCCAATCTTGTAAAACAGCGGGGAAGATGGTTAGATGCGTGGGTTTACATCGAATCTTGTAAAACAGCGGGGAGGATGGTTAGATGCGTGGGTTTACATCCAATCTTGTAAAACAGTGGGGAGGATGGTTAGATGCGTGGGTTTAAATCGAATCTTGTAAAACAGTGGGGAGGATGGTTAGATGCGTGGGTTTACATCGAATCTTGTAAAACAGTGGGGAGGATGGTTAGATGCGTGGGTTTACATCCAATCTTGTAAAACAGTGGGGAGAATGGTTAGATGCGTGGGTTTACATCCAATCTTGTAAAACAGCGGGGAGGATGGTTAGATGCGCGGGCCTACATCCAATCTTGTAAAACAGTGGGGAGGATGGTTAGATGCGTGGGTTTACATCCAATCTTGTAAAACAGCGGGGAGGATGGTTAGATGCGTGGGTTTACATCCAATCTTGTAAAACAGCGGGGAGGATGGTTAGATGCGTGGGTTTACATCCAATCTTGTAAAACAGTGGGGAGGATGGTTAGATGCGTGGGTCTACATCCAATCTTGTAAAACAGTGGGGAGGATGGTTTGATGCGTGGGTCTACATCCAATCTTGCAAAACAGTGGGGAGGATGGTTAGATGCGAGGGTCTACATCCAATCTTGTAAAACAGTGGGGAGGATGGTTAGATGCGTGGGTTTACATCCAATCTTGTAAAACAGTGGGGAGGATGGTTAGATGCGTGGGTTTACATCCTATCTTGTAAAACAGTGGGGAGGATGGTTAGATGCGTGGGTTTACATCCTATCTTGTAAAACAGCGGGGAGGATGGTTAGATGCGTGGGTTTACATCCAATCTTGTAAAACAGTGGGGAGGATGGTTAGATGCGTGGGTTTACATCCAAGCTTGTAAAACAGCGGGGAGGATGGTTAGATGCGTGGGTTTACATCCAATCTTGTAAAACAGTGGGGAGGATGGTTAGATTCGTGGGTTTACATCCAATCTTGTAAAACAGCGGGGAGGATGGTTAGATGTGTGGGTTTACATCCAATCTTGTAAAACAGTGGGGAGGATGGTTAGATGCGTGGGTTTACATCCAATCTTGTAAAACAGCGGGGAGGATGGTTAGATGCGTGGGTTTACATCCTATCTTGTAAAACAGCGGGGAGGATGGTAAGATGCGTGGGTTTACATCCTATCTTGTAAAACAGCGGGGAGGATGGTTAGATGCGTGGGTTTACATCCTATCTTGTAAAACAGCGGGGAGGATGGTTAGATGCGTGGGTTTACAACCTATCTTGTAAAACAGCGGGGAGGATGGTTAGATGCGTGGGTTTACATCCTATCTTGTAAAACAGCGGGGAGGATGGTTAGATGCGTGGGTTTACATCCAATCTTGTAAAACAGCGGGGAGGATGGTTAGATGCGTGGGTTTACATCCAATCTTGTAAAACAGCGGGGAGGATGGTTAGATGCGTGGGTTTACATCCAATCTTGTAAAACAGTGGGGAGGATGGTTAGATGCGTGGGTTTACATCCAATCTTGTAAAACAGCGGGGAGGATGGTTATATGCGTGGGTTTACATCCTATCTTGTAAAAGAGTGGGGAGGATGGTTAGATGCGTGGGTTTACATCCTATCTTGTAAAACAGCGGGGAGGATGGTTAGATGCGTGGGTTTACATCCAATCTTGTAAAGCAGTGGGGAGCATGGTTAGATGCGTGGGTTTACATCCAATCTTGTAAAACAGCGGGGAGGATGGTTAGATGCGTGGGTTTACACCCTATCTTGTAAAACAGCGGGGAGGATGGTTAGATGCGTGGGTCTACATCCAATCTTGTAAAACAGTGGGGAGGATGGTTAGATGCGTGGGTTTACATCCTATCTTGCAAAACAGTGGGGAGAATGGTTAGATGCGTGGGTTTACATCCAATCTTGTAAAACAGCGGGGAGGATGGTTAGATGCGTGGGTTTACATCCAATCTTGTAAAACCGTGGGGAGGATGGTTAGATGCGTGGGTTTACATCCAATCTTGTAAAACAGTGGGGAGAATGGTTAGATGCGTGGGTTTACATCCTATCTTGTAAAACAGCGGGGAGGATGGTTAGATGCGTGGGTTTACATCCAATCTTGTAAAACAGCGGGGAGGATGGTTAGATGCGTGGGTCTACATCCAATCTTGTAAAACAGTGGGGAGGATGGTAAGATGCGTGGGTTTACATCCTATCTTGTAAAAGAGTGGGGAGGATGGTTAGATGCGTGGGTTTACATCCAATCTTGTAAAACAGTGGGTAAGATGGTTAGATGCGTGGGTTTACATCTAATCTTCTAAAACAGTGGGGAGGATGGTTAGATGTGTGGGTTTACATCCAATCTTGTAAAACAGCGGGGAGGATGGTTAGATGCGTGGGTTTACATCGAATCTTGTAAAACAGCGGGGAGGATGGTTAGATGCGTGGGTTTACATCCAATCTTGTAAAACAGTGGGGAGGATGGTTAGATGCGTGGGTTTACATCCAATCTTGTAAAACAGCGGGGAGGATGGTTAGATACGTGGGTCTACATCCAATCTTGTAAAACAGCGGGGAGGATGGTTAAATGCGTGGGTTTACATCCAATCTTGTAAAACAGCGGGGAGGATGGTTAGATGCGTGGGTCTACATCCAATCTTGTAAAACACTGGGGAGGATGGTTAGATGCGTGGGTCTACATCCAATCTTGTGAAACAGCGGGGAGGATGGTTAGATGCGTGGGTTTACATCCAATCTTGTAAAACAGTGGGGAGGATGGTTAGATGCGTGGGTCTACATCCAATTTTGTAAAACAGCGGGGAGGATGGTTAGATGCGTGGGTTTACATCCTATCTTGTAAACAAGAGGCCCCACGGGGCCTGAAGCGCTCATCTTGTACAGAACACAATTTAAACAGAGTCCAAGAATGAGTCTACATTAAGCAAGACATCTCCATAGGCTACACTGTCAATCCTTGAGTCCCTCAGGAGTGACAAAAATAATCTAGGCATCATGCCTTTTCTTCAGTTGATCATAAGTAAAATGTAGAGCTCCCCTATGAAGCCCCTTGATACAACCTATGTGGATTAATCTTAGTAACTCTAGAGGGTACTGAATACAAAATTTTTAATTCTTCAGCAAAATGGCCAATTCCGGCTCCCATAGAGAGCCCAAATATTAACCCAGGCTCTTGATTTGAACACAGTTGAATCTGACTTCCCTAGAGATGTTGTGTACCGAATATGAAAGCATTCTGACTGTTGGATCTGAAGAAGAGAAATTGTAAAGAAATTTCTTCGAATTGCACTAAGTTCAAATTTGGGCTACCATAGCGAGCCCAAATATTGACCTATGGATCCAATTTGAACAAACTTGAATCTGACCCCCCCCCCCCCCCCCCCCCTAGAGATGTTGTATACCAAATGTGAAAGCATTCTGACAAGTGAATCTGAAGAAGAAGATTTTTGAAGAAATTCCCTCATATTGTACTAAGTTAAATTTCATGTTCCCACATGGAGACCAAATATTAACCTAGGCACTCAAATTGAATAACCTGGAATCTGACCCCCCTAGAGATGTTGTATACCAAATATAAAAGCATTCCGACTGGTGGATCTGAAGAAGATTTTTAAAGAAATTTTCTCATATTGCACTAAGTAAAAATTTGGGCTACCATAGTGAGCCCAAATATATACCTAGGGATTTGATTTGAGCAAACTTGAATCTGACCCCCATAGAGATGTTGCATACCAAATATCAAAGCATTCTGACTGATGGATCTGAAGAAGAAGATTTTTTTAAATTACCCTCCATATTGAACAAAGATAAAATTTGGGCTTCCGTAGGAAGCCCAAATATTAAACTAGGGACTTGGTTTGAACAATATAGAATCTGACCCTCATAACAATGATGTATACCAAATATTAAAAGATTCTGAATGGTGGTTCTGAAGAAGAAGATTTTTAAAGAATATTCCCCATATTACCCTATGTTAAAACTTCGGGCTCCTGTAGAGAGCCCGAATATGAACCAATGAGCTTTATTTCAACCAACTTTTATCTGACCCCCTTATGAATGCTGTATACCAAATATCAAAAGATTCTGATGATTGGTTCTGGAGAAAAGATTTTTTTAAATTTTTGCAAATATGCTGACATTTTTTCGATGCCCATTACAGAACACCCTAACATAAACGATGGCAATTTTTTTTTACCATTCAATTCCACTGGTCATAAGGATACTTCATACCAAATAAAAGCTCTCTGTTCCGTGGGGTTTGGGAAATATGGGCGTTTGAAAATATTTCTATTTTTAGCTCCCAGGGTTCCCATGGGGGTGCGGGAATTTTTTTTTTTTTTTTTTGCATGGGTCAAGTACTTATGACCCAATACTACCACAAACCAAATTTGGTTCATACCGGACCATCGGTTCAGAAAATAGAAATTTTGGGCGGGGCCAAAAATCTTCCCCCTCCTATTACAAAGCCAAATATTACTTTACGAACTTCATTTGAACAAACTTGATTCTACACCTCATATGGAAGCTCCATAGCAAATATCAAGTCATTGTACACACTGGTTCTTGAGAAGAAGATTTTTAAAATATTTTGGAGCATTTTCTCCCACTCCCTCCCTATGGGGCTGCGCATGCTGAGTTGAACAAAAATGAAATGCCCCTTTGGGACCATCACTCACGCAAACTTTCACTTGAATTGGCCTAGTGGCTTTGGAGGAGACCAAAACATGGTGTTGACGGACGACGGACGACGGACGGGAAGCGATGAGATTAGCTCAGCTTGACTTTGTCCAGATGAGCTAAAAATCTACAGAGTCGTACTTTTAGAATCGATCCTACAGGCTATACCTTCATTTAATTTATGGTGTATATACTAGGTGAAATCCTGTATGCTGTGCACGGTAACAACACTAAATTTGCTCCCGTTTTAAAGGCAACCACCATTATGAAAGCCCTCAACACCCCCCATCTCTATCTCGCGGAGGGGGGGGGGGGCACAAGATTTTCCGCTACGCCACTGTTTATCTCCTAGCTCTAGAAGCTCGTCTCGAATCTCATAAGGTGAAGCTCAACTCGAATCTCCTAATTATCTCGAATCTCGGAATTCCAACTCAATTCTGATAACCTTGGAATCTCGAATCTCTTATTCTTCAAGAGAATCCACTTAACGAGAATGTTATATTATAATATATCTTTTTCCTAGAGGTTTGTGAGCAAACACAGCTCTTCTATGAAGTGGTGTTTATGACCAGTTTATCACGATTCAGCTAACTGATCTGCAATTTGCTACTCGAAGTTCACTCTAAACTCAAACATTGTCTCTCATCTCGAAACTGTTCTTACAGTTAAAACTAGAAGTCCTGTCATTAACTGTGCGCTTATCTAGGCTTAATTGCGCGTAGGAATTGCGCGCAATTGCCATATCGAGTGGCATCCAAATCACGGCAGGTTCTCCTGGTTATTCATAGCAAACACGGGCAATGTTTCTGCCAATGGACCTCCGGGTTACCCGGAGGTCCATTGGCTGTAACATTGCTTGTGCACAGGCCATATGTGCAGAATTTGATAGCCTTACTATGGTCATAACGCGTAGATTAACACGCAGGTCGGCGTGCTATTTGTGCGCATTCTTAACAGGACTTCTAAGTTTTAACTGTAATCCATTATATCTTGTTGTATGATTGAAACAGAGAAAGTGATAGCGTGACTCACACACAAAACCTAGTTTTTTTGTTTATACAATACTGTGAATACTTTCGAGTTGTGCTTATCTCATATGTCACTATTAATTTTACAACACCGTGGGAAGAGGAACAGTTAGTTCTCAGGGCTATGCCAGTCGGCTTAACCCCTAAAGTGCATTAATAAGACTTTTAGTTAACAGTACTGAACTGAATAATACAAATTTCTCATTTCTGTGACATTAAATAAAACTTAACCCTTTATAGATACTTAAAAATGTAATTTTAAATGCAGGAACAAAGCCCACTGGTTTTCCAATACGTAACATCAACAAATCTCCGACAAGACACATTCTGAATACTGAACCGATACAGTGGTAAGCCTCCCCAATACCAAACTCAAAATTCCAATTTCGCCCACTTCTGTTTTAAAAGAATTACTTTTGTTTAACTAAAATAAATAAATAAATAAATACAATTTTCATTTGTACTGTATATAAGAGGCCCCAAGGGACCTGAACTGCTCACCTTCAACAGAACACGATATAAACAGAGTCCAAGAATGAATCTATATTGAGCAATCCATCTCCAATAGGATACATTGTTAATACTTGAGCCCCTCAGGAGTGACAATGAAAGTGTCAATGACACTGTAGCTCAACTTGACAAACTTGAACTTGGTAAGTTATAAATGAAATGGCAAAATTGAAGATCATTGGTGCCAATGTTATTTTTTGAAATTTCAACATAACACCATCGTGTGTGCACAACGTCAAGAGTAATCCATGCATTTTTAAACTGTAAGACTGGCTAAAGGAAGAATGTTGATACACAAATGCAGTATGTTCAGAGGTTATTGTAAATGGCAACTTTTTTCACAGAAATGAATGCTTATCAATAGCTCTTATCTGAAGTTCTTGCCTAATGAGCACACCAAGTTCAAAAACAATCCTATGATAAATGTGGCCTGTAGGCCATGTCAAAGAATGTTGATGCACAAATGCAATAAATTCAAAGATTGTTGCTAACAGCAACAGTTGTTGATTGAAATGAAAAGAAAATCAATAGCTCCTATCTTTGTCACCCTGCATAAGCATACAAAGTTTCAAAACAACCTGATAATGAATGTGTCCTCTGAGAAATGCCAAAGGAAGATGTTAATGCACTAAGTAGAAGGTCATTGATTGTGGCAATGGGGTTTTTTTATGGAAATTCATAAATATACCCCGCAGAGAGTGCAAAAGGGATGATAAGCTGATGCACAAATGCAGTAAGTTCAAAGGTTGGTGATAACGACGATAACATTTTATGGAAATTAAAAAAAGCAATAGCTCACATCTAGAGGTCACACGGAACACACATACCAAGTTTCAAAGGGATCCGATCATAAACGTGCCCCGAAGGCCGTGTTAAAGGGAAATATTGAGGTCTGACTAAACTAAGTTGAAAGGTCACCATTTTTAGACAGAAATGGAAGAAAATCGACAGCTCCCATATAAATGTCACCCCACACAAGCTCACCAAGTTTGCAAGCGATCCAATACTAAATGTGCCCTGGAGGGTGTGTCAAAGGTGAAATATTTATGCTTAACTGCACTAAGTCAGTGGCAACATTTTTTGACAGAAACCGAAGAAAATCGATAGCTCCCATCTAGAGGCCTCCCCAAATAAGCATGCCAGGTTTCAAAGCAATCCAATTATAAATGTGCCCTGTAGGGTGTACAAAAGGGAAATATTGTGGTCTGACTAGACTATGTTCTAAGAACGTTGGCCGTGGCAACATTTTTGATGGAAATGGAAGAAAATCGAGAGCTCCCATCTAGAGGTCACCGTAAATAAGCATACCAGGTTTCAAAGCAATCTAATCATAAATGTCCCCTGTAGGGTGAGCCAAAGGGAAATATTGTGGTCTGACTAAACTAAGTTCTAAGAATGTTGGCTCAGGCAACATTTTTTGATGGAAACTGACGAAAATCGATAGCTCCCATCTAGAGGTCTCTCCAAACAAGCATACCAGGTTTCAAAGCAATCAAATTATAAATGTGCCCTGTAGGGTGTGCCAAAGGGAAATATTGTGGTCTGACTAAACTAAGTTCTAAAAACGTTGGCTGCGGCAACATTTTTTGACGGAAATTGAAGAAAATCGATAGCTCCCATCTAGAGGTCACCCCAAATAAGCATGCCAGGTTTCAAAGCAATCCGATCATAAATGTACCCTGTAGGGTGTGCCAAAGGGAAATATTGAGTCTTCTGACTAAACTAAGAACATTGGCCGCGGCAACATTTTTTGACAGAAATTGAAGAAAATCGATAGCTCCCATCTAGAGGTCTCCCCAAACAAGCATACCAGGTTTCAAAGCAATCTGATCATAAATGTGCCCTGTAGGGTGTGACAAAGGGAAATATTGAGGTCTGACTATACTAAGTTCTACGAAAGTTGGCCGTGGCAACATTTTTTGCCGGAAATTGAAGAAAATCGATAGCTCACATCTAGAGGTCACCCTAAACAAGCATACCAGGTTTCAAACCAATCAAATTATAAATGTGCCCTGTAGGGTGTGCCAAAGGGAAATATTGTGGTCTGACTAAACTAAGTTCTAAGAACGTTGGCCGCGGCAACATTTTTTGACGGAAATTGACGAAAATCGATAGCTCCCATCTAGAGGTCACCCCAAACAAGCATACCAAGTTTCAAAGTAATCTGATCATAAATGCGACCTGTGAGGTGTGCCAAAGGAAATTGTGGACGTACGTACTAACGTACGTACGTACGTACGTACGTACGTACGCCGACGGACGAGAAGTGATGGCAATAGCTCAGCTTGACTTTGTCAAGTTGAGCTAAAAATAGTCCAAGCAACATGCCTTTTCTTCAGCTGGTCATAATGTAAAATGTGGAGCTCCCCTGTGAAGCCCTCGATACAACTAGAGCTGAAACGGTTAACCGACTAATCGATTAACCAATGATCAACGTTTTGAGCGATCAAAAAAGTATTTGATCGGTTAACCGTTACTTTTGAACTACGGTTATTATAAGGGTTAACAAAGGAACAAACTTGATCCAAAACAGGCAAACTTTGTCACACTGGCTCACATCAATTACATGAGACAGGGTAACGCATGCTAGTTACGTGTTGACATACTTGTTCACTTGCATGGTCATTATACTGTATCAGTAGCTGGAAATGGTCATTCTCAACCCTTTAGCAAGTGCGGGTAGCAAACAATACTTGCATAAGAAATTCTTGAATTGCTAAAGATTTTCAATGTTTGTCTCAAAAACATAGCTTATGACCCTTCATTGGAACGAGCTCGACGAGCTCGTTCCAATGCGGGGTCATGAGCTATGTTTTTGAGACAAAAATTGAAAACATAATAAAAGTTGAAAGGAGATTTATGTATATGGCGCTGGCCGGTTTTGTCTATTACGTTGAGTAAAGGTTTAATGATATAAATCATCAACGATCAGGCTTGGCAACTTCAGGAGAGCGATTTTTTTTAGCTCTCCTTACTGCCCACCTGAAAGAATTAGGGAGAGCGAAAAATTGCCGTCCTAAATATTTTGGTCTGGGATGATTGAGATTACATGTATTATGCTCACATTAAATTTTTGTTGTAAAGCAAATATGTAATTTAACTTCGAAGTCACATAACATCACGTAATTTCATTTTGAAAGTGGTTTAGTGGTAAAAGGTAATGGCTGCAACCATACCCAAACACAGTTGCAATCCTTTGAAGCAAAATGGGTCACAGCAATATTTTTTTTTCTGTCAGTTTCAAGTTCAACAACTGACATCACAGTTTGAGGGGTAATTATTCAAGGAATATTGACACTGTAATATACTACCATTACTACTATCCTGTCACTTGAAGCACTTGCACCAGGATGTGACTGTAGATTCAAACAGACCTGTTGTCCAAGAAAGTCATACGCCTACCACTACCACCTTCAACCCCCCTTGGCATATGACTTTCTTGGACAACAGGTCTGGGTACACACACAGGTCTTGTCAAGTGTGTGTTCGGTTGTTGAGTGAGACATCTAGATGTCTAAGAGATTTCGCTTTACCTTAGTAAAGTTAATTAAATCACTGATGTAGTCTGTTGGTTTCAGTTTCAATGAGTTCGTTCAATTGGATACTTAAAATGCTGTGTAAAGCTAATTGCTCTCCTAGGCTGATTGAGGAGAGCGATTTTTTGCCCTCCTGCATTTTTCAGAATGCCAGGCCTGAACGATACTACGGCAGTTATTCAACTACCTATTAGGGAAAGTGATCTGAAGAAGATTTTTAAAGAAATTTCCTCATATTGCACCAAGTCAAAATTTAGGCTACCATAGCGAGCCCAAATATACGACTAGGGACCTGATTCGAACATACTTGAATCTTACCACACTAGAGATGGTGTATACCAAATATGAAGACATTCTGGCTGGTGGATCTGAAGAAGATTTTTAAAAATTGCACTAAGTTAAAATTTGGGCTTCCATAGTTATCCCAAATATTAACCTAAGGACTTGGTTTGAACAATCTTGAATCTGACCCTCATAACAATGATGTATGCCAAACATTAAAAGATTCTGACTGGTGGTTCTGAAGAAGAAGATTTTTAAAGAATATTCCCCATATTGCCCTAAGTTAAAAATTCGGGCTCCTGTATTGATCCCAAATATGAACCAATGGACATCCTTTTAACAAACTTGTATCTGATCCCCCTATGGATGCTGTATACCAAATATCAAACGATTTTGACCATTGGTTCTGGAGAAAAGATTTTTTTTTAAATGTTTGCAAATATGCTGACTCACCATTTTTCCGAGGGCCTCTGCAGAACACGCTAACATAACCGTTGGCAGTTGTTTTTCACCATTCAATTCTACTGGTCCTAAGGATGCTGCATAACAAATAACACTTTTCTGTTCCGTGTGGTTTGGGAAATATGGGCGTTTAAAATATATCTATTTTTAGCTCGGATGCGGGAATTGTTTTTGCACTAGTCAAGTACTTGTGAACCAATAATACCAAATAACAAATTTGGTTCAAATCGGACCAACGGTTCAGAAAATTGAAATTTTGGGCGAGGGCCAGCCGTCTTACCCCTCCCATTACAAAGTCAAATATTGTTTCACGAACTTCGTTTGAACAAACTTGAATCTACACCTCAAAAGGAAGCCCCATAATAAATATCAAGTCATTGTACCCTCTGGTTCATGAGAAGATTTTAAAAATATTTTGGAGCATTTCCCCACCCCCTCCCTATGGGGTTGGGCATGTTGAGTTGAACACAAATGCAATGCCCGTTCGGGACCATCACTCACAGAAACGACCACTTGAACTGACCCAGAGGTTTTTGGAAGAGAAGGCCAAAACATGGTGTTGACGGACGACGGGCGGAGAGCGATTAAATTAAGGTCAAGGTGAGCTAATAATATTAAAAATGTACGTTTCGAACCTGTTTCAAGGAAGTATTTTAAGTTTGCTCTAAGTTCGTACTGACAGCAGGGATGTGGCGACAGGGGGCGGGGTGGTATCCCCCCCCCCCCCCCAGCTAGGAGTATTTTTTTCGATACTTGGAAATTCCGAGGTCAAAAATCAAATAGTTGGAAATTCAATAAATTAACATTGTTCATAAAAAATATTAAAATTCCAACTAATGATGAGAAATTTTGATCTTTTATTTCCAACTGAAAACTTGAGTTTCAAATTTCCTACTCTAAAATTGACATATCCTTAACATTTCGACACTGACATCAATCCAGTAAATTTTCTGACCCATACACATTATAAATGATGCTTTTTCCGTTTCAGGACTCGTGAAAATTTCCTGAAAGGTTCATAACCCTTTACCCAACGCAGACGATTTCAAAATTCATTATTTTAAATATCATTTTTTTTATTTTTTGTTAAAAAAATTTCAAGAAAACCATATCATGTGACCCATCTTTGGAACGAGCTCGGCGAGCTCGTTCCAAAGAGGGGTCACATGATATGGTTTTCTTGAAATTTTTCGAAAAATAATATTTTTTCAGCAGCTGTATTTGCATATTACGTGGGCGGATGCGTGCGATTCGTTGGGTAACGGGTTAAAAGATATCACTCAGCGCTGCAGTGCAATCACCTATCAAAACTACTCACAGTTGGAATTTACACCGGTGGCACCCCCCCCCCACCCCTCCCCAGCTGAAACCCTCTAGCCACATCCCTCACTGACAGTCCACAGGCCGGGGACAGTGTCGGAAAATTTAATATCACACACCTGTTCTATGAAATCCCCATCTACAGCAGCACTAAACTGTGCAGAAAGTTATAAACCGTTGACGGACTATTTTACTGAAGAAGCGAACTTTCACTGGAATTTCCTACAAATCGTGCCCACAATTACAATCTGAATCACTGGCTACAGCAAAAAAACGTCCCTTGGATTCCAATGTTATATATGTACCAGTAGGCACATAGAACACATTGCAACTCAGAGGACGAAACAGTAACATCGTACCAATACGCAAATTTGGTTGGCGATAAAATGTGTTCTTTTTGTTGATAGTTGTCAAATGAATTTCTGAGTGTCCTAATACAGTTAAAACTGAAAGTCCTATCATGAAATGCGCACAAATAGTTAATCTTCGCGTTAGGACCACAGTAAGGCTATCAAATTCTGTACAAATGGCCTGTGCATAAGCAATGTTTCAGCCAATGGACCTCCGGGTAACTCGGAGGTCCATTGGCAGAAACAGTGCCTGTGTTTTCTATGAGTAACCAGGAGAACCTGCAGTGCTTTTGGATGCCACTTGATATGGCAATTGCGCGCAATTCCTACGCGCAATTAAGCCTAGATAAGTGCACAGTTCGTGACAGGAATTCTAGTTTTAACTGTAGTTGGGGGGGGGGGGGGTGCGTGAAAGCTTGTAATAGAACACAGAACGACACGCGTGTGTGAATGGGTTAATCGATATGGCACTTCTGCTATCGCGAAGGATAAAACTCGAGGCCTAGGGCCTTTCATTCTATCCTTCCGCGCTGGCACTCGTGCCATATCGATTAACCCATTCACACGCGTGTATCATTCTGAAAATAACCCACTATGTTGGTAGAATTTTAGATCCTAGCTTCAGCCTGATGGTGATTAATATTACAAAAGTGGTTGGGTATTCGTTTCAATAACAATGATTAACTGCCCATACGAAATGGTGAACTCGAACTCTTAAGAAAAGCTGTCGCTACAAAGGTGGCTTCTACTACAAAAGTTACGGTACTGTTACAAGCATTTGTAATAAGATTGATATGCTGGGAATGAAAACAGAAACTGTATGGGGAAAATCGACAATAGCACACTGGGAAAAAAATTATTAACTCCAGTCGTGATGGTTTTTTTTTTTTTTGTTCATTGCATTCTATACAATAAATAATATTTGTAATAATAAATTCATTTTGAGTTCTGATACGCATACGGCAGTAGACTTCAAGAAACTATTGATGCCTTACGTCAATTCTGACTGTAGAGATTGACGATATACCGTAAATGCCGTTCGGTATCGTTACTAAACCAGTACCGATTTACCGTACCGAGGGAATCTCAAAATACCGAAATTTCGGTTAAAAACTGTAAGCAGGGCTTATATTTCGTCGAGAATCCGAGAATCGATTCGCACAAAGATTCTCGCAATAAAACCGGCGAGAATCCTTGTAGATTCTCGCTGCACCTCTGGTAGGATTCGCGTGAAAAAAATTGAGTCAATTTAATCCTTTAACTAACACTGCGGCAACAAATTAACCAATGAAGGCTAACATGACCTGAAATATCCTGACACTTTGTCAATAAAACCTTACAAATATGGCTGTCATTGGAACCGGCTCATTGAGCCGGTTCCAACGACAGCCATATTTGTAAGATTTTATTGGTAAATATTGTTCATTTAATTATTTTATCATTTATTTATTATTTATTGTTTAAAAATTATGAAACTTAGTTTTAAAAATTAAAAATGTGTGTTGGGTAAAAGCTTAACATGTGTTATCAGTATACAACAGTGGTTCAATCATGGTGGCGTCATGGGATCCTGGGACACTCATAGTAGGTATGGATTCTCGCAACCATTTTCAGGAGAATCCAAATGGATTCTCACAAATTTAGACGAAATATAAGCCCTGGTAAGGACAACAATAGAAAATGAAGCATATTTCATGACAAGAAGAGCCCATGGACTCTGTATGTCTAAAGGAAGTCATCATCGGTCATTTTATGTAACAAAGAAGCTGAGAGAAAATACCCATGGGGTATTTTGAACTATTTCTCTCAGCTTTTCTGTTACATCAAATGAGTGATAGTAGTTAGTGCCCGTGTTGCTTCCAACACTTTGGCACTTCGGCGGCTTTGTCTGCTTTAATACGGTGAACGATAGTTGGGCAGTATACCAAAAATACCATCAGATATTGGTATCGGTGTGAGTTGTTGATACCGAATACCATACCGACACCGAGTTAAATCATTCAAAATTACCGATACAGAAACCGAACTTCAAATTTCAATACCGCTCAACTCTATCTGATTGCATATTGTTCGTGTTCTTTTCAACGCAATTAGTACTGAAATGGTTAACCGGATAACCGATTTGAAACCGGTTACCCACCTAACTGATTAAAAAAAACTTCAACCGGTTATCCGAAATATCGATAGTAATCGTCATTCCACGGTTAAAACGTAGTAAATCTGCCGCTTCTCCTTTGGGATAGAGTACACCTCGAAACAGCACTGTATATATTGAGAAATAATCAACTTTGGCGTTTAAGACTTCTTTAATGATCGGCAATTTCCGTGAGTTCTGAGTAACCGCAAAAAACTATTCCGTAGTATGTATACAAACGAACGTTGTCAAGTACTCGACAACGTTCGTTTGTATACAAGTACGGAATAGTTTCTGAGAATACTGCTGTCCAGTTCCTATAGTTTTGATCCCAGATTCGGTGAAATAATGGCTGCGGTTAACCGGATATTATCCGGTTATAGCTCTCGGTTAGTCGGTCGTGAAAAAGAGCCAACTGTTTCAGCCCTAATCGCAACCTTCATTTTGATGTATAATTCGTGTATATTTAATTTGAATTGATGGAATATCAGAGGTGGGAATTCCAAAGTAAACAAATTTTCTTTACCTATATGCAGGCCATAAAATTTGAGAGAAAAGATTTTTGTCAAGGTGATAGCTTAATGTTGCGATTTTTTTAAAGGGTGTATATTTTCGATAATCTTTCTCATTGAGATCAATCTAAAACGAAAATGAAAGTGTCAATGACACTGTAGCTCAACTTGTCAAGACAAAGACATGCACATGTATAGTATGTGACACAGCAATGACAAACATCTAGGTAATGACCTGATAACAAAGGTACATATAAAGTATTGTAATGGTCTGTACATAAATACTGACCGTTGCCTGTAACAAATGTATAGGTAAAGTATTGTAAAGGTGGGTGACAGTCAGATGCTAAACTAGAAAAGAAAACTTTGAGTCCCAGAGTGGGTCTGACTGAACCCCAAAATATTTGTTCTCATAGCACAGTGATAACAAAGGCACCCCAAAACACACTCGTTCCTGTCCCAAGGTGAAAACAAAGGTACCCAAGAAGTTTTGTGAAGATCAATTCATAAATACGAGCTGTATAGAACTTGTGACAAAAAACTGATTGGACCTAATTTTGGTACAAAATGGCCACTGGCAGCCATCTTGAATTTTGGACCGTACCCAGAAACACTCATTCTCGTCCCAAGGTGATAACAAAGGTACCCAAGAAGTTTTGTGAAGATCGGTTCATAAATACAGCCTCTACCCTGAGCCGTATTGACATGTGTGCTCACATTGTGCAAGTAGCACTGAATAAGTCAAAGTTCATCTAATTTGTATAATTTCTGCACGAAAAAAAACCCCTTAGAATATGTGATGTATTCCATGTTACTAAACATTCATACAAAAATTTATTCAAATCAGAACTTTCATACAGAAGTTCTGTACAAAAGACTGATTGCACTAATTTTGGTACAAAATGGCTGCTGGTGGCCATCTTGAATTTCGGACCACACCCAAAAACACTCGCTCTCATCCCACGGTGATAACAAAGGTACCCAACAAGGTTCGTAAAGATTGGTTCATAAATATGGCCTCTAGTCTGAGCTGTATAGAAGTTGTGAACAAAAAAACTGATTAGACCTAATTTCGGTACAAAATGGCCACTGGCAGCCATCTTGAATTTTAGACCGCACCCAGAAACACTCGTTCTCGTCCCAAGGTGATAACAAAGGTACCCAAGACATTTCGTGAAGATCAGTTCATAAATGCAGACTCAAGTCTGAGCCGTATTGACATGTGTACTTAATGTGTGTAAGTCGCACTGAAATATCAAAGTTCATCTAATTTGCATAATTTCTGCACGAGAAAAAAACCCGTATTATATGTGATGTATCCCATGGTACTAAACATTCACACAAAAAATTATTCAAATCAGCGCTTTCGTATGGAAGTTCTGTGCAAAAATCTGATTGCACCTAATTTTGTACAAAATGGCTGCCATCGGCCATCTTGAATTTCGGACCGGACCCAAAAACACTCGTTCTCGTCCCACGGTGATACCAAAGGTACCCAAGAAGTTTCGTAAAGATCGGTTCATAAATACGGTCTCTAGCCCGAGCCGTATTGGCATTTGCACTTACAGTGCTGAAATTAACACCAAAAAACATCAAAATTAGTCTAATTTGCACAATTTACGCACGAGAAAAAAACCCGTATTATATGTGATGTACCCCATGGTACTAAACATTCATACAAAAAATTATTCAAATCAGAGCTTTCATATGGAAGTTCTGTACAAAAAACAGATTTCTGCATCATCGGTACAAAATGGCGGCTGGCAGCCATCTTGAATTTCGGACCGCACCCCAAAACACTCGTTCTCGTCCCACGGTCATAACAAAGGTACCCAAGAAGTTTCGTAAAGATCGGTTCATAAATACGACCTCTAGCCCGAGCCATAGCCAATTGTTGACGTACGGACAGACGGACAGACGGACGGACGGACAGACGGACGACGGGCCATGACAATAGCTCAGATTTGACTTCGTCAAAGTTGAGCTAAAAATGGGTATCTGGCCAACCCCGAAAACCGATTTGTCACTTAAACAGACCAGCAATAATGCATGAGCTGTAAATTAAGCATGAACATTTTATGATCATTATCGCTCGTTTGGAAAACTCAATATGAGCTGTCTAATAAATGATTAAAGGAAGTGGTCTCGTGTAGTCATTAGCTATATAATTATGGCCAATTAATAGGTAATTATTGTTGTAAAAACTGTACATCGCACACGTTCTGGGCACAACCCATATTATGCATCTGGTCTGTCACGAATGTCAGGATAAACCGAAATGCTGGACTTTCAAAGGAACTTAAAAGCGATATATTAAATTAAGATAGATCTAAGCGGCCAAATTCAGGAGAAGCAAATAACATGAGAATTATTGTTCTGGCTATCGAAACTAGGGGCTCCAAAGAGCCTGTAATCGCTCACCTGAAATTGATTTTATTCACTTAATTTTGAATACAAGAATATATTTATATCACAAGATAAAAAATACATGAATATTTCAGAACAAACACACGTTTTATAGTCCTACACATGTACAAGATGGGACACAGCGTCACCATACTGAAATGGAATAAGCAACCCTTTAATTCACATTTGAACACATTCTGAACAGCATATTCAGCAGCAGTTTCAAAGTCGATATTTATTAGAACACTGCCTCATGTTTGCTTAATAGTTTTCAAAGGAATAAATGAAAGACAATAAAAACAAATAAATGACCTGAGTGACTTGAAATAATGTCATTTTACTTAACCGACAAACAGAACACTCATTCCAAAGGTTTAGGAGATGAACACCTGCATAGCGACGAGGGGGTTGCAGTTGGTGACTTGAAGATCCCAGGGCTATTTTTTGCAGATGATATTGTGCTATTGTCAGAAAGCGAAGGGTGGCTAGCAAAGATGCTGGGAATTGTTGGGAAACATGGGAGCAAATGGAGACTCGAACTTAATGAAAGCAAGAGCAATGTTATACCTGTGGGCCGCAAAGTGGACCCCACTCGAAGGTGGAGAGTTCTGCATTCCGGAAGGTAGCAGTAGACTTCTTAGTGTAGGAGAGACTAGTGACTATGAGTACCTGGGGGTAAATATAAACATCACAGGAAGAGGCATCTACTGAAACCACACAAATAAATTGATTCTGAAGGGGAAGCGAATCCTTAACCAAATGAAACTTATTGGGAGAAACAGTTTCAATAAGGTTTTCGTGGGGAAAACTATTTGGGAAATGGTGGGTCTGCCAAGTATAACATACGGTACAGAAGTGGTACCCCTAAACCAGACGGCCGTAAAGAGCTTGGAAATCCTGCAGAATGATGCAGGCCGATGGATAACGGGGTCGAGTAATGCCGCAGCGCTAGAAACAATCAGGGGTGAGCTTGGGTGGATGAGGATCAAGGACAGGATAGACCTGTTGAAGCTCGGTTATCTTAATTATTTAGTAAATCTCCCCGACAGCCGATGGTGTAAAGTAATGTTCCTGAAAATTTTCAACTCAAATATCAAAACGGGGTGGATGGTCCAAGTGAGGGAGCTAGTAGAGAACTACTCAGTCGAGATCTCGGACCTGGACGTTGGGGCAAACCAGGGTAAAAAAATCGTCAGAGAAAGGGTCATGGAGGATTGTAACCGTAATTGGTATAAGTATAACATACGGTAGCATATTTATTTTTTTATTGGTGTTTAAGGTCACATACTTATGCACAATGGCAATGACAGTTTTACGGGTGGAGGAAGCCGGAGTACCCGGAGAGAACCACCGAGCAACGACGAGCAGCTGTCAGCTCTCCAACATCGTAACTCTGAACTCTGCACCGCAGCACAGGCAGGGTTAGATTGGTTGAAGACATGCGCACCATCGACGTGCAGTACGCCTCAGTACACAGCGTCATCGTGCCCCCCAGGTAGGCAATCGGGGTGAAGTGTCTTGCCCAGGGACACAACGCGGTTGCCGCAGGTGGGATTCGAACCGAGGACCTCTCGGCTTGCAGCCTGCACCTCTACCAGCTGAGCCACCGCGCCCCCTATAACATACGGTACGGAAGTTGTACCCCTAAACCACACAGATGTAAAGAGCTTGGAAATCCTGCAGAACGATGCAGGCCGATGGATAACAGGCTCGAGTAAAGCCGCAGCGCTAGAAGCGATCAGGGATGAGCTTGGGTGGATGAGGATCAAGGACAGGATAGACCTATTGAAACTAGGTTATCTTAATTATTTGGTAAATCTCTCCGATAGCCGATGGTGTAAAGTAATGTTCCTGAGAACTTTCAACTCAAATATCAAGACGGGGTAGATGGTCCAAGTGAGGGAGCTAGTAGAAAACTACCCATTGGAGATCTCGGACCTTGACGTTGGGGTAAACCAGGGCAAAAAGATCGTCAGATAAAGGGTCGTGGAGGATTGTAACCGTAAATAGCGAAAGGGTTCAAATCAAAGAGATCTTTGGGTGGCCTGCGTGATAAAGAGAAGCCTGGTTTTGAAGAGTACCGTGATGGCACCTTTGGGGGTCACTGTTGTTCAAGCTGAGGTCGCGGTCCCTGGAGCTGAGGGGAAAAATTGGGAAAAACAGTGAAAAGGAGTGCCAGATGTGTAATTTGGGCGTGGTGGAGACCCTGGAACACTTTCTTATAGAATGCCCAAAATACCAGTCTAAAAGAACAAGATTCACGGGGAGTATAATGGGGAAGTGGGATGGGAGAATGAAGGACATGTGGTTATGGGGCGAGTCAAAGAAGTGGGTTAATATCGGAGAGATTGGGAAGAATGGGGCAAGGGATGTCATCAAGCAGTTCGTCTCCGTGTGTTGGGAGGAGAGAAGAAACATAGGAATAGGGAGGCAGTTGGTAGAACAGGGTAACCAAATCCTTCTCACACGAGAACCGCAACAAATCAGCGGCCGGCCAAAGTGTTATTATTATTAATAAAAGACAATAAAAACAAATAAATGGCCTGACTGACTTGAAATAATGTCATTTTACTTAGCCGACACACAAAACACTCATTATTCAATCATAACTAACACTGTTTCTTGTGGAAACACAAATTGAAAGTGGTGTGAATTTTGTTTTGCTAATGTAAGCAGTAATATGAAACAAACTATACCTAAGTAACAATGACATGTGCCGGCAAATTGAGAACAAATTTCAGTTTTATGATAACAGCATGCCGGCATTCCGAGAATAAACAATCCACACGCGGAGGTGCATGGACTGTTTTTCTATGACGACCACAATGACATATTGTGCAAGAACTATTATATAACACAGTGGAACCCTCTTAATTGAATAGCCACTTTTCTAATGAAAATGATTCAATTAACATGTGTATTCGATTAAAAGGGATTGTGTCACTGTCCTGTATTCTAGAGATAAACTTAGCATTTATTCTATTATATCTTGTTTGACAGAGCTCCATGAGCTCTGTCAAACAAGATATAATAGATTAAATGCCTGTATTGGATGTACTGAGGCCAAATAAGTCAATGAACAAAGAACTAGAGGCTCTAAAGAGCCTGTAATCGCTCACCTGGAACAACATATAAAAATGTTATTTCCCATAGGCTTTCCATGGTAACTATGAGCTGCAATTGTGGCCATGTTTGCAACATTACATCAACATTACATGAGGAGCATTGGTAGAAGGTGTCCCAGTCCTCAATCATGTGAAATTTCAAAACATTTGACTTTGTAGTTTCAGAGGGGAAGATTTTTTCAAAATCCATCAATCAATCAGAATCAGAGAATACCTCTGGTGACCACACTTTCCAACCAACGGGAACAAAAAGAGGATCGCTTGTAGAGGGCCTCCTATAGACTGCGAAGTTTGGTTCACGTTGGCTCAGTAGTTCCAGAAAAGAAGATGAAAATGTGATTTCTCATACTAAGGGTTTCTAGAGTAACTATAAGCCGCAACTAGGGCTGTCACGATTTTTTAATTTAGGAATCGATTAATCGTCGAAAATAATCGATCATAATCGATTAATCGTACCTAGATGACCCCCCCCCCCCCCTCTCCCTCTCTCTGACGTCGATAAAAAAATGAAGTTCAAGTCAGTTGACCTACCTCCGGTAGACAACGAAGAAGATCTTCTTTTAGGTACTTTCAAAGCTTTGATGTTCTTAACTTTTGAACCGCCAGTGTAATAATCAAGACCGGTCGGCAGTTGCGAACTTCGCAACTGCCGACCGGTCTTGATTATTACACTGACGGTTCAAAAGTTCAGAACATCAAAGCTTTGATGAATGCACCTGACAGACAAGTGCTTCCAACGGCTTCTTGGGGTTTAACATCGATGTTCTTAACTCTTTACCTTTAGAAACAATAGTTTTTTTCATAAAATTTTCTTTTAATTATTAAACGTCTAAAGCGGGATAAAATTTACCGATTATTCGACAACGAAAAATACTAATCGATTTCGCTGTGACCGATCAACAATCGACTAATTGATTAATCGTGACAGTCCTAGCCGCAACTGCGGCCACATGTTTGCACCACGATCAACCTTAAATGAGAACCATTAGTAGAGGGTGTCCCAGTCATCAAGCATGCAAAGTTTCAAAACATTCGGCCCTGTGGTTTCAGAGAAGACGATTTTTCAAAATCCACCAACCAGAATCAAAGAATGCCTCTGGCGGACATGTTTTCGATGAACACTAACAAAATGAGCGTTTGAAGAGGACCTGCCATAGACTACCCCTGCCAGAGCCTGGCAGTTTCAGAGGAGAAGATTTTTGAAAATCCACCAACCAGAATCAAAGAATGCCTCTGGCGGCCATGTTTTTTAACCGACGGGAACAAAATGAGGTTCGTTTGTAGAGGACCTCCCATAGACCATTCCTGCCAGGTTTGGTTCACATCGGCTCAGTAGTTCCAGAGAAGATGAAAATGAGATTTCCCAAAGGGTTTCTAGTAACTATAAGCCGCAATTGAAGCCAAGTCGTCAACCAGGCAACGTTTCAAAACATTTGGCTTTGTGGTTTCAGAGGAGAATATTTTCCAAATCCACCAATCGGAATCAAAGAATGCCTCTGGCGGCCATGTTTTCAAACCCATGGGAACAAAATGGGGACTGTTTTCAGAGCACCTCCCATAGACCATCCCTGCGAGGTTTGATTCACGTCGGCTTAGCAGTTCCAGAGAAGAAGATGAAAATGTGATTTCCCATAGGGTTTCTATAGTAACTATAAGTTGCAACTGCGGCCATGTTTGTAACCCGATCAAAAAGAATGAGTCTACATTAAGCAAGCCATCTCCATAGGCTACACTGTCAATCCTTGAGTCCCTCAAATAATCTGGGCATCATGCCTTTTGTTCAGTTGATCATAAAGTAAAATGTAGAGCTATGAAGCCCCTTGATACAACCTATGTGGATTAATCTTAGTTACACACCTCTAGAGGGTACTGAATACAACATTTTTAATTCTTCAGCAAAATGGCCAATTCCGGCTCCCATAGAGAGCCCAGATATTAACCCGGGCTCTTGATTTGAACACAGTTGAATCTGACTGACTTCCCTAGAGATGTTGTGTACCGAATATGAAAGCATTCTGGCTGTTGGATCTGAAGAAGAGAAATTGTAAAGAAATTTCTTCGAACTGCACTAAGTTCAAATTTGGGCTACCACAGCGAGCCCAAATATTAACCTATGGATCCGATTTGAACAAACTGGACTCTAACCCCCCTAGAGATGTTGTATACCAAATGTGAAAGCATTCTGACGAGTGGATCTGAAGAAGAAGATTTTTGAAGAAATTCTCTTATATTGTACTAAGTTGAATTTCATGTTCCCATATGGAGCCCAAATATTAACCTAGGCACTCGAATTGAACAACCTGGAAACTGACCCGGCTTGAGATGTTTTTTTCCAAATATGAAAGCATTCCGACTGGTGAATCTGAAGAATATTTTTAAAGAAATTTCCTCATATTGCACTAAGTAAAAATTTGGATACCATAGTGAGCCCAAATATATACCTAGGGATCTGATGTGAACAGACTTAAATCTGACCCCATTAGAGATGTTGCATACCAAATATCAAAGCATTCTGACTGGTGGATCTGAAGAAGAAGATTTTTTTTAAATTACCCTCCATATTGAACAAAGATAAAATTTGGGCTTCAGTAGAAGCCCAAATATTAACCTAGGGACTTGGTTTGAACAATCTTGAATCTGACCCTCATAACAATGATGTATACCAAACATTAAAAGATTCTGACTGGTGGTTCTGAAGAAGAAGATTTTTAAAGAATATTCCCCGACCCCATATTACCCTGTGTTAAAACTTCGGGCTCCTGTAGAGAGCCCAAATATGAACCAATGAGCTTTATTTCAACAAATTTTTATCTGACATCCCTATGAATGCTGTATACCAAATATCAAAAGATTCTGATGATTGGTTCTGGAGAAAAGATTTTTTTAATTTTTGCAAATATGCTGACTCAGCATTTTTTCGATGCCCCTTTCAGAACCCCTAACATAACCGATGGCAATTGTTCTTTACCATTCAATTCTACTGGTCATAAGGATACTTCATACCAAATAACAGCTCTCTGTTCCGTGTGGTTTGGGAAATATGGGCGTTTGAAAATATTTCTATTTTTAGCTCCCAGGGTTCCCATGGGGATGCGGGAATTGTTTTTGTTTTTTTTTACATGGGTCAAGTACTTATGACCCAATAATACCACATACCAAATTTGGTTCATACCGAACCATAGGTTCAAAAAATAGAAATTTTGGGTGGGGCCAAAAATCTTACCCCTCCTATTACAAAGCCAAATATCACTTCACGAACTTCGTTTGAACAAACTTGATTCTACACCTCATATGGAAGCTCCATAGCTAATATCAAGTCATTGTACACACTGGTTCTTGAGAAGAAGATTTTAAAATATTTTGGAGCATTTTCCGCCACTCCCTCCCTATGAGGCTGGGCATGTTGAGTTGAACAAAATGCAATGCCCTTTTGGGACCATCACTCACACAGACTTTTACTTGAATTGGTCCAGTGGCTTTGGAGGAGAAGACCAAAACATGGTGTTGACGGACGACGGACGGAGAGCGATGAGATTAGCTCAGCGTGACTTTGTCAAGATGAGCTAAAAATGCAGGAGAACGCTTCTCCTGGCACCCATTTAAAAACTTAAAAGCGAGATATCACAAAACATACTTAATCCCCCGCTCAACCCCCCCCCCCCCCCCCCCCCTCCTACACACAATTGTTTTGTGTTCTGTGTTACGCCGCGCCTGGATATACAGATAAATTTTACTTACAGTTCAAATAATCCAAGTCTTAAAAATCGCTTCTATTCCTGTACGAGGAAAACAACTGATTGCTGCTTTGCGCATCAACTTCTCCCATCAAATTCGCCCCTTGATTCAGCGAATTGCTGGGGTTACCGCATTTGATCTTTTCCAAGAAATCCAGTTAAATAGTTTATACTACGTGATAAAAAAACTGAACGACAGCCGATAAATTATGTATTTTCAACCGGAATAAAATACGCAGTAAATGTATTCAGATTTCATTGACATGTCCAACGAAGCGGAAGGTTTGAGATAACGACGGCAAGCAATCTGCTTCCCTAAAACACAAACATCTTGAAGCACAGACTAAATAAAAAGTGAAGTGAAGGCAGCCGCCTCGACCTTGACTGCAGTCATTTTGTTCACAGAATGAACAAGGCGTTTGTTCTAAAAATAGATTAATAAAAACGAATGACACGAATACGGTGCAGGAATATTTTGGGTCGCATGCGTGGAGATATAGAAAATTTATCAGAATGTATAACATTTGACTTAAATCTTTAACTTTCCACTCATCTAACTTAAATATTGTTAACCATTTCTCCTTTGAGATACATTAGTAACGTTGTGAGAATGGAATTTATTTTTTTGTCGCGCGCAGACGCAGAAAATGTGTTCAATTATCAGGAAATTTACGCAACACTTTGAGTCTGTAATTTTTTAACCCTTCGGTCCTTTACCTAACACGAAAGGGGGACGAGGCTTGGAAGCAAAATTTATTCCGAGACTATATTTTGGCGTCAAAATAAAGCATATGACACCTCATTGAAACGAACTCAACGAGCTCGTTCCAGTGAAGGGTCATAAGCTATGTTTTCGAGACAAAAAAATGAACAAAAATAATGAAAATAGAATGGTGATTTTTGTGAATGGCACTGTTAGTTTTGACCGTTACGTTCGGTAAAGGGTTATTGTATAAGAAATAAACTCTGAAGCTCAAAATTAGATATATGTACATTATTATGACGAGGGTCATACTTTTTTAATTTGGTATGATAATAAAATAATTAAGTATGATACTTAATAAGCGATGTGTGACCCTGCATCATACCAGCCAAACCTGCATCATACTCGCTTAATTAAGTATTATAGATTAGATTAGATTCTTTATTTACAGTATACTTACAAAAAAAAAATTACATTTATATAGTACAAGTAGTGTTGATGTGTATACTGAGGGAGATGTCATAGCCAGATTGGCTGTCTTCCTGTCACCCCCCCCCCCCCCCCCTTGGAATTGCAGACAGACTGTGGCCAAAAATTATCTATATGTAACAGATTACATGCACTGATATAGGATGGACAGAGCACAGGTAAATTCATTGCTGGGGGCCGTGCTATACAGGTTCCGTCCTGTACCTACACCTATACCGGCTGGAGACTGGTGGTTGCAAATTGAAAGAGGGTAACTTGCTTATCGTGTCCATTCTCCATCACTCCGTGCAACTCCAAGTCCCATTATAGTAAAATATCGATGTATGACCCAGCATCGTGCAAGTTGAACTTGCATCATGCTATTCTCGTACGAGAGGGTTATAATTTCTAATTTAGTATGATAGTAAAATAATTAAGTATGATACTTAAATAATATAGTATGAGCCTAATTTAATTCTGTATGATACTTAATTAATTTAGTATAATACTTGATTATTTTAGTATCATACTACAGTACGCGGAGAGTGTATTATCACAAAATCACCCTCAGAGTGGAGATTCCACCCAAGCAACATTTGCAAATTTGTTGCAAAGAATAACCAGCACAAGCAAAGTTTCAGCCAGTGGACCTCCGGGTTGAACCCGGAGGTCCATTGGCTGAAACATTGCTTGTGTTTTTTGTCGATATGTACAAAATTTGAAAGTTATAGCTTGGGTGATAACTCCACTCCGCGGGTGATTTGGTTACAATCCACTCTCCACTACTGTATATTAATTAAGTATCATACTTAAATAAAGAATTCTTACCCTAATCGTACATGTACGTCATACCCTGCATACCAGCCGAACCTTCATCATACTCGCTTAATTAAGTATCATGCTTAAATAATATAGTATGACCCCTTAAATAATTCTGTACGATACTTAATTAATTTAGTACGATACTTAATTATTTTAGCATCATACCATATTAATAAGGTATCATACTTAAATAAAGAATTTTGACCCTAATCGTACGCCATATGTCACTGCAGTGCACAGAACTACATTTGGTTATGATAATACATTTAGAAAACAACCCCGTTACATAAAGCCTGTTTCCTTGTTTTTCAGTTTAAATTGGTCAAAATTTTAAATTTCATATTTTAATGCGTAGTAACAATGCATATATGTGAGAGTGATCTGTTAAAAGAAGTTGAATCTATTTGATACGGAATCGGAACGGGGCGGGTGGAGGGGGGGGGGGGGGGGTGATACAAACGTTTTTTCCGAGTTTTGGGATGCAAACTTATTTATTTATTTATTGGTGTTTAAGGTCACATACTTATGCACAATGTCTAATCGTGACCGTGACAGTTTTACGGATGGAGGAAACCAGAGTACCCGGAGAGAACCACCGAGCAACTGTCAACTCCTCAGCATTCTAACTTTGTTCAAGCTCCGCTCAAGAAGGGTTACAGCGTTTGAAGACATGTGCACCATCGACATGCAGTATACGTAGTACACGGCGTCATCGTGCCCATCGTGTAGGCAACCGGGATAAAGTGCCTTGCCCAAGGTCACGATGAGGGTCGTCCCGGACGGGGATCGAACTCGGGACCTTTAGCATAGAAGTCCAACAATCTACCACTGAGCCACCGCGGGGGTGCATATTAAGTTGATTGTTAGACAAATATTGGCATGAACTGTATTACAATGAATTTGATCTCATTTATTTTCTGACTATGCACCCTTCCGAAACCAAATGTAAATATTTGTAAATGTTTTCAGAGCAGACATGACAGCCTCAAAGCATACCTGTTGCTGCATTTGTTTCTGCGAGGCGCAAAGTTCCAAGGAGGACTGGTTTAACCCTTTACTTAACATGAAAAGCAGACGACACTTGCAAAAAAAAAAATTCTTGAATAACTATTTTTCTTTCTTTATTTTTTATCTCGAAAACACAGGTTATGACGCCTCGTTTGGAACGAGCTCGACGAGCTCGTTCCAAAGAGGAGTCATAACCTACGTTTTTGAGACAAAAATTGAAAAAAATAATGAAAATTAATTGGCGATTTTTGTGAATGGCGTTGGCCAGTTTGGGCCGTTACATTGGGTAAAGGTTAATCATGTTCAAACATATTTAGACGCCTGAACGCTCATACACCTCTCTGCATGCATGAAGCAAAGGGATATGAGCACTAAAACGAAGCCGCTACCTCCCTCTGGCGCTCAGTCAGATAGATATATTCTGGGACTCAGGCATAATTTGTTTAGATGTGAGTACTCGGGGGGGGGGGGGCGGTTTGGGGGGGGGGGGGGGGGCAACCGTTGTTGATAGTGGGTCGAATTTGTCTGGTCCCAAATTTTTTTATCCCTGAAAGCGGTACTTTCGCGGCCCTTTCAAAGAGATAAGGCCCGCAATATGAGATAAATTAAGCTTTCATGTCTGTAATGCAGTTTTAGCTTGCGAGTAGTTAGTAGTGTAGCATGTACCCGAACGAACCCTATTACCTGGTCTTTTGGTGAAGACGACAGATATATATATAGGGATTGGATAAACTGATAAACTGAGAGTAACATGAAGACAGGAAGGGGCAGGGAGAGCAGGCTGGCATGCCAGCCATTGATATATACATATATTATTTTTTTAAATTTCTGTATTTTCCGAGTATGATTCGTCTAATGGCTGTTAACTGCAAGCTGTCCTCTGTCCGTCTTCTGTCCGCCTGTATTTCCGTCCGCAATAACCAGCTGGCATGGAGGTACGGTGTCTTCCCACTAGACCAATTCCCTTTAGACCAATTCCCTTTAGGCCAATTCCCAAAAGACAAATTCCTCTTAGACCAACTGCATACTGTTATTGATTAAGGGTTGATTAAGCATAATTAGGAAAACATTTAATTATAAAAATCTGCCCAACATCTATAAAATATCAACAAGCCAGAAAATGAGCAGACTTTTATCTGAAAAATGAGGTCCCCCAGAGGGTGAATTTGGTGACGCTACCCTGCACAGCGGGGGTAGCATCACTAAATTTACCCTCTGTGAACCTCAACCTGAATCAAGGTCTCAAACATAAACAGAAAGAGGAACCCAGAGGATAAACTGGCCCACTGTATGGGATGGCACCAGCAAATTCACCCTCTGGGGACCTCATTCTGCAAATAACAGACTGCTTATTTTCAGGCTTGAATATCAATAACATTAAATACATTTATAAATATTTATAAATATATCAAATTACTGATATAGATTTTTTTTTAAAAGTAGAACATATCAGTTGGTATAAAGGGAATTGGTCTTTTGGGAATTGGCCTCGTGGAAATTGGTCCAAATGGAATTGGCCTAGTGGGAATGAACCGGAGGTACGGAGTGCAGGCTGGTATGTCAGCCATTCTAATATGTATATTATTTTTTTTAGAAATCTTCATGTGCATGATTCATCTAATAACTGGTAAGTGTGAGGTACCCTATGTCCGTCCTCCGTCTGTCTGTATGTCCGTCCGCCACAAGCGACAGGCAGCGAGAGTCAACGGATCAGGATGGCACATCCCGTCTATTGTAATTTATATCGTTTTTTAAAACAAAACTTACTGTTTTTTATCTTTCCTCTAATTCCTGTCAACTATCTGTTTTCATTGCTGTATGGACACTCGATATCTTCTATCAATTTGTAGGAACACTTTCTCCAACAAGTACTTCGAAAAAGCAATAATACCAGTGATAGAAAAAAGTGTGAGAACCCTTTTTTGGAGCCCTGTGGCACTAAAGGGATGCATATGTTATGGGGCCGAACAGGACCAACATGCTTCGCGTGGCACCATGTACAAATTTTGAGAATACCGAGCATATTGTAATTTTCTCTAACAAACAGCCGGATAAAATGATAATAGCCCATTAGGCAAAAAAATTTCGGAACCATTTTTGGGAGCTTCATAGCCCCCAAAGGGTGCAAAATGTAGGGGACTCACACAGCACAACTATGGTTAGCAAGGCACCTACTGTTTATTTTGGGAATACCCAGATAATTGATCCTTCCTTTAATAAGAAATCTGACAAACTTATAGTGGACCGTATAGCAAAAAATGTCAGAACCCTTTTTGGGGGGCCTTGAGGCTCAAAAGGGGTGCATATTTTGAAGAGGCGCAGAGCACCACCATGCTTCCCAAGGCACCATCTATCAAATGTGATGATACCGAGCTGATTGACCCTTTCTCGAACAAACAGCGAGAAAATATCATAATAGCCCTTATTGCAAAAACATTGCTGTACCATTGTTGGGAGATTTGTGGCCGCAAAATGGATCAGAATTTGGGGGGGGGGGGGGGGGGGGGTGCGCACAGCTCCACTATGATTAGCAAGACATCTACTGTTTATTTTGAAAATACCGAGAGCTGATTGACTCTTTCTCTAACAACAGTCACAAAAACCGATAATATAAGTTATGGGGCTTTCAGGGGGCGGATATGGTGTGATATAAGGCGAATTGATATCAATATTAGGCGAGGCCGAAGGCTGAACCTAATATTGATCTCGCTGAGTCTTATATCACACCATATCCGCCCCCTGAAAGCCCTATAACGTATTTATTATGCCAGTCCTTTGAAAGCGACACAACCATAAGTGTAATTTATGTTCGATATCGATCAACCTTCAAGTTCAATCATTCAAATCAAAACAAAACAGACGATGAAATTTACAGTCCAGGGGGAGTAACTCGAAAATATTTGTATGAACAATTATTATTCGGGTAAGGATTCTCGCTTGAGCTCGTCTCAGACAGTGCCAGTTGGCTTCTATACATGTCGTTTTAGTGGTTTATTTATTGTATTTATTTACATTTGTTTATTAAAATTTCTCAAAGACTAGAAAAAACGTATTATAGTTGCATGTTGCTCAACAGACACACGCGCGAAATTATTTGTTATTCGTTGAACACGCGAAATTAGGAAAAACATCGACGCGAGCGTTTGGATGTCCAACACACAAAACTGACCGTATATAAGCTCTATATACAGTCAGCTCGATGATACACAGTCTCATATACGGTCACTAGATACTGAAGCTGATTGGTCAATAACAAATACTGGCATAATAATAGCCCTTGTAGCAATAAAGTGTAAGTTCCCTTTTTGGGTGCTTTGTCGTACTCAAAGAGTGCATATTTTTGGGAACCCGCAGTGCATCAACATGTTTAGCAATGCACGCTCCATAAGTTTTTGGAATACTGAGCCGATTGACACTACGTTCAACAAGTAGTTCGGGAAAACAATAATACACCTTATAGCAAAAAAAGTGTGATAAACCTTTTTGGGAACCTTGTGGTTCTAAATGGGTGCATATATTGTGGGGCCTGCAGAGGACCAACATGCTCCCCAATGCACTATCTATAAATTTTGAGAATGCCGAGCAGATTGTCTCTTTCTCTAACAAACAGCCAGAAAAAACGATAATAGCCAATTAGGCAATAAAGTTCGGTACCATATTTGGCAGTTTTGTGGCCCCAGAAGGGTGCAAAATTTGGTGGGACTACACATACCCACTATGGTTAGCAAGACGCCTACTGTTTATTTTGGAAAACCCTGCTAATTCACCCTTCCTTTAACAAGAAATCGGGCAAACCAATAATAGACAGTATAGCAAAACCTGTCCGAACCCTTTTTGGGCGCCTTGTGTCACAAAAGGGGTGCATATTTTGGGAGCCCGTAGAGCACCACCATCCTTCCCAAGACACCGTCTATAAATTTTGAGAATACCGACCAAATTGCCCCTTTCTCTAACACACAGCGCAAAAATAATAATAGCCTATATAGGAAAAACCTTACCAATATGGGGGGGGGGGGTGCTTTGTGGTCGCAGAAGGGTTTAGAATTTGGGGAACCCGCACAGCACCACTATAGTTAGCAAGACACCTATATATATATACTGTTTATTTTCTAAAAAACAGTCACAGAAACCGATAATTGTCCCTGTAGCAATATGGTGTAAGTTCCATTTTTGGGAGCTTTGTGGAACCTAAAAAGGTCATATTTTGGGGGACCAGCAGTGCATCAACATGTTTAACCTTTTACCTAACATGAAAAGCAGACGACACTTGCAAACAAAATTCTTGAATAACTAATTTTTTCATTTTTTGTCTCAAAAACATAGGTTATGACCCCTCATTGGAACGAGGGGTCATAACCTATGTTTTGGGGACAAAAAACGAAAAAATATAATAAAAATTAATTTGCGATTTTTGAGAATAGCGCTGGCCGGTTTTCCGTTACGTTGGGTAAAGGGTTAACAATGCACGGTCTATAAGTATTTGGAATATTCAGCCGATTGACCCTTCCTCCAACAAGTAGTTCGAGAAAATTACCCTTTATAGCAAAAAAGCGTGAGAACCCTTTTTGGGAGCCTTGTGGCACGAAAGGGATGCATATATATTTTTTTTTGGGGGGGGGAGGGGGGGGTGGCAGAGAACCACCGTGCTTCTGAAGGCATCATCTATAAATTGTGAGAATACCGAGCAGATTGCCCAGTTCTCTAACACACAGCGAGAAAAAAAAATAATAGCCCATATTGCAAAAAAACATTGCGGTACCATATTTGGGAGCTTTGTGGCCGCAGAAAGATTCGAAATCTAGGGGGTGGGAGTGGGTATAGCACCAGTATGGTTAGCAAGAAACCTACTGTTTATTTTGAGAATTCTGAGCTAATTGACCCTTTCTCTAACAAATTGTCAGAGAAACCAATAATAGCCCATGTAGCAATAAAGTGTAAGGACCCTTTTTGGGAGCTTTGTGGTTCCCAAAGAGTCCATATTTTGGGGGACCACCATGTTCTACTAGGCACAGCGTATACATTTTCTTGATATCCAACAATTAATTGCGCCTATCTCTAACAAGTAGTCAAAGAAGCCAACAATATCCCAGCAAGAGTGTATAGTAAATGCTTTTGGAGCATGGTGCTACCGCAAAGGTGGGCACTGTTTAGCAATCCATCCACTATAAAGTTCGAGGATAACGAACCGATTACAATCTCATCGAACAAGTAGTTTGAGAAGCTAATAATAACGCATACTTCAAGAAAATGTAATTATTTGTTTGGTCACGGTGTAGTTTGAAGAGGGTGTTTATTTTAACCCTTTACCAAACGTGAAAAGCAGACAACACTTCACGCTAAAAACTGAAGTGTTAAAAACTACACTTGAAGTGCTGTATTTAACACTTACTAAGTGCTGAACTAGCACTTTGTTCAAGTGTAGATATCCCAGAACTTGATAGGTGTTGACAATAATACCACTTGACAAGTGTAATGTCGCGACACTTAAAAGGAAACAACGCAGATGACGCGGATCAGGCTCGAACTCTCGAGCCTGATCCGCGTCATCTGCGTTGTGTCCTTTTAATTATGTACCCACCAAGCGCAAATCAAATTATGGACGATTCTGGAAGAACCACCAATGCTAGACACATGGGAAGTGCCATCCATTCAAATTTCAGATGTCTGACGATTGTAATGTCTAAGTGCTTAAAGCATTGCACTTTGAGTGTTAAAATCAAACCCTAAGAGTTAGAATGGGTTTAACACCTTGAAAGTGTCAGTTTTAACACTTAAGTTTTTAGTGTGTTGCAAACAAAATTCTTGAATAACTAATTTGTTTCATTTTTTGTTTCAAAAACATAGGTTATGACCCCTCGTTGGAACGAGCTCGTCGAGCTCGTTCCAACGAGGGGTCATAACCTAATAATTTTGAGACAAAAAAATGACAAAATAATGAAAATTAATTGGCGATTTTTGAGAATAGCGCTGGCCAGTTTTGGCCATTGCGTTGGTTAAAGGGTTAAAGGACGGCAAGTGGACATTATAGAGGTTCAGTACTCATTAATACACAGCGCTACAGTCAGTTCCGTGGGCATTGGTTGTTAGTCGCCTTACCAACGAACTCAGTTACTGCTGGTCATAGTCAAACCGCCGACCTTGCTGTTTAATGTCCAATGCTCTTACCAAAATGCCACAACACTCTTCACGAAACCTCTGCATATTGTTAGGAGAGGGTGGTGGCGGAGCGCACAGAATTGCCCGGCAGTCACCCTGTCATAAAGTTGAGAGTACCGAACTGATTAATAAGTCAGAGAAATCGATAATCGCCTCGTGATTCTCAAAATACGATACAAAAACAACCGTTAGACTAGAAAAACAGAATTTACAGGCACCAGTAAATTCAAGTCTGTGTGAAAAGGGTTAAAGTATCAGGAATAAACTATAAAGAAAGAGAATTCATGGAGGCTTATTTTTCGGGAGTAAAATATTTTTGAACAAATCAGAAATGGGTTTTCGTTAGCAGTATTTACAGATATTCATACATGAATCAGAACATTTTTATAAGAAACCAGAAATGGCATATATGTGACCAGCATTCAAAGGGTTTGATACACGAATCAGAAATGGACATTTTTGGCTCTGCCCACTAATTTGAGTGATGAAATACATTCATAAACTTTAGAAATGCATTAAGGTGTAATAAAATGCATTTCCTAGTCTTTCTGAATTTTGTTCTATGATGTATGGGGACTGTCGTTCGATGGGATATGGAGAGGTATGTGTAAACTGTCAGGAAATCCTCCGCCTACTTGAGACAATTGTTAAGTTTGAGGGGGAGATTGCTGAGCTGAAGGGAAAACTTGGTAGGGCGGGGCTGTCTGGAGTTACGCCTGTGAAAGTAGCTTTCCGAGAAGGATGGATGGTTGTCGGTGGTTCCAAGAGGAAACATGGGGGTAGAACCTTTGATGTGAATGAGGTAGGTGATGAGGTGGGGGCTGCTAGAAAAGTACGTAGGACAGATGAGGGGGGCCCAGGCCGGAGCAATGCTGTAAAGCGTTTGGCGTGGACTATCAAAAGTGGTAGGAAAGGGGGGCCAGAGAAGCAGGTAGATAGGGGTGTAAAGCCCAAAGGCAGTGGGGAGTGCAGCACCAGAAACAGATTTGATGTGCTCGATTCGGAAGAGTCAGAGGAGGGGATGGAGGTAGTTGCAACAGATATTAGCTTGGGGTCTAGGCCAGGAAAAAGGAGGAGGGATCTGGGAGAAGACCAGGGGAGTAGTCCAGGTAGTTCAGGGCCTGGAAAGAGACGGAGGGACAAGGATAGGAGTAATCCTAGGTCAAAGATACCGATACCGATAGTGATTCCGAGTGGGGCTGTTGGAGAGGAAGAGGACGCTGTAAACAATAGGAGACTAGAGGAGATAAATAGGGCGAGGGCCAAAAGTAAGTTGGTGGTTGCGGGAAGTAGCATAGTTCGGGGGATCGACAAGGTTGTCTGTGGTCCGGACAGTAAAAATAGAACAGTTCTGTGCTTTCCGGGGGCTAAAGTGGAGGACCTGAGGGATAGAGTGGACGGTATTGTAGCTGGGTCGGGGCCTGATCCGGTAGTGGTATTACATGTGGGGTCCAATAACATCAGGGAGAGGAAATCAGTTCGTTTGGTGGACACATACAAGGACCTAATTAGTAAGCTACTTAACAGGAATGCTCGGATCATCGTTTCAGGGGTGCTCCCCGTTATGGGGGGTGGGAATGAGAGGAACTCGCGGATTATGGCACTAAACGAGGAGCTGGAAGAGCACTGCAAAGACTTGGGAATACATTTCATTGACCACTGGGATTCATTCTGGGGACAAGGAGAGTTGTATGGGCGAGACGGATTGCATTTAAGTAGGATGGGTACAGACCTGTTGGGCCAAAAAATTTTACAGGTGGCTGGGCCTTTTTTGGAGAAAAGGGGGGTAGGGGACCACAGCCGATAACCCAGAGGGGCACAAATGCTGGGAACATAGGAAGAACAACAAACATGCACAACACAGGGACATACCAGGGGTATAATAATGTGCCAGTGATGACAAAAAAACAAAGATTCATTAAGTTTGGGTACTGCAACATCCAGGGTCTGCACAAGAAAGTAAGCGAAATATCAACAATGATGGAAGAAGGAGACTTCGATATAATGGGTCTAAGTGAGACGTGGATACGACGGGATGAGCGGGTTGATCAGATGAAGGGTTGCGTGTGGATAGGAGCTGGGCGAACTGAGGGTCAGAAACGGGGTGGGGGTGTTGGCATCTACGCTAAAGAGGAATTACAGCCCTCATTGATTACAGATCTCACAGAAGCAAGGACTCAGATTCCAGTATCCAACGAAATAGTCTGGGCAAAAATCAAGTTAGGAAGCAGGAGTGTTGCCGTTGGTGTTGTATACTTAGCAGTGGAGGGAAGTAAGCCCGAGTGGAATGATTCAATATATACAACTCTTAGATCGAATATCACAGAGCTTGAAAGTAGAGGGTTCAGTATTGTCCTAATGTGGTTCTTCAATGGGCACATCGGGGATAAGGAGGAGGGCATACAGGGAGGTGATAGGAAAATTAACACAAATGGGAGGAAGATGTTGGACCTATCAAAAGAGCTTGGTTTAAAGATCCTGAACAGGGATGCGAAATGTAAGGGTAAATGGACCTGGGAGAGGAACGATAAGAAAACAATAATTGATTATATACTCACTGACGTTAGCGTATGGAGGGAGGTTATAGATGTAGAAATAGATGACGAGGGAAAAAATGACTTGGGTAGTGATCACAACCTGATAACAGTTAAGATTATGGGCAAAAAGACGAATAGAGACAGAAATACCTTCAAGGAAGTTTGGGGACTAAAACAAGGAGCCGACTGGAAGCAGTTTCGGGAAAAACTAAAACCAAGTCTTGAATGTATACCTAGGGATGTAAATGTCCAGAGTATTTCAGATGGCATAGTAAATAGCCTAACAGAGGCAGGGAAGGATTGTATAGGAAGGGTGAGGGTCCCAACGAGAGAGCTCGGATACAGGGTTAACGAGGGACTGAAAAAGGCTATAAAAGAAAGGAAGTTAAAACGCGCTGCTTACAGAAGAAGTAGGAAGCTTAAAGGGGTGGATAACAATGACACGAGACTAATGAAAGGAGAATATGAACTGGCACGGAAAAAGGTGAATGAGATAAAGAATAATAATAGGAAGGAGCGCAATTGCAGTCTTGCCAGAACAATAAAGAAAACGGGGGCGGGGGGGGGGGGGGGGTTCGAGCTCAAACGTATTTTGGAACTGGGTAAATAAACGGGGGAAAAGTAGTGTGCAGAGTATCAAAGTGGATGGGGAAAGTACAGAAGATAAAGGCCGTATCGCTTCAGAGTTAGTCAAGCACTGGGAAAAGATAAACGATAGGCGATGGGGCAGTGGGTCCCCACCAAAAAGAAATACACTGGTGGAGGAGAACCTATCCAATCGTGTATGCAGTGAAATAACGACAGAAGAAGTGCGGAACGTGGTCTCGAAATTAAAAAATGGTAAAGCGGGAGGGACTGATGAAATTCCGAACGAATTCCTCAAAAATGGAGGGGAGGCACTTATTGAAGTCCTGACAAACCTTTTCAACCTGGCTCTGCGAAAGCAAAAGGTCCCCAGAGAGTGGAGGGAAAGTAAGGTGTCGTTCATACACAAAAAGGGGGATAAGGAAGTTCTAGATAACTATAGGGGGATATCAGTTAGTAGTAACATCGGAAAAGTATTCTGTAAGGTCATATACGGTAGACTTGAGGAAGTTATTGAAGAGAAAGGTTTTTTAGGAGAAATTCAAAATGGTTTCAGGAAAGGTCGAAGAGTCACTGATCACCTATTTACACTCACCCAACTGATAGAATCAACAAAGGCTGAAAAGAAAAAGATGTTTCTGGCATTTCTAGATGTGAAAAAAGCGTACGACCGAGTGTGGAGGGATGGTATGTGGCGAAAGCTCAAGGGCATCGGACTGGGGGGTGACTTTGTGGGAATCATGAAAGCACTGTATACAGATGTGCAAAGCCAACTCAGTCTAGGGAGTATCACTACAAAACGAGTCCCTATGGATATAGGCCTCAAGCAGGGGTGTATCTTTTCACCGATTTTGTTTGCATTGTATGTTAAAGATTTAGGGGACGAACTAATTCAGAGTGCGGAGGGGGTAAATGTTGGAGACATAAAGGTACCAGGCTTATTCTTTGCGGACGACATGGTGTTAATGTCTAGAACTGAACAGGGGCTAGAGAAATTGCTGGAAATTGTTGGTAGATATGGGAACACTTGGCGGCTCGAACTAAATGAAAATAAAAGCAAGGTAATACCCGTTGGACGCAAGGTAGATATGACGAAGAGATGGAGAGTGGGGGAGTTCTCAATCCCCGAAGGGGAAAGCAAACAAATCACTGTAGGAGAAACGGGAGAGTATGAGTATCTAGGGGTAAGCATAAATATAACGGGAAGAGGGGTGTACAGAAATTACTCAGCCAAACTGATTCTGAAGGGGAAAAGAATTCTGAACCAACTAAAACTTTTAGGGAAAAATAGTTTCAACAAGGTCTTTGTGGGGAAAACACTGTGGGAGAGGGTGGGTTTACCAAGTATAACGTATGGCACGGACGTGATTCCATTAAACCAAACCGTTATTAAGAAGTTGGAAAGTACTCAGAATGATGCCGGCAGATGGATAACAGGGTCGAGTAATGCTGCAGCTTTGGAAGCAGTAAGGGGGGAGCTTGGGTGGATGAAAATCAAGGACAGGGTAGATTTGGGAAAACTGTGTTACTTTAACTACTTGAGAAACCTGCCTGACAACCGGTGGTGCAAATTGATGCTCGATACCATTTGGAATTCTAATATAGATACGGGGTGGTCAAAACATGTGAGGGAACTAATGGACAATTACTCTATAGAGGTCACAAACATAGAAGTAGGAATGAAAGAAGGCAAAAGGTTTGTCAAAGAGAGAGTCATGGAAGATTGCAATCGAAACTGGCGAGCAGGGGTTAGCGTGAAAAGATCACTGCAGGGGTTACAATATAAAGAAAAGCCAGCTTTTGAGAAGTACCTAGATGGCACCTTTGGAGGGTCACTGCTGTTCAAACTGAGATCAAGATCACTGGAGCTTCGGGGAAAAATTGGGAGAGATGGAGAAAAGGGATGCCAAATGTGCCACTCTGGAGTAGTGGAGACCCTGGAACATTTTCTCTTCGAATGCCCATAGTATATACCTCATAGAATAAAATTTACTGGAAGAATAATGCAGAAGTGGGGTGAAGAAACAAAGGATAGATGGCTGAAGGGGGACACGAGGGATAGGGTAGGAATGCTTATTGAAGAAATTGAAAAAGAGGAAGTGAGGGACACTATTAAGCAGTTTATATCTGAATGCTGGGAGGAGAGGAGGGGAAGAGGGGGTGGGGTACAGGGGGAATGATGGCCTTCTCTTATGAGGACCGCGACAAATCAGCGGCTGGCCAAAGAGTTATTATTATTATAATGCCCCCATATTAAGTTTTTCAGGGGGTTAAAATATTCCCTTTATATATTCCATTTTAATCGTTTAAATGGGGTCGCAGTGGCTCAGTTGGCAGAGGTGCAGGCTGCAAGGCGTGAGGTCCTCACTCTGTCCTTGGGCAAGACACTTCACCCCATAGCCCACGTGGGTGCATGGTGGTGCTGTGTACTAAAGCGTACTGCACATCGATGGTGCACCCGTCTTCAACCAATGCTAATCCTGCTTGTGTGGAGTTAGTATGTGGGGATTCTGACAGTTGCTCGTTGTTGCCAGGTGGTTCTTCCTGGGTACTCCGATTTCCTCAACCTGAAAAACTGTCGTGGTCATGATCAGCGACTGTGCAGAAATATGTGACATTAAACACCAATGAATAAATAATCCTCTAAAAAATGACCTCAATCCAATAAAGGGTCATAAGCTATGTTTTTCAATCAAAAATGAAAAGATAATTAAAACTGAATAGACGTTTCTGTGAATAATGTTGACCGTTTTTCGCCGTTATGTTGTCTAAAGGGTCAAGAATCCCTTACTTTGGAAGGCACACTGAAAGGCTGTCCCATTCCACATAAAATTAAATGTTAAGAAAATAAAGCGAAAAACATTAAGTTTCTCAGCTGACAGTACCTGCTTTTGCACTCCGGAGGGATTGAACAATACAAATCAGAGACATTCTTTTAATGGCAATTTGACACCAAAGGTTTCTGCACTCTCGGTGAGACCGAGCCGAGCGCAGTGAAAGACTATAGAACTCCTCTAACAAATGAGTTTTAAACAGTCATAGCACTAACACAGTTAACAGTACAGTCGACCATGTCAGTATTGCATTGTTACCGGCAGCCTGACAGTTTTGTGATAGGTTTCAAGAATTATTCAGTGCAGTTTTATGGAAAGGGTTAACGTTATTCTGCCTGAAATAAGATATGTGCAATCCACATTGAAGTCTTGAGAGGGTTAAAAGCATTGAACTGAACAAGATAGGTTTCAGCAAATTTTACAATTATTCAGTGCAGTTTTATGGAAAGGGTTAACTTTATTCTGCCTGAAATAAAATATGTGCAATCCACATTGAAGTCTTGAGAGGGTTAAAAGCATTGAACTGAATAATGTATAATCTATTTCCTTGCAAGGCAAAGGGTTTCTCTCAACTTAATTCCAGGAACTAACATCCCATTATCATAAGAAGGTTAGAAGATTACATTTCATTTTTGACAACTACTCCACTGGTGTTTACATTATCTCCAGTGTGAATAACACTGGGGAGAATTTACTGTATCAGGAAATTGGAGGCTGTGAAAGCCCTGTGGCCGACTGGTCCATACTCAGTGGCTCTAGCGACTTGAAAAACATAGGTGGCCGAGAACTTTTGGCTGTCCACCAGTATGCCAAAAATCAGCGAGATAGGACGATTCGTTTTCGAGTTATCGTGAGGGCAAGGAAGCGCATTGAAGACAGAAGAAGAAGAAGAAGAAGAAGAAGAAGAAGAAGAAGAAGAAGAAACTGTACAAAAACAATAGTCTGTGTGTTTCACACAGACTAACTAGATCTGTCTTCGCCGATAAGATCAGACAGATGTGGATGTTTCCCACTTGCAGGTCAATCGTAAATTAATAGCACACATGTAGATAGACAGAGTGTTTATTTTACCACCGAAAGAATATTTCAGCGACCTAGTTTTCAGAACTCGTGCCCGCAATGTCAAAATACTCGGTCAGAATTGGTTAGTAACATTACGCCAGAATGGAAAGCATTTTACACATTTTAAACTGTTAGGTTTAAAAAAAGTAGTAAGCCTATTCGCGAACACCCTTCCTCCTCCTGCAACACATCGTACGGCTCACATCGTTTCGCCAATTTGCTTCTGTTGCTGAAATCTGGAATGCTATGTTTAAGCAGAATGGATTTTTAAATAAATGACGATACACAAATTAAATTATATTATCCAAATGCATGGGAATCTTTCGTTGTCAAAGTTCAGCCTTCCATTACTTCAAGCTCGTTGGGTCTGTATTTATGGGGACTGTACGGTTAAACCTAGAAGTCCTGTCATGAACTGTGCGCTTATCTAAGCTTAATTCGCGTAAGAATTGCGCGCAATTGCCATATCGAACGACATCCAAACCACGGCAGGTTCTCCTGGTTACTCATAGCAAACGCAGGCAATGTTTCTGCCAATGGACCTCCGGGTTACCCGGAGGTCCATTGGCTGAAACATTGCTTGTGCACAGTCCATATGTACAGAATTGGATACCCTACCATGGTCATAACGCGTAGATAAACGCGCAGATCGGCGTACTATTTGTGCGCATTTCATGACAGGTTTTAACTGTATGCTGTGTTCAGTAAAGTGTTTATATCGTACATTTATTTGGTATTTGACCTTAAACACCAATAAATAAATAAATAAATAACTAATTTATATTATAAGTATCGCGGAATTAATTTTAAGAAATTAATACCCATCCATGGGCATACAACCCGGGGGTCAAGGAGGCAGCAGCCCTCGCAAATTCGGGCAAAAAAGCGGGGAAAATTCTGGCAAAGCAAGAAGAAAAGAATCGGACAGAGACAGCAAAGAGATTTAACAATGATAGGCATTTGATGTCAAATTAATTCTTTAGGAGTACAGGAATTAACCCAATGCGTTTATTTCTCCGAGTTACCTGTCAGGTTTTGGTCGAGTTTAGAAATCGGGAGTTGGCCAGGCCCACACCTAGCTGGAATTCCAGCGTAGAATAGCTACTTTTACAATTTTGATATTTGTGTGCTATTCTCCTTTACAGTACGTGGAGAGTGTATTATCACTAAATCACCCGCAGAGTGGAGATTCCACCCAAGCAATAATTGCAAATTTGTTGCAAAGCATAACCAGTACAAGCAAAGTTTCGGCCAATGGACCTCCGGGTTAAACCCGGAGGTCCATTGGCTGAAACACTGCTTGTGTTTTTTGTCAATATGTACAAAATTTGAAAGTTATAGCTTGGGCGACAACTCCACTCCGCGGGTGATTTAGTTACAATCCACTCTCCACGTACTGTACGTGCAGCATTAAATATCCGATTTTAAATATCAACTTCAAACAAAGCTGAAAAGTTGAGCTTGCCCACACCAAGCGTCTATGCGCGATCAAAAACAGGAAACCGAACAGGCTAACAAGAAAATGGTATCAAAAGAAAGTCAAGTGCAGTGTTTGCAATAATGAAGTTGATACGGTCTCTAAGAATACTCACCGTGAGCAACATTCGGTCATATAAATGAAATTCATTCACGTTCTGGAAAAAAATCCAATGTAAATTGGTTTGACAGTCGAGAAAAAAATACAGAAAACCGATAGCTATGGCTGTACTTCGAAAAAAATTGCGAGCGAGCGTAACATTTGTCATTCCTGTCTGATGTTGTGGCTCGTTATCTCTATTGTGAGCAGTCCAGTTCAGAACTCACGACAGTATCTCAAGACGCAACTGATATCCACGCCACGCCACGCCACGCCACGCCACGCCACGCATCTCCAAGCCAGCAGGCAAAGATGAAAAAGTTTACGTTCTTCTGGAAGTATCCTTTCCAAGTGGTTTGATATGCATGAGGTTTTGGGGTAGAATTTACTTCAATAGATATTGATGTATTCAGCAATTTTCTGTTAAAAATAAATGAGACCATATGCCCCTCTTGAAAATACCTTCACGGAGGACCCCCACCGATGGAAGGGCCACATCTCCCTACATATCGTCCCCATCTTTTTCATGTAAAAATGCATGTGTGGCGGTTTTTCTTTTTATATTTACGATAATTTTTGATTAAAGCCCAAATTACGGTAACCATGAGGTTTTCCAAATTGCGGTATGAGCTTTGGTCCCAATGATTTGTCAGGATAATTGGGTTCGATTTATCCCCACAACGGAAGAAACCACCACAAACAATAAACATGTATGCAATATAACATGACAAATAAATAAGTTCAATAATTTATTTCATTTCTTCTTCTTTCTCTACTCTGTGATCTGTACACCGCACCTCGCCGCTATTTGCGGCATAACATACCTTTTGTACAAAAACTGTGGGGGAGGGGGATGGGGTACAATAAGTATAGTTAACCCACGACACGTGGTTGTCGATTCGCTGTGGTATTACACCACTCCAGAAGCAACACCCTTTGAGATAAATGATACATAGGATAACTACGTAGCATGGTTGGAAATTTAGGGAGACATTTCATCTCTCAAAATGGCCTAAAATTTATGCTAAGCAGTTGAGTAAATTTTGGAATTTGGCACTCCTTCTACCACAGGATACACCGTAGCATTGCGCCACTCCAGTATACCGAGGTTCCAGAATAATTGCAAATCGCTAAAAAAGTACCGGAATCTGGGGTCAAATAAAACGTGGCGTGAATTCTCTTTGAAGGGCCCGAAGATTTTAGATTTAGTGGCCTAAACATGCCTTGCAAATGGGGGAACTGGACCGACCAACATGGAAAGAAAATGCCAAAGTCGAGTCTGTCTACAATAGGAGAGGGCTAATTTTGTGATGGTATTTCACCATTCTAAGAGCAGCCATGAAAGGGTTAAAAGTTCGTGTTGGCATTACGCCATTCTAAAACTCCAAAAACAGACTCTTCCGAAAATACCAGTTTGAATTTCCATGAACGTCAGTCCGGGAAGAATTAATCAAATTGTAGAAACACTACATGGTTATGTGCACGTACACCTAGCCCTAGCAGGGGCAGGCCCCGCAGGGTTAACTACCTGTGTATTGAGGTATGCGGTCCCTAAAGTTTCCTATGCCAATTCAATTTTGTTAATTTTTAGAACGAGCGAAAAAGAGATCTCTTATTGTGAGCGCTTGCCTTTATATACATGCGGCAATACACATTTTACTCTCGCAAAACACCTTTGTCTGTACAAAGAGTTTGGCGAAAGCAAAATCTGAAAAGTCACAAGTTTACGACTTATCTGACTTTTCAATGTATTCTCTACATAATTTATAAAAGAACATTAACGATATATATTTATTCACGTAAAAAACGTTTTGAGTATGAGAATATTTTGTCAGATTTTCTGCAGAGAACTGTCATCTGCAATATGCAACAAAGAACGCGCGCGTGCGGTGGTTAAAAATAACACAACCTGGATTCCGCACGCGAAGCTGTGTTTACAACACGTGACCACATTTTCCTGGAATTCGGTGAATGACGATTGACGCCTTGAACATGTGAATTTGCCTTAAACAAATGCAATAACATTTCGTTAAATGGATTATTTGAAAAGTAGCGCTAATGACAACTATTTCTTACCGATGCATGACGCATACTACGAATATAGCAGGTACAATTTAAACAGGATAAACGCTGGGCGTTGTTAATTTTGCAGAATACATGGGGTTTGAGTCGGCCTGCAAATGCTGTAAAACCTGCAAAATATGCAGTAAGTTAATTTATCATTGACTATTGTTATTACTGGACACGTTCACACATATGAAAACTACCATGGAAGGTAATATTATACTTTAAATTAGTTATGCACTTGGGAGATATTATGATACGGAAATAGTGATGTTTAGTGACATGGATATGTATTAAGTTGAGTTAAATTGAATATTTATAATTATTTGAAGGAAGACAGCACTGTTCGAACTTCTACAATGAAGTGACAGCAAGTGTTACAGAATATCCCTTTCACAATTTGTTACTTGGGAGTGAGAAATTATTAAACTGTCCGTCCAAATTTACGACACATGTATGTATTTTGGGATTGCATTAGGGGGTTCACAAATGTGGTTTCCAGAAATTCTGAAAAATGCACTCAATGACCCCTGGGTGACCTCAGTGACTTTGACCAATATTTTGAATCTCCATCGAGTGTTGACTCATTTGGTGTTGATCCCAGGTCCATATATCATACCAAGCTTGAGATATGCGCAAGACCCACTTTCAAAGTGGTTGGCCACGCCCACCTTTTTTGGTGTAAAAATGCATGTATGAACTTCGGGAAAGTATTTATGAAGTAAAAAAAATGTGATTTTCAGCAATTCTGTAACATGCACTGAGTGACCACTGGGTGACCTCAGTGACTTTGATCCATATTTTGAATCTCCATCAAGTGTCGACTCAAGTGGTGTTTGTCCCAGCTCCAAACGTCATACCATGCCTGAGATATGGGCGTGACCCACTTTCAAAACACCCCTACGGACACCCCTAATGCCCGGGGAATCTGAAAAACATAGGTGGCCGAGAATTTGTAATTTTCTACCAGCATGCCAAAAATCATCAAGATAAGAAGAAGAAGAAGAAGAAGAAGAAGAAGAAACCGTACAAAAACAATAGTCTAATAGTCTGTGTGTTTCACACAGACTAATAATGAAATTTGAAATCGTCTGCATTGGGTAAAGGGTTATGAACCCTTCTGAAAATTTTCACTAGTCCTGAAACGGAAAAAGCATAATTTATAATGTGTCTGGGTCAGAAAATTTACCGGATTGATGTCAGAGTCGAAATTTTGAGGCCATGTCAATTTTAGAGTAGGAAATTTGAAACTCAAGTTTCCAGTTGAAAATAAAAGATCAAAATTTCTCATCATTAGTTGGAATTTTAATATTTTTCATCAACAATGTTAATTTATTGAATTTCCAACCATTTGATTTTTGACCTCGGAATTTCCAACTATTGAAAAATTACTCCTAGCTGGGGGGGGGGCACCCCCCCCCCCCCACCCCACACACACCCCTCCCCCTGTCGCTACATCCCTGCAGACATCTAATTATATAGTTATAAGTGTCGATAATCTCCTAATCATGAGTAGCGCATATACAGTGTCTGTATTGTATGGATATCGTAACTTTCTGACAGGGGATTGTCACAAGTGTCAATGTACGATACGATACCTTAAAAGAATTTGTAAAAGAATATTAAATTAAGACAGGGCTATAGCGACCAAGTTGAAGCGAAGCAATTAAAGTGGAAAATCAGAGACGTAGCTACAGAGGGGAGTGTGTGCCCCCCCCCCCCCCCACCCCCACCCTCCCATTTGTCCCATCGTCCACGTGTAGCATGCTACCCACGAATGTCACAAAAACACATCCACATGCAATATCTGGGTATAAAACAAAAAAGATTGTCACTTCTTTCATCAATAAATGTTGACATGGCAAGGAGGAGACTGTCAGATGCACTAAGATGGCAAATCGTTGGCATGCATGCAAGAGGAAAGCCATTCAAAGTTATTCAAACGCAACTTGTCTGTAGTCACTCTGTCATAAGCAGACTTATCAGAAAACATCAACAAACCAACGATGTTAAGGACAGACCAAGGCCTGGACATCCACAAAAGACCTCTCCTCAGGAAGATCAGATTCTGTCGCGCCTTGTTAGGCTTAGGCGTGAACCGTGTGCTTCAAGCGGGGTTTTGAAACGCTTTGGCTCCCCAACAGGCGTTTGTGCAACAGAACTGCCCGAAACCGTCTCAAAGCTCTGAGTATGAGGTCCAGTAGGGTCATCAACCGTCCAGCTCTTTCCGCTCAGCATCAATGACGACGTTTGGAGTGGTGTATGGCACGACAATATTGGAATCTCAGGACGTGGAGCAGAGTTCATTGGCCAGATGAGAGTAGGTTCACAGATGGTCGCATGAGAGTTTGAAGGCATAGAAATACAGTTACTTGCACAAGAACATCAGACCTACTGTTCCTTATGGCGGAAGATCAGTAATAATCTGGGGATGCCTCTCTCATGATTGTAAACTTGATATGGTGACTGAACGTGGGAATATCAATGGTCATCAGTACATCCGGAACATTCCCAATCCGGTTGCCGTGCCTCATTTGACAACCACCCGTTGGTTACACGCCCCAGTATTTATGGACGACAATGCAAGGCCACATTGTTCCCATGCTGTGAGAGCATTCTTTCAGAACAAAGCTCTTATAACACTACCCTGGCCTCCAAAGAGCCCCGATTTGAATCCGTTAGAACACATCTGGAACTTTCTTGGACGTCGTGTGTAAACAAGGGATCCGCCTGTACGAGATTTGGAACCTGCATTGCATGTGGAGTGGCAGCAGTTGCCTCTGAACCGTATCAGAAGGCTCACTCGCAGCATTAGGAGGGAGGGGGGTGGTCAGGCTGTCATCCGGGCACGTGGTTACTCGCTACTGACGTCAGACACTGCTATTGTATTCAGGATATCACAAGTTACCTTTTTGTCAGTAATTACCGGCATTGTTTCATCATTGACCCTTCCAGTACCATACTTGTCGAGAGAGCATTTTTCCATCAAAATCATTAGTGACAGATATCTGTAATTAGCGCCATACTGCATATTTTCACCATTGTGTTATTTGTCATTTGTCAATAGACCATTCTTTCCGCAAACAATCACGTTTTGCCATTTTAAAGATAGAATGAAAGTAATGACAGCTTCTCACTCCTCCTAGGAATGGGGTAAAGAGGGATGGGCACCCATTGCTAGTTCGCTTTTCATACCCCCCACCCCACCCCCCCCCCCCACCCCCACACACTCATTGAGATCTTCCTAGTTACGTCCCTGGTGGAAATTAATGTCCTTGCCATCGAATAAGAGTCAGGTGTTTTCTCAAAAATTCATTCCAGTCTCAGAGAGTGTAAGACTGCGGACCGCATTGGTGCGAAAATATAGGCTCGTTGTAATGTTAGGGGAGTCGCATCGTATTTAGAGTAGGAACAGTCACGGGCCAAGTCAGTGGCCAAAAAAGAGTGTAAGAACTGAATCGGATGTACAAGCTCTGGGAAGTCACCAACATTGGCATTCAGGTAGAATATACTACTCAAAGTTTGCTAAGCACCAAATATTTGACACATCATTGTGACATTTATTTGTGACATATTTGCGATATTTTTGATGGATATTATTGAGGAATGTATTGAGATGGTCCCCAGTGTTTACATTAGCTCTCTTGACAGGCAGACTTTTCGTGACAGTCATGGAAAGCATGTACCCCTTCATTTTCATGATGTTTTCGTGTACTGTCTACATGTACATGACATGTGTAGGGTACTCAATCTTCATTTCAACACAAACCCTTGTGATTTAATGACTGAATATTGCAAATGCAAATGTAAGAAGGCATTTGTCTGAAGCAGAAATGTAGCGGACTGTAGGGATGGTGGAGCAAGGGGCTACCCATCGTCAGGTTGCTGAAGCCCTTGGTTTGCACCATACGGTGATCACTAGAGTCTGGGCACAATTTCAGCAGTATGGCACACCAGTAAGACGGCATGGTGGTTGCAGAGACAGGGCAACATCTGCACCTGAAGACCGGTTTTTGGCCATTCAGGTCCGTAGGAACCGCTTTGCCACAGCAACCCACCTTGCAGTGGCCTTCAGAAAGCACCCGGGGTAAATGTTTCGATGCAGACTATCCGGGCAAGGTTGCACGAAGGTGGTCTCCGATCGAGAAGATCATGTATTCGCATTTTGCTGTCCCAGAACCACCGCCAGGCACGATATGAATGGGCCACGGACCACGTTGGATGGACCAGAGAAGATTGGTGACCTGTCCTTTTTACAGATGAGTCGAGGTACTGCCTAGACCACACAGATAGGCGTTCTAGAGTATGGAGAAGACCAGGAGAGCGATTCCATGTAGCCAACATTGCTGAGCATGACCGCTATGGTGGAGGGTCAATCATGGTCTGGGGCGGCATCAGCAGGGATGGACGTACAGAACTCTGTGCCCTTGAACGTGGTACATTGACTGCACAGCGGTATATTGGTGAGATTCTGGATGTTCACGTCAGATTGTATGCATGTGCAGTGGGTGATAGATTCATTCTGATGGACGATATGCCCCTCCTCATGTTGCCCATGCTGTCGGGGAGTACCGAAAGATGGAGGGGATTGAGAGTATGGACTGGCCAGCAAGATCCCCATACCTCAATCCAATCAAACATGTCTGGAATGAGTTGCAGGTTGCAATTTCAGCCCGTCCAGTCCAGCCAAGAAGTGTCCAGGAACTGGACATCCCACAAAGGACCACCAGGAACCTGACTGGGAGCATGAGAGGGCGTTGTCAAGCTGTAATTAACACTAATAGGTCTCATACTCGATATTGAACCCATACCAGTTCGCTCCTTCAACTTTTTGGCAAATTGAAAAATTTCCTCTTTTGCCAATAATATCCATTTTCCATGGTTATCGTATTCAAAAGCTAAAAAATAATTTCAAACACAAACAAAACCTTAATTTCTGTACTTAAATCATTACAAATATATTTAAATACAAAATATATACACTTTTCATTACAATATTTCAACTAAAACGTAAACAGGTAGTTGGATATGTTTGGTGCTTAGCAAACTTTGAGTAGTATATTATAGAAGGCAAGCCACACGTTGACAGAGGAGGCTTTGCCTGCATGAACATTAACTGAGGTAGCAGGAGTGAAGCAGTTAGCCTTCGAACTAGCAGCTGTTAGTGTAAAAGCGACCAGTAAAGTGACAACACCTCAGTGGTCGAGCGATGGCAGTGATTGAGTGACATTTCGTTGTATGTTCGTGAAAAGGCGACCAGAGTCCAGAGCCACTGCACTGAGCCGAGAAGATCAAACACCAAGGACAAGGAAAAATCAATCAGCGGGGGAGGAATTAGTTACATTTTCGTGGAATCGTGCATTTAGTGACAAGTTTTTGAAATTTTGCATGGTGATAGGTATGGGCAGTGAGTTTTTAAAAACCACTGCAAACAAAGTGGCATTGACCTCTGGTGACCTTGAAATGCAAAATTCAAAATGGCCGCCAATGAAAAAACGTCATTTCATATTTGGGCCCTTTTGACACAAAAAATTATAAAATAGTTACTTCTTTGTGTTTTTTGTTATGGGAAATACATTTTATATGTTACTTTTGTGTTTTAAGATCAGTTACAAGGTTGAATGTTTGATTGAAATGGGGGAGGCAGAAACAAAGGCATGCTTTCAGGCAGTTTTGGGAGTCCGTTACATGATTTTTTGCGAAGAGAGAGTTAGGATGTCTCAAGAGCTAGTCTTGTGGCTGCATGTTTACCACTGCACGTTTAGTGCGAGACATTCGGTGGATCCGAATAGTGTGTATGTGGGGAGGGTGGTATCCCTCCAATACTCTTAGAGTATGCGGTCACGGCAGAGAATTGTTATAGATTGTAGTCCATGTTTTGGACACTCATATGGGTGGACTTCCACCTCATGGAGTTATGTAACTTTTCACTTCTTATGAAAATAGATTGCGCGTCATCAGCTGTAGGCTGAGCATAGGTACGGGTTATTTATTTAGCGCATGATACAGCGTGTTGTTTGTGGTTTTTGAGTAACTGCTGCGTGTGAAAATACGTGTTTCACTAATTGGGTGCAATTCGAATATACTACGTGTACACTGTTTTATTTGTGAGATCGTATCAGTATTTGGCATGCGTGATGGTCGATGGCAGTGGTGGAGGACCAAAGGTGGATGGCTTAGCTACCCGTTTCCTCCATTCACCCCTAGACCTCGCTCTAAGGCTCATCTATAATTGCATGCTATATTGTTGAATGCATGTGCCTTCATGATATGACGCCGAGGCCGTCAGTGTTTCCAGTAAAATGATCTGACCCCATTTTTAGCGTGTAAGGCCGTATCAGTGTCGGCGCGTAGTATGAAATATGGCCGTACCAAAAGGCTCATCAGCACGTGTGTGCTGTTTTTTTGGAGGCAATGTGCTTTCCAATTATTAGGCTGAGTACATTGCCTGAGTAATTAATTGTCGACATTTTAAAGGATATTGTCGATAGATTGAGAGCTAGTGTGCAGTGTATGTTATAATTTGTCAGCTCGTGCCCTTTATTTTGCACTTAATTTGCGCTGAAAAATCACGTGGGTGGATTTCCACTCATTGGGATTATATAACCCTTTATTGCCATTAAGAGCAGATTAGGCTGTATCAGATGTCAGCACCCTTATTTAAGGGTTATTTATTTGACTATTGACTGCTTTATCGAGAAGCTTGGCTGCTTTGTCGACGAGCTTGATTGCGTAAACGTAGCGTTTGGCTGTTTTATAGAAGAGCTTCACTTATTCATAAATTTGAACAGCTCACCTATCATATTTGCAAGAGTTTGATAGGTACCGGTATGAAGTCTATCATTCATACTATTTTATCGTTGTCAGAATGTTTGACAAGATAGGCTTGTGTATATACAGTTGTGTTTTGCTAACCGACCACTATATTTTGTATTTTCTCATTCAGTTGGTTCCGTAGAAGTCACTTGGAATCAACATGGAGATGTTGCCTTTCTCATAGTCAGTCGGATGGTTTTTGACCTAGCTCCCCTTGAGCATTTGGACTGAAGGAGTCCGGGGGAGGTATGTTTCTATGTTTGTCCATTACTGTGTGAGGCGGACTTTTGTATTTGTTTCAGTGAGTTAGAATGTAGAGGCCCATGTTGGGGGAAAGTAAATCTCGTGCTATTTGCCCGACAGAGCCGCTGGTATGACTATAGTTTCGACCGTAAGGTCTTATCAAATAAACAAATACATAAGATTTCGTGTTTAGATTCTGTTTACATAGACCACTTGGTGTTATGTTGTGGTCAGTTATTATAGCGTGTATGCGCTTGAGAAATATTTCGACTGTTCTGTTGTCTGTAGTGACAAGCAGCTTGTTGAAGCTGTACTGAAGTGCGATTTTACTCTACAGAGAGTGAGTGGTACTACAGAGCGTGGATTAGGCTCACTCTGTCATTATGTTTATAGAAGAGAATAGTCTTGTGCTTTTACTCTCTGCTAATCAATTCAGTCTCTAAGAAGACCGTGTACACGACTGGTATCAGTGTGTTAAGAATGGTGTATTATGTAGACTTTTATGCTACGCTACGTATATAACTGATATGATTAGATCAGCTTGTGAAATTGTCACGTACAGTGGATCGTTCAAACAGCTGTTATCAGCGCGTAGAGAAGTTGGTATAAGCCGTAGGTTTTGTTTACACTACGTGCAAGGCTGATATGGGTATGGTTTTATCAGCTATTAGTACTCGGGTGGGTACCCCGGAATTATGCTGAGGTATTGTTTTCTAATGTTCATCTCGCACAATGGTTGTGGGAGGAATCGTTTCGCACAGTAGTTGCGGAGGAATCTCAACTCGCACATTAGTTGTGGAGGAATCGTCTCACGCAATACGTGGAAGTCACCTCGTGCTAAAAGCAGAGGATTTGTATCGGGTGGGTACCCTGGAATTATGTCGAGGTATTGTTTTCGAAATTTCATCCCGCACAATGGTTGTGGAGGAATCGTTTCGCACAGTAGTTGCGGAGGAATATCAACTCACACATTAGTTGTGGAGGAATCGTCTCGCGCAATACGTGGAAGTCACCTCGTGCTAAAAGCAGAGGATTTTGTTATTATAGAAAACAGACTCGAGACGTTGATTTTTCTAAAATGTTCCGACATGGAGTAAGAATAGAACCACGGTAGTCGCTGTCTGAAGTGTAAGCCTTCTACCAGTGGGAGGAACCATTGTTGATCTCTTTCGCCTGAACATATTTCTACTCTTTCTCTTTGTGTCGCGATATGACCTTAGCTGTTGATAGTGACATTAAACACCAATCAACAGTACCCACAAACTATAGCAGGTTACCATTGCCAAGATTCGAACCATTGGTGGACAGATAATTACTTAATGATGTAACGCGCAATGGATAATTTGTATATCTCAAGCTTTACGCACTGTTTTGCTAAAATGACCTTGAAAATGACCATTGACCTTGATCTTGACCCTAAAACGACACAAAGGATAACGGCAAGAGTTTCTGTACTCTTTAAACACCATAATGCATATATGATGCAAATATGCGGCATTGACAACAACCTTAACACAAGGCTGATTTTATCTTCGGGCGGCCATTTTGAATTTTGTGTGTCAAGGTCATTAGAGGTCAACGCCAATTTGTTTGCGGTGGTTTTTGAAAACTGTCTGCCCATACCATTAAGCATGCCAAGTTTCAAAGACTTGTTACAAAGTGCACGATTTTTTCAAATTCCTCCCCCGCTACACTAGAGGACACGGATCCGGAGGTGACTCAAAAACTGTGTGGGTGGCGTGTGATTACGTTTCGTTTTTCACTCATTGAATTCCATGTAACTCGCAAGTTGCTACATGTTTTTATGTATTAAAATTGTTATTTTCTGTGAAGCCTTGTTGATTGTGCTTTCTGGTGAAAAGTCACTGTCCCCTGCAGGAAAAGAACTACCCCAACAAAAACGAAGCGGGTGGGTTTGACTCGTTGAGAGATATGTTCACGCCCGGATTCGGGCGACACCCCTTGAGACTAGGCTGAATACGTGGCGTGAATCTATTTCTGCGAAAGGCAACAATTAAAAAGTTCAAAGCCAGCTGTATCACTCAATGTCAATTTTATTGCATGTTTCAGTTATAATGATTACACAGATTTCCTCATCGAAAGTTTTGTAGTTTTCAAAACGTTGTGTAGATGTTAATGTTTGGTAAAATTAGCTCTTCAATTCGATCGGCGAATTGAACATGATGGTGGAAATTCTCGCGCAGGAATAGGATGCGGTGTACAGTATGTGGAGGGCGGATTGTAACTAAATCACCCGCGGAGTGGAGTTATCACCAAAGCTATAACTTTCAAATTTTTGTATATATCGACAAAAATCACAGCAAAGTTTCAGCCAATGGACCTCCGGGTTTAACCCGAAGGTCCATTGGCTGAAACTTTGCCTGTGCTGGTTATGCTTTGCAACAAATTTGCAATTATTGCTTGGGTGGAATCTCCACTCTGCGGGTGATTTAGTGATAATACGCTCCCCCCCCCCCCCCCCCCCGTACTGTAGGTTAGGTAATAATTAAACCTTCATGTCAAAAATATTTTTGTGTGAAATTTTCAGTGATAAATTACAGAAGTGGATACTCCAAGCTTGGAAGAGTTGATTAGTATGTACGAGCGGTCCTACTTACGGAATCCTTTGTTGAAATGAGTCGAAGAGTCGTATTTGGAGTCACTCAATCGAGCACAGAACATTTTGGAAGCCGATGGTAAGACTACCCGTATAGGAGATGTATACGAATTGAATAGAATTTGGAATCCCACTTATGGAATCCCACTTATGCAATCCCTATAGAATCCCTTTTTGGGAAACGTCGGGGTTACAGAATCCTTTTTTTTCTGAAATGAGTCGATGAGCAGTATGTGCGATCCACTCGAATGAGCGGTTGCTCTATAGTTTATTTGATCGGTGAGATTCGAGTCGTTCGTGCAATGACTTCAAAACTTTTAGAAACTGCTCGATAGCTTATAAGGGGAGGGGAATTTTGAATAGGTAGGTATGTCTTGAGGTGGCCTAGAAGGCTGGGCCCAACAGGTAATAGTAACCTCAGATAAGTATCCTGTAAAAGGTATCCTCGAAATGTATCCTCAAATAATACAATACCAGGTCACAGATATCCTCAAATACCGAAATAAGGCTAAGAGTCGTATGTACGAATCACTCGAACGAGCAATTGCTTTATAGCTTATTTACTCGATGGGATTCGAGTCGTTCGAGCAATTCGTGTTCCATTTACTGCTCGATAGCTTATTGGGGGAACTTGAAATAGAGTCAAAAGTAACCAGAACAGACCAGAAAAATGTATTAACAAAACTATTCCAACTTGTAGGCTCCTCTACTCTAATGGAGTATAATCCTACAATCGAAAATACCCCCCCCCCCCCCCGAACATACCCACGACTTGTTGTAGGCCGTTAAGGCTCATAACTGCCACGTGCTACTATCATATGCCCAAAATGCCCGTTTCGGTAGTTTTGGAAGGATTGTCGGATTGTTTGTGGTAATTAGATTTACTCCTATTGAGTCGAACATACCCTCTGAACATACCCCCGTCTTATTGTAGGTCTTTGGGTAGCATGGTGGTCTCCAGTATACAAAATGGCCGATGGAAACACGTATCACCTTAACAACACGCGCTGCGCAGGCGCACTAACACCATTATCACTATGGGGATGACGTCACAATATGGCCGCTTACACGGGTTATCATGACAATCAAACAGAGCGCCACTGGGTCACGTGACTATGACGTCACATGAGATCCTACATGTGAGCCTGCAACTGTGTACTCAAATGTGCGAGACATACTAATGTTGGGCTTCGCGGATAGTGAATGTTGCAAAAGAAACGGGTGCAGAGTTAGAGCGTCGGGTTACATTGAATCCGAGGAGTCTGCCTTACAGGCAACCGAACGTGAGAAGGAGGCTGAAAGAGCTAAAAGAGAAAGTGCGTTAGAGCAAGAAAGAGCTGAATGAGAAGCTGCGTTAGAGCGTGCAATGAAAGAGAGAGAGGTAGCACTAAGAGCTGTGGAGCGAGAGAAAGAGATTCAGGTTGGGCGCGAAAGTTCTGAAAAGGCGCGCGAGGAAGCTGAAAGGGAGCGTTTGGAAGCTGAAAGGGCTCGCGAGGAAGCTAAAAGGCAACACGAGAGGGAGATGGAAATTTTGAGGGTTCGGGCGCAGTTACCCGAAGCTATTGGTAGACAGAGTGGAGAAGGTCCCGGAGAAACGTGAAAATAGTCAACATACCTTATTATTATCCCCAGTTACCCAAGTTCAATAAAAAGACTCACGCTAACGACATTGACGCTTGCTTACAGAGGTTTGAAAGGTTTGCTTCCAGTCAAGGTTGGCTCGATGACACCTCGGGGGAGGAAGGGGGGGGGGGGGGTCAGTCTTAATTCGCTGCGAACGGAAAATCGCTATAAGTATATGTGAGCATTCCCCATGGCCAAGCTAATGACTCTGGGGAGCTGAAAAAGGCTATCCTCAACAGGTACCAGCTTACTGAGGAGAGGTCACGACGAAATTCAGAGAGTGTGAGGCTGCGAAAGTGTGTAGTAGTTTGTGTCAAGGGTCACAAAATATTTCGACAGTTGGGCCGAACTATCAGGAATTGAAGAGTCATTTCGCTTCTTTAAGGACCTACTTATCTGGGAGTAATATATGTCGTCGTGTACCCCAGAGATAGCATTGTTTTTTAAGGAGAGGAAGCAGGGTAGTGTGGAAAAAATAACTAGGGTGACCAAGCAGTATTTGAAGGCTCATGGGGGAGGCTTGAACCCAAGGTAGGCCGGGCAGGAGTGGGGGTAACGTGGTTGCAAAGGCCCCTCTAAGAGCCCATCCCTCAGACTCGAGCAGTGACAGGGTCAACCCCACCGGGTCGGGAGTCGAGGAGGTAACTTGCTACATTTCTGACAAGAAGGGGCACCTGGACCGGACTGTTGCCGGAAAGTTAAAGCGAGGAGATCAAACGGGGTCCCAGCAAAGAATGGGAGGAGGAACCCATCCTCGAAAAACTTGACAAATGGCAATAATGCCAATCAGTCCTCTGGGAAGAGACCGATGACCGCACTGTGCCAAAGGATCGCATTCGAAGCTAGCCCACTGCGAGGGTGTATAGGGGTTGGACATTTTAGGTTGGAAGGGGGAGGAACGATCTCTGTAATTAGTGGGATGTGCGAGAAGCGACCATCAGATCAGGAAAAAGGAGAGATGTCGGTATGTCCGGGTTATATGGGGCGGGGGCACTCCGTGTGCTACGAGACACGGGGTGTAGTAGCGTGGCTGTCAAGCAGGCTCTCGTTAGTAACGAACAACTGACTGGACACAATCACATGTGTGTGCTCATACATTTGGCGGCGAGGAGGTTCTTCGTTGCGAGAGTGAGAGTGGACACCCATTCTTCATTGACGAAGTGGAGGCCATGGCTATGGAGACGCCCGTCTATGACTCACCAAAGGAGGCTTCTGCGGTAGTCATCTCATCACAATCCGCGAGCGGAAAGCGACCAATAAAGCCCCTCAGAGTATCTGGGAGGAGGATTGAAGACGTCCACATGAAAAACCTTATGTAAGCACAAAAGGGGGATATCATATTGAAGAAGACTTGGGAGTTAGCCAAAAGTAGTGAGCCAATAGCTACGAGGGGTAAGGTTCGATATCGGGTGTATGAAGATCAGAAGGGTGGGTCGAACAGCGAGGTGAAGAAACTAATGTTCCGAGAAAGTATCGGAAGCAGGTGATGAACCTAGCTCATGAATCGCTACTGGGAGGACTCCTGGGGTCGAGAAAGACGCTTGTCGCTGCTGGAAGAAATAGATTCACGCCGCGTATGCAGCCAAAACTCAAGGAGTGTCGCCTGAATCCGCGCGTGATGGTATGCCTCTCCGCGACGGACCTGCCTGTTTCACTTTTGATGGGGTGATTCTTATCCTGAAGGGGTCGGTGACTTTTCGTCAAAAGGCATGAATCAACAGGTGTTCACCAAAAACAACAATTTTAATACATATATACATAAATGAATATGGTAATTTGTAACTTTCATAGAATCTAATGAATATGATAATCAAAACGTTACTCACCCCCTACCCACACAGTTTTTGAGTCATTTGCGGGCCCGCATTCTCTGTTGTCGCTGGTTTTCCTCCTCGCTGGTGTTTGTTCTTTTGTCCCCTCTTCACTTCACTCTTTCACTGCCGTCGCACAGCCACTAACTTATTGTCACTTTACCGGACGTTTTTACTCAACAAGTGACGGAATGTCACTCTACGCCTGCCGTAGCACGACCGCTAACGTATTGTCACTTCACTACGTCTCCTTCCCTCTAACAAGTGACGGAATGTCACTCTTCCACTGCCGTCGCACGGCCACTAGCTTATTGTCACTTCACTTGACGCTTTTCACTCAAGCAGTCGCCACCAATGGGGTTAAACGCTCCCCTCCATTTATCTCAGAATATATTCATACGGCAAAACCTACTCTGCCTACTTATGGCTTACTTTCTAAAACAGGTAGTGCCGTTTACCTAAATGCAAATAGCTCCCTGAGCTCGTACTTCGTGTTTCTGATCCTATTCTTATATATGACCACCGACTTGGCTCGCGACTGCTCCTATTCTAAATATGAGCCCTGTGGATCCCCGACATAACAACGTGCCTATACATTCGCACCGATGTGGCACTTCCTCTAACCTATAGCATGGGACTTCCTCATCTACTTGCAACGACCCACAGCCTTACACACCTTCAGACGGGAATGAATTTTTCTAGAAACCCCCCGATTTTTATTTCCATAGCCAGAACATCAATTCTCAGTTTAATTGCTTCTTTTGGACTTCGCTGCTTAGATCTATCTTAATTTAATATTCGCTTTAAAGTTCCTTTGAAGGACTCGAATGTCGATATTTCCTGACATTCGTGACAGGCTAGATGCGTAATATGGGTGAGTGTCCAGAACATGTCCGATGTACTGTTTTCACCACAATTACCTATTAAATGGCCATAATTACACAGATAATGACTACCGGAGAGCAATGGTTTCCCCTACGTTTAATGTTTTATCCAGACCGCCAATGTGGCGTTCAACGAATGCTCCGAAATGGACATTCAATTTCATGCTTAATTAGCAGCGCTTGAATTATTGTTGGTCTGTTTAAATGACAAATCGGTTTTCCGGGTCCGTCATATACCTATCTTTACGCTTTACATTTAGCTCGAGTGAGAAATTATCGAAAATATATACACTTTTAAACAACAAAATCGAAAATCCAAACTATCACCTTGACAACGCTCGACCGCATCACAACCAGTTTCCATTGGCCGTGCATTATAGGGGATGTCACAATATTTTGTCAGTCGTGCGACAAATGCCACAGGACTACGTCCAAAGGTAGCGTCCCCAGGGTTCCGTTAGGTGAAGTGCCTCTGATGAACGAAATGTGTGACAGGGTAAGAGTGAACTTAATCGGTCCGATTAAACACGTGTCGGAAAGGAAAAGGGGAAATAGGTATATTCTGACAGTGGTGGATTATGTCAGATGGTACCCCGAGGCAATCTTCCCAAAATTGAGACGGAGCGTGTGACTGGAGCCTTGCTCGAGGTGTTCAGCAGGCTGGGTTTCCCGAAGGAGATTCTGGCGGATCAGGGGTCCCAATTCACCTCTGGGACGTTGGAAGAGGTGTGCCGGTTGGTTTCGCTGAAACAACTACCCCCACCCCATAACTCCAAATACAATGGAATCTGCGGCAGGATTATCAAGATTCTAAAGGGGGTGCTTAAACAAATGTGTCAGGAGAGGCCTATGGACTGGGACCAGTATCTACCAGCGGTTCTATTTGCCTCTAGGGAGGTTCCTCGGGTGAGCGCAGGGTTTTCTCCGTTCGAGCTACTTTACAACCGAACAATGCAAGTACTCAATGACCTATGGACAGCGGAGGAGACATCTCCAGTATGTAACACAAAGCAATATGACTGTGTTGGACCTTGGAAGAAGCATGCCAGCTGGCATGGGAGGGTCTAAGTAAGGCCCAGGGGATGTACTAATATCACTATGACCGTAGCACGAAGCAGAGGAAGTTTGAGGTAGGTCAGAAGGTAACCGTCCTGTTACCCACCGACCAAAATAGACTGCTTTTACAATGGAAGGGACCTTATGCTATCGAGGACGTACTGGGAAAATGGATTACCGGGTGGACGTAAACGGGAAGGCAAAAGTACACTGCAAAAATATAGGTTCTCTTTAGAACCAAAACTGGTTTTAATCTTGTCCCTGAGATGAAACCAGTTCTGTTTAAACAGTATTTATTTCAAATCAAATCACAGTGAAACCCTCAACATGTCAGATAGGGCTTAGAACCATCGAGCTTCTCGGTCACAACATTGGTGAAGGCAAGGTTGAGATGGACGACGACAAGCTCGAGAGGATCCACAATGCGAGCCACCACCCTCCCCCTCCAACCCATGGACGAAGCAACAAGTTTGGTCCTCCCTGGGGCTGGGCTGGAACCGGGCATGGTCGTTGCTGGGAGAAATACATCCTTACACTTTATTGCGACAATGGCTATTATCGGTTTCTGTAACAGTTTGTTAGAGAAAGGGTCAATTAGCTCTGTATTCTGAAAATAAACAGTAGGTGTCTTGCTAACCATAGTGGTGCTGTGCGGGCCCCTCCAATTTTCAACCTTTCTGTGGCCACAAAGCTCACAAAAATTGTACCGCATTGTTTTCGCAATATGGGCTACTGTCATTTTTTCTCTCTGTTTGTTGGAGAAAGTGGCAATCTGCTCGGTATTCTCAAAATTTATAGATGGTGCCTTGGGAAGCATGGTGGTGCTCTGTGGATGCACCCCTTTTGTGCTACAAGGTTCGAGGTATTTTCAAAATAAACAGTAGGCGTCTTAAAAAATGATAATAGACCATTAAGCAAAAACATTTCGGTTCCATTTTTTGGGAGGTTTCTCACCGCAGAAGGTGCAGAATTGGGGGGGGGGGGGGGAGAGGGGGGTGTGTGGTCGCACGGCATCACTATGGTTAGCAAGACGCTCATTGTTTATTTTGGAAATACCCAGCTAATTGACCCTTCCTCTAATAAGGTAAACATGTTTACCTCGGTAATCCCAAAATAAACAGTAAGCGTCCTAAAAAATGGTAATAGACCATTAACTGGTAGAGCGCTAAATTATTTTTGGCCATCAAATCTTGTAAACATGTCTTTGTCTTGTCACAATTTATGGGAGAGTGCTTATAGGCACTCTCCCATAAATTGTAACAAGGCAAACTCTTACAGACTAAATAATATCACTTCAAAGATAATACAAAGCACATGCACTGAATATGAGCCTTCAAGCAGTGGTACCTGCACTTCAGAATGAAGCCCAAATATGGGCTTCCAGCACTCTACCAGTTAAGCACAAACATCACCACTATGACAAACACTATACCGCTTGGCTTCGGCGCCTGAATACATTTTTCTAAGGCAACAGCTACAATTCGACTTTACTCTCTAACACACATCTCCTCAACGATAGGGACAAGTATGGGATGTGGTCATGCATTTTCTTTATCCTGTTAACTGAAGTGGCCGTTAGTCTGGCCCGTCACCGAGCTTCATGGCAGCGAAGTTTAATGAAGGGCAATTATTAACATTTTATTTCCATGTTCCCGTTATCGCTTATGAATCTTTGGTACATTGGTTTCTTGGATAAACAAGGAAACTGTAGAGTTAAAAGATGATTCCAGGATTTCTGAGGAGATTCCTAATTCACGGAAAGGTCGCAATCGCCCAGCGTTGGGTTCTAGATCGGTCTCCCGTTCTTCCTTAGTACCTGACTGTTGATTGAAATAGCTTTCGTCCCACTTGTAATCATTCCAATAATGTATTACAAAATCAGGACCTATCCTATACATTTCACGTGCTTCATAACGGTTTGGTATCCTGGGAAGATTCACATGAATAATTCACCTACAGTTAAAACTAGAAGTCCTGTCAGGAACTGTGCGCTTATCTAGGCTTAATTGCGAGTATGAATTGCGCGCAATTGCCATATCGAATGGCATCGAAAGCACGACAGGTTCTCCTGGTTACTCAGAGCAAATACAGGCAATGCTTCTGCCAATGGACCTCCGGGTTATCCGGAGGTCCATTGGCTGAAACATTGCATGTGCCCAGGCCATATGTACAGAATGTGATAACCTTACTAGGGTCATAACGCGTAAACTAACGCGCAGGTCGACGTGCTATTTGTGCGCATTTCATGACAAGACTTCTAGTTTTAACTCTAGGTAGTATTATTATGTCAGCTCTTGGGATCAACCAATCAGCGTGGGTAAACGGTGGCGGCCTATGATGCCATATCAGATCGATGATGGCGCCATCGGTGGCCCCATATGAAATCAATATTAGGTGTGTGTCCCGCATATTATTTTTAGACATAAAATACAACCTCCTCGCCTCAAAAATGGCAAACGTACAGCAAACGTTCTGAATCGTCCGCCGAATGTGATTAAATTTGCATTAAACTCGCTTGAACAAAAAGAAATAATATGTTTATACTAGAGAAACAGAATTTACTGTCACCAGTAAATTCAAGTATGTGTGAAAAGGGTTAAAGTATCAGGAATAAACTATAAAGAAAGAGAATTCATGGAGGCTTATTTTTCGGGAGTAAAATATTTTTGAACAAATCAAAAATGGGTTTTCGTTAGCAGTATTTACAGATATTCATACAGGAATCAGAACATTTTTAAAAGAAACCAGAAATGGCATATATGTAACCAGCATTCAAAGGGTTTGATACACGAATCACAAATGGACATTTATGGCTCTGCCCACTAATTTGAGTGATGAAATACGTTCATAAACTTTAGAAATGCATTAAGGTGTAATAAAATGCATTTCCCAGTCTTTCTGAATACTGCCCCCATATTAAGATCTTCAGAGGGTTAAAATATTCCCTTTAAATACTTCATTTTAATCCTTTAAATGGGGGCGCAGTGGCTCAGTTGGCAGAGGTGCAGGCTGCAAGGCGTGAGGTCCTCACTCTGTCCTTGGGAAAGACACTTCACCCCATTGCCCACGTGGGGGCATGGTGGCGCTGTGTACTAAAGCGTACTGCACATCGATGGTGCACCCGTCTTCAACCAATGCTAACCCTGCTTGTGTGGATTTAGTATGTGGTTTATCGGACAGTTGCTCGTTGGTGCCCGGTGGTTCTTCCCGGGTACTCCGACTTCCTCCACCTGAAAAACTGTAGTGGTCATGATTAGCCACTCTGCAGAAATATGTGACATTAAACACCAATAAATAAATAATCCTTTAAAAATGAGCTCAATCCAATAATGGGTCATAAGCTATGTTTTTCAATCAAAAATGAAAAGGTAATTAAAACTGAATAGACGTTTCTGTGAATAATGTTGACCAGTTTTCGTCATTATGTTGGCTAAAGGGTTAAGAATCCCTTACTTTGGAAGGCACACTGAAAGGGTGTCCCATTCCACATAGATTTAAATGTTAAGAAAATAAAGCGGAAAACATTAAGTTAGTACCTGCTTTTGCACTCCGGAGGGAAGGAACGGCACATATCAGAGACATTCTCTTAAAGGCATTTTGGCACCAAAGGTTTCTGCACTCTCGGTGAGACCGAGCCGAGCGCAGCGAAAGACTATAGAACTCCTCCAACAAATGAGTTTTAAACAGTCATAGCACCAACACAGTTAACAGTACAGTCGACCATGTCAGCATTGGATTGTTACCGGCACCCTGACAGTTTTGTGATAGGTTTCAACAATTATTCAGTGCAGTTTTATGGAAAGGGTTAACTTTATTCTGCCTGAAATAAAATATGTGCAATCCACATTGAAGTCTTGAAAGGGTTAAAACCATTGAACTGAATAAGATAGGTTTCAACAAATTTTACAATTATTCAGTGCAGTTTTATGGAAAGGGTTAACTTTATTCTGCCTGAAATAAAATATGTGCAATCCACATTGAAATCTTGAGAGGGTTAAAAGCATTGAACTGCATAATTTATAATTTATTTCCTTGCAAGACGAAGGGTTTCTCTTGGTGAGACCGAGTCGAGCGCAGTGAAAGACTGTAGAACTCCTAGCAAAATGAGTTTTAAACAGTCATAGAACTAACGGAGTTAACTGTACAGTCGACCATGTCAGTATTGATAGGTTTCAACAATTATTCAGCGCAGTTTTATGGAAAGGGTTAACTTTATTCTGCCTGGAATAAAATATTCCATGACTATTCCATGTCAGTATTGCATTGGTTACCGTCACCCTGACAGTTTTGTGATAGGTTTCAACAATTATTCAGTGCAGTGTTATGGAAAGCGTTAACTTTATTCTGCCTGAAATAAAATATGTGCAATCCACATTGAAGTCTTGAGAGGGTTAAAAGCATTGAACTGAATAAGATAGGTATCAACAATTGTTCAGTGCAGTTTTATGGAAATGGTTAACTTTATTCTGCCAGAAATAAAATATGTGCAATCCACATAGAAGTCTGGAGAGGGTTAAAAGCAGTGAACTGAATAATTTATAATTTATTTCCTTGCAAGGCAAAGGGTTTCTCTCAACTTAGTTGCAGGAATTTAGATCCCATTTTGATGACAAGGTCAGATTTCATTTTGACACTTAACTCCACTGTGATGTTTACATAGTCTCCAGTGTGAACATAACATTGTATTGCTTGGGGAGAATTTACTGTATCAGGAAGAAGAAGAAAAAAAAAGAAGAAAAAGAAACCGTACAAAAACAATAGTCTGTGTGTTCACACAGACTAAATATGCGATGATCACATCAGCACGAAAGGATTGGTAAATAGAGTTACTCCCCTTACATTGTAAACGTACGTCTGCTTGTTTACGTTTTCACAAGTGCGATATTCCAAAAAATAAATTAACGCATCGCCTAATATTGATCCTACTTCGCCTCACATGACACTATATCCGACCACTAAATATCCCGTAACTTACAACATTTTCCTCTCTGGTAAGATAATACTTACAATACAATCCATACAAACACAGAACGATACGCAAGTGTGAAAAGGTTAATCGACATGGCCCGCGTGCCAGCGCGGAAGGATAAAACGAGAGGCCGCAGTTTTATCCTTCCACGCTGGCACTCGTGCCATATCGATTAACCCATTCATACACGCGTGTCATTCTGTGTTTATTACACGCCTTCACATCTATAAAAACAATTATTAGAAGGACACTCAGCAACTGATTTGACAACTATCAAGAAAAAACCCACACATTTTATCACCAACCAAATTTGCGAGGGGAACCCGGGTTACTATTTCGTCACTTGAGTTCTGTGTGTCTTCTGGCACATAGAATACATTGGAACTCACGGGACGATTTTTGGCTATAGCTGGGGATCGTCTTGCAAGGAAATAAATTATAAATTATTCAGTTCAATGCTTTTATCCCTCTCAAGATTTCAATGTGGATTGCACATATTTTATTTCAGGCAGAATAAAGTTAACCATTTCCATAAAACTGCACTGAATAATTGTAAAATTTGTTGAAACCTATCTTATTCAGTTCAATGGTTTTAACCCTTTCAAGACTTCAATGTGGATTGCACATATTTTATTTCAGGCAGAATAAAGTTAACCCTTTCCATAAAACTGCACTGAATAATTGTTGAAACCTATCACAAAACTGTCAGGGTGCCGGTAACAATCCAATGCTGACATGGTCGACTGTACTGTTAACTGTGTTGGTGCTATGACTGTTTAAAACTCATTTGTTGGAGGAGTTCTATAGTCTTTCGCTGCGCTCGGCTCGGTCTCACCGAGAGTGCAGAAACCTTTGGTGCCAAAATGCCTTTAAGAGAATGTCTCTGATATGTGCCGTTCCTTCCCTCCGGAGTGCAAAAGCAGGTACTAACTTAATGTTTTCCGCTTTATTTTCTTAACATTTAAATCTATGTGGAATGGGACACCCTTTCAGTGTGCCTTCCAAAGTAAGGGATTCTTAACCCTTTAGCCAACATAATGACGAAAACTGGTCAACATTATTCACAGAAACGTCTATTCAGTTTTAATTACCTTTTCATTTTTGATTGAAAAACATAGCTTATGACCCATTATTGGATTGAGCTCATTTTTAAAGGATTATTTATTTATTGGTGTTTAATGTCACATATTTCTGCAGAGTGGCTAATCATGACCACTACAGTTTTTCAGGTGGAGGAAGTCGGAGTACCCGGGAAGAACCACCGGGCACCAACGAGCAACTGTCCGATAAACCACATACTAAATCCACACAAGCAGGGTTAGCATTGGTTGAAGACGGGTGCACCATCGATGTGCAGTACGCTTTAGTACACAGCGCCACCATGCCCCCACGTGGGCAATGGGGTGAAGTGTCTTTCCCAAGGACAGAGTGAGGACCTCACGCCTTGCAGCCTGCACCTCTGCCAACTGAGCCACTGCGCCCCCATTTAAAGGATTAAAATGAAGTATTTAAAGGGAATATTTTAACCCTCTGAAGATCTTAATATGGGGGCAGTATTCAGAAAGACTGGGAAATGCATTTTATTACACCTTAATGCATTTCTAAAGTTTATGAACGTATTTCATCACTCAAATTAGTGGGCAGAGCCATAAATGTCCATTTGTGATTCGTGTATCAAACCCTTTGAATGCTGGTTACATATATGCCATTTCTGGTTTCTTTTAAAAATGTTCTGATTCCTGTATGAATATCTGTAAATACTGCTAACGAAAACCCATTTTTGATTTGTTCAAAAATATTTTACTCCCGAAAAATAAGCCTCCATGAATTCTCTTTCTTTATAGTTTATTCCTGATACTTTAACCCTTTTCACACAGACTTGAATTTACTGGTGGCAGTAAATTCTGTTTCTCTAGTATAAACATATTATTTCTTTTTGTTCAAGCGAGTTTAATGCAAATTTAATCACATTCGGCGGACGATTCAGAACGTTTGCTGTACGTTTGCCATTTTTGAGGCGAGGAGGTTGTATTTTATGTCTAAAAATAATATGCGGGACACACACCTAATATTGATTTCATATGGGGCCACCGATGGCGCCATCATCGATCTGATATGGCATCATAGGCCGCCACCGTTTACCCACGCTGATTGGTTGATCCCAAGAGCTGACATAATAATACTACCTAGAGTTAAAACTAGAAGTCTTGTCATGAAATGCGCACAAATAGCACGTCGACCTGCGCGTTAGTTTACGCGTTATGACTCTAGTAAGGTTATCACATTCTGTACATATGGCCTGGGCACATGCAATGTTTCAGCCAATGGACCTCCGGATAACCCGGAGGTCCATTGGCAGAAGCATTGCCTTTATTTGCTCTGAGTAACCAGGAGAACCTGTCGTGCTTTCGATGCCATTCGATATGGCAATTGCGCGCAATTCATACTCGCAATTAAGCCTAGATAAGCGCACAGTTCCTGACAGGACTTCTAGTTTTAACTGTATGTGAATTATTCATGTGAATCTTCCCAGGATACCAAACCGTTATGAAGCACGTGAAATGTATAGGATAGGTCCTGATTTTGTAATACATTATTGGAATGATTACAAGTGGGACGAAAGCTATTTCAATCAACAGTCAGGTACTAAGGAAGAACGGGAGACCGATCTAGAACCCAACGCTGGGCGATTGCGACCTTTCCGTGAATTAGGAATCTCCTCAGAAATCCTGGAATCATCTTTTAACTCTACAGTTTCCTTGTTTATCCAAGAAACCAATGTAGCAAAGATTCATAAGCGATAACGGGAACATGGAAATAAACTGTTAATAATTGCCCTTCATTAAACTTCGCCGCCATGAAGCTCGGTGTCGGGCCAGACTAACGACCACTTTAGTTAACGGAATAATGAAACATGCTGGATTTGTTTAGAAAATGCAGTTCAGCAACCTCGGCTCGCTTATGTCTGCTCTCTATGTCATCAGGGTGTACATAACAATTGTGGTCAGAGGTGAATGACCACATCCCATACTTGTCCCTATCGTTGAGGAGATGTGTGTTAGAGAGTAAAGTCGAATTGTAACTGTTGCCTTAGAAAAATGTATTCAGGCGCCGTAGCCAAGCGGTACAGTGTTTGTCATAGTTGTGATGTTTTTGCTTAATGGTATATTACCATTTTTTAGGACGCTTACTGTTTATTTTGGGATTACCGATGTAAACATGTTTACCTTATTAGAGGAAGGGTCAATTAGTTCGGTATTTCCAAAATAAACAATGGGCGTCTTGCTAATCATAGTGATGCCGTGCGACCACCTCCGCACCCCCCCCCCCCCCCCCCCCAATTTTGCACCCTCTGCGGTGAGAAACCTCCCAAAAAATGGAACAGAAATGTTTTTGCTTAATGGTCTATTATCATTTTTTAAGACGCCTACTGTTTATTTTGAAAATACCTCGAACCTTGTGGCACAAAAGGGGTGCATCCACAGAGCACCACCATGCTTCCCAAGGTACCATCAAATAAATTTTGAGAATACAGAGCAGATTGCCAGTTTCTCTAACAAACAGAGAGAAAAAATGACAGTAGCCCATATTGCAAAAACAATGCGGTACAATTATTGTGAGCTTTGTGGCCACAGAAAGGTTGAAAATTGGAGGGGCCCGCACAGCACCACTATGGTTAGCAAGACACCTACTGTTTATTTTCAGAATACAGAGCTAATTGACCCTTTCTCTAACAAACTGTTACAGAAACCGATAATAGCCATTGCCGCAATAAAGTGTGAGGATGTATTTCTCCCAGCAACGACCATGCCCGGTTCCCGTCCAGCCCCAGGGAGGACCAAACTTATTGCTTCGTCCGTGGGTTGGAGGGGGAGTGTGGTGGCTCGCACTGTGGATCCTCTCGAGCTTGTCGTCGTCCATCTCAACCTTGCCTTCACCAATGTTGTGACCGAGAAGCTCGATGGTTCTAAGCCCTATCTGACACGTTGAGGGTTTCAATGTGATTTGATTTGAAATAAATACTGTTTAAACAGAACTGGTTCCATCTCAGGGGCAAGATTAGAACCAGTTTTGGTTCTAAAGAGAACCTGTATTTTTTGCAATGTACTTTTGGCTTCCCGTTTACGTACACCCGGTAATTCATTTTCCCAGTACGTCCTCGATAGCGTAAGGTCCCTCCCATTGTAAAAGCAGTCTATTTTGGTCGGTGGGTAACAGGACGGTTACCTTCTGACCTACCTCAAACTTCCTCTGATTCGTGCTACGGTCATAGTGATATTAGTACATCCCATGGGCCTTACTTAGACCCTCCCATGCCAGCTGGCATGCTTCTTCCAAGGTCCAACACAGTCATATTGTTTTGTGTTACGTGCTGGAGATGTCTCCTCCGCTGTCCATACGTCATTGAGTACTTGCATTGTTCGGATGTAAAGTAGTTCGAACGGAGAAAACCCTGCGCTTGCCCGAAGAACCTCCCTAGAGGCAAATAGAACCGCTGGTAGATACTGGTCCCAGTCCCTAGGCCTCTCCTGACACATTTGTTTAAGCACCCCCTTTAGAATCTTAATGATCCTGTCGCACATTCCATTGCATTTGGAGTTGTGGGGGTAGTTGTTTCACCGAAACCAACCGGTACACCTCTTCCATCGTCCAAGAGGTGAATTGGGACCCCTGATCCGCCAGAATCTCCTTCGGGAAACCCAGCCTGCTGAACACCTCGAGCAAGGCTCCAGTCACACGCTCCGTCTCAATTTCGGGAAGATTGCCTCGGGGTACCATCTGACATAATCCACCACTGTCAGAATATACCTATTTCCCCTTTTTTCTTTCCGACACGTGTTTAATCGGACCGGTTAAGTCCACTCTTACCCTGTCACACAGTTCGTCATCAGAGGGACTTCACCTAACGGAACCCTGGGGACGCTACCTTTGGACGTAGTCCTGTGGCATTTGTCGCAAGACTGACAAAATATTGTGACATCTCCTATAATGCACGGCCAATGGAAACTGGTTGTGATGCGTTCGAGCGTTGTCAAGGTGATAGTTTGGATTTTCCATTTTGTTGTTTAAAAGTGTATATATTTTCGATAATCTTTCTCCCTCGAGCTAAATGTAAAGCGTAAAGATAGGTATATGACGGACCCCGAAAACCGATTTGTCATTTAGACAGACCAGCAATAATTCAAGCGTTGCTAATTAAGCAAGAAAAAGAATGCCCATTACGGAGCATTTGTTGAACGCCATATTGGCGGTCTGGATAAAACATTAAACGTAGGGGAAGCCATTGCTCTCCGGTAGTCATTATCTGTGTAATTATGGCAATTTAATAGGTAATTGTGGTGAAAACAGTGCATCGCACATGTTCTGGACACACACCCATATTACGCATCTAGCCTGTCACGAATGTCAGGAAATATCGACATTCGAGTCCTTCAAAGGAACTTTAAAGCGAATATTAAATTAAGATAGATCTCAGCAGCGAAGTTCAAAAGAAGCAATTAAACTGAGAAATGATGTTCTAGCTATGGAAATAAAAATAGGGAGGGAGGGGGGGTTCTCGAAAAATTCATTCCAGTCTGAAGGTGTGCAAGGCTGTGGGTCGTTGCAAGTAGATGGAGATGTCCCGTGCTATAGGTTAGAGGAAGTGCTGCATCGGTGCGAAAATATAGGCACGTTGTGATGTCGGGGATCCACGTGGCTCATATGTAGAATATAAATCGGTGGCCATATATGAGAATAGGATCAGAAACACGAAGTACGATCTCAGGGAGTTATTTGCATTTAGGTAAACGGCACTACCTGTTTTAGAAAGCAAGCCATAAGTAGGCAGAGTAGGTTTTGCCTGCATGAATATATTCTGAGATAAATGGAGGGGAGCGTTTAACCCCATTGGTGGCGACTGCTTGAGTGAAAAGCGTCAAGTGAAGTGACAATAAGCTAGTGGCCGTGCGACGGCAGTGGAAGAGTGACATTTCGTCACTTGTTAGAGGGGAGGGGACTTAGTGAAATGACAATACGTTAGTGACAATACGTTAGCGGCCGTGCTACGGCAGGCGTAGAGTGACATCCCGTTACTTGTTGGGTAAAAACGACCGGTAAAGTGACAATAAGTTAGTGGCTGTGCGACGGCAGTGAAAGAGTGAAGTGAAGAGGGGATCAAAGAACAAACACCAGCGAGGAGGAAAACCAGCGACAACAGAGTATGCGGGCCCGAAAGTGACTCAAAAACTGTGTGGGTAGGGGGTGATTAACGTTTTGATTATCATATTCATTTGATTCCATGAAAGTTACAAATTACCATATTCATTTATGTATTTTTGTATTAAAATTGTTGTGTTTGGTGAACACCTGTTGATTCATGCCTTTTGACGAAAAGTCACCGTCCCCTTCAGGATAAGAATCACCCCATCAAAAGTGAAACGGCGGATCCGTCACGGTGAGACATACCTTCACGCGCGGATTCAGGCGACACTCCTTGAGTTTTGGCTGAATACGCGGCGTAAATCTATTTCTTCCAGCAGCGACAAAGCCCCGGTTTCCGACAAGCGTCTTCCTTGACCCCAGGAGTCCTCACACTAGCGATTCATGAGCTAGGTTCATCACCTGCTTCCGATACTTTCTCGGAACATAAGTTTCTTCACCTCGCTGTTCGACCCACCCTTCTGATCTTCATACACCCGATATCGAACCTTACCCCTCGTAGCTATAGGTTCACCACTTTTGGCTAACTCCCAAGCCTTCTTCAATATGATATCCCCGTTTTGTGCTTACATAAGGTTTTTCATGTGGACGTCTTCAATCCTCCTCCCAGATACTCTGAGGGGCTTTATTGGTCGCTTTTCGCTCGCGGATTGTGATCAGATGACTACCGCAGAAGCCTCCTTTGGTGAGTCATAGACGGGCGTCTCCATACCCATGGCCTCCACTTCGTCAATGAAGAATGGGTGTCCACTTCACTCTCGCAACGAAGAACCTCCTCGCCGTCAAATGTATGAGCACACACGTGTGATTGTATCCAGTCAGTTGTTCGTTACTAACGAGAGCCTGCTTGACAGCCACGCTACTACACCCCGTGTCTCGTAGCACACGGAGTGCCCTCGCCCCATATAACCCGGACATACCGACATCTCTCCTTTTTCCTGATCTGATGGTCGCTTCTCGCACATCCCACTAATTATAGGGACGTTCCTCCCCCTTCCAACCTAAAAGGTCCAACGTCTATACATCCTCGCAGTGGGCTAGCTTCCAATGCGATCCTTTGGCACAGTGTGGTCGTCGGTCTATTCCCAGATGACTGATTGGCATTACTGACATTTGTCAAGTTTTTGGGGGATGGGTCCCTCCTCCCATTCTTTGCTGGGACCCCGTTTGATCTCCTCGCTTTAACTTTCCGCCAACAGTCCAGTCCAGGTGCCCCTTCTTGTCACAAATGTAGCAAGTTACCTCCTCGACTCCCGACCCGGTTGGGTTGACCCTGTCACTGCTCGAGTCTGAGTGTTGGGCTCTTAGAGGTGCCTTTGCAACCACGTTACCCCCACTCCTCCCCGGCCTACCTTTGGTTCAAGCCTCCCCCATGAGCCTTCAGATACTGCTTGGTCACCCTAGTTATTTTTTCCACACTACTCTGCTTCCTCTCCTTAAAAAACAATGCCATCTCTGGGGTACACGACGGCATATATTACTCCCAGATAAGTAGGTCCTTAAAGAAGCGAAATGACTCTTCAATTTCTGATAGTTCGGCCCAACTGTCGAAATATTTTGTGACCCTTGACACAAACTAGTACACACTTTTGCAGCCTCACACTCTCTGAATTTCGTCGTGACCTCTCCTCAGTGAGCTGGTACCTGGTGAGGATAGCCCTTTTCAGCTCACCATAGTCATTAGCTTGGCCATGGGGAATGCTCACATATACTTATAGCGATTTCCCGTTCGCAGCGAATTAAGACTGACCCCCTCCCCCCTCCTTCCTCCCCCGAGGCGTCATCGAGCCAACCTTGACTGGAAGCAAACCTTTCAAACCTCTGTAAGCAAGTGTCAATGTCGTAAGCGTAATTCTTTTTATTGAACTTGGGTAACTGGGGATAATAATAAGGTATCTATTTCACGTTTCTCCTGGACCTTCTCCACTCTGTCTACCATTAGCTTCGGGTAACTGCGCCCTAACCCTCAAAATTTCCATCTCCCTCTCGTGTTGCCTTTTAGCTTCCTCGCGAGCCCTTTCAGCTTCCAAACGCTCCCTTTCAGCTTCCTCGCGCGCCTTTTCAGACGTTTCGCGCCCAACCTGAATCTCTCTCTCGCTCCGCAGCTCTTAGTGCAACCTCTCTCTATTTCAGTGCACGCTCTAACGCAGCTTCTCATTCAGCTCTTTCTTGCTCTAACGCACTTTCTCTTTTAGCTCTTTCAACCTCCTTCTCACGTTCGGTTGCCTGTAAGGCAGACTCCTCGGATTCACTGTAACCCGACGCTCTAACTTTGCACCCGTTTCTTTTGCAACATGCTATTGCTCTTCTTTTACAATTTTTTTGAATTCACAACCCGCGAAGCCCAACAATAGCATGTCTCGCACGTTTGAGTACACAGTTGCAGGCTCACATATAGGATCTCATGTGACTTCATAGTCACGCGACCTAGTGGCGCTCTGTTTTATTGTCATGATAACCCGTGTAAGTGCCCATATTATGACGTCATCCCCATAGTGATAATGGTGTTAGTGCGCCTGCGCAGCGCGTGTTGTTAATTGTTCATGCTGTCGGAGAGTACCGTCACAGGCAGGGGATTGAGCGTATGGGCTGGCCAGCAAGATCCCATAACCTCAATCCAACCGAACATGTCTGGAATGAGTTGCAGCTTGCAATTTCAGCCCGTCCAGTCCAGCCATGACGTATCCAGGAGCGTGGTACCATGCTGGCCCAAGAATGGAACAGCATCCCCCAAAGGACCACCAGGAACCAAAGTGGAAGCTTGAGAAGGCGTTGTAAAGTTGCAATTAACAGTAATGGGTCTCATACTCGATATTGAACCCATACCAGTTCGCTTCGTCAACTTTTTGGCAAATTGAAAAATTTCCTCTTTTACCAATAATATCCTTTTTCAATGGTTATCGTATTCAAAAGCAGAAAAATAATGTCAAACACAAATAAAATTTTAATTTCTGTACTTAGATCATTAGAGGTATAATTAACTAAAAAATATATACACTTTTCATTACAATATTTCAACTAAAATGTAAAACAGGTAGTTGGATATACTTGGTGCTTAGCAAACTTTGAGTAGTATATATACACCGGGGCTCAGGGTATATATTATATGTTAGTCGTGGAAAGATGATGGAAAAGTTGGATTTTATTGAAAGTTTTTCCCGCGAAACGGTTGACGTTGCTATTGACGTCGTGACGTCATGATGCGCACGCGACGTCATAGAGACGTTGACCACTGTTGTTGTCCACCATAGAATCTGACATAACGTTATTTGGGTCAGGGGGTGTCGGGCTTCTCGGAAGGAGGGGTTGGGGTGATCTGGCAGTACTGGTATATATCAATGTTGGTATAATATTATCCTTGGGCCTTCATATTAACCTATGTCTGCTATAGCTAGGTCAAGCAGTATGGGGCTGGGGGGGGGGGGGGGTGCATGATCACCTAGTGGGAGGTAGTCCCACTAGGTCCCACGAAAGCCATTGGTACTACTAATTGGCTTAATGCTTTATGTCATCCCATGACTAGTTTAGGTAGTACATGTATGTAATGCGGGGGCAGGCATTATTGTGGGGTGGGTGAGTGTATTGCATGGTCGCCTATTGTGGAAGTATAGCATGTGCGCGTTGTCCCCCTACAGGTTCCATAGCCCTTAGTACTATTAATCCATCTGATGCTTCATGTTTTCCTATGACTGGTAAAGGTTGTGGGGTGGGAGTGGGGGTGGGGTGGGGCTAATGCCTGGTAGAACAGTAGTATAGTATGGGCGACATATACCTCTGTGCCCCCTACCCCCCCCCCCCCCCACACGAAAGCCATTGGTACTACTAACCGACTTAATACTTAATGTCATCCCATGACTAATATAGGTAGTATGTAATGCGGAGCCAAACGTCATTGTGGGGTGGGTGGGGTGTAATGCATGGTGGCCTCGTGTGGTAGTATAGGATATACGCGTTGTGCCCCTACAGGTCGTATGTTAGCCCTTAGTACTAATAATCCGCCTAGTGCTTCATGTTATCCTATGACTGGTACCGGTAGTATGTAATGCTAGGCCATGCGGTACTGTGGGTAGGGGTCATGCCTGATAGTTTAGAACGGTAGTATAGTATGGTCGGTATATACCTATATAAGCCCCTGTTGGTTATTGGTACTATTAATCAATCGGTTGCTTTGTTTTATTATATGGCTGGTTCAGGTAATACGTTATGTTAGGTCAAGTGGCATTGTGGGGGTGGGGGTAATGCTTTGTAGTTTACAGCGGTAATATAGAACAGGCTATTTATACCTCTGTATGTCTCTTGTTAGCACTTGATACTAGTGATCCACCAGATGCTTCATATTATGAAGCGGTATTGTGTTACGGGGATTAATGACTGGTAACACAGAACGGCAGCAGAGTTTGGTTGGTATATTCCCCCGAAGGCCCCATCTTAACCGTTCATAGTATTAACCTATCGAATACTTTGTATCATCCTGTTACTGGTAAGGTGGTACGTAATCCCAGTAGTTCCTACCCTATTCCGAGTGCACTTGTTCTTGTTTCGTGTATCGAGATCATCCAATCAGGTCACTTAATCATCACGACTTGTCATCGGCACCCCTTTTTCTGAAATGAGGTCATGAGGGCCACGAGAAAATCCCTCAGTGAAATCTCATTTATTATCCCTCTTAGCCTCATCACGACATTAACAGCAATGTCCTATCGAATCCTTTTTTTGGAAAACATCTATGGCTATGGAATCCCTTTTTTCTGAAATGATGCCATGAGGGCCATGAGAAAATCCTTCATTGAAAGATTTTTTCATGGCCCCATGGCCTCAAACGAAATAACAACAGAATGGCATTGACTCTACAACACCCATTGCTGTCCATCCCAGGAAATAGTTCCTGGTGATCCCCAGCGTTAAAACAGCAACCTGTCCTTTGTTTTAAAATTATGAAATTTTAAAATTGTGTTAAAGGACATTTGTCATCACACTGAGCACCTCTGTCAGACCATTTTTCTAAAATGTGTTGTATGATTATAACATATTTTTTCTGGATAGTTCAGTATTTCAAGAAAATGTGATTGTGTTTCAAAAATAACATGATTTGGATATTCTGAACTACACGTATAAATCATTTCTCTCTCCAATTCAATAAGTAATACTTCATTATCAAAACTATAAATATACAGCTGAACACAAGGTCGGTTGTAAAACTGCCAAGTCCAACCGCTCTACAGAAGTCTACTCCATAACTGTTTGGTCTAATGACTGGTAAAAGGTTACAATTCATTCATACGCAAAAAGAACAACGTTGATTGTTTATCACATGTGAACAATTTCCACAAACAGTTAAAACTAGAAATGCGCACAAATGACACGTTGATCTGCGCGTTAATCTACGCGTTATGACCATAGTAAGGCTATCAAATTCTGTACATATGACCTGTGCACAAGCAATGTTGCAGCAGGGCAACCCGGAGGTCCATTGGTAGAAGCACGGCCTGTGTTTGCTAGATATGCACATAGTTCGTGTCAGGACTTCTCGTTTTAACTGTAAGGATACATTATAGTTCGAACACGATCAGCAGGAAGTAGAATGGCATGTTCCCGAATGGGCCCGGTTGGCAGGATCTCATGCTGGATCTCATGTGACGTCACAGGATATGGCTGTTAAATACTGAGATGAGGCTAAGAGGGATAGTAAATGAGACCTCATTGAGGGATTTTTTCATGGCCCTCATGCCCTCAAAAGAAAATGAGGCTATCGGGTATAGTAAATGAGGCCTCATTGAGGCCTCATTGCCCCTCGGTACCATACCACTACGTGCTAAGCCGATAAAATGGGGAATCCGTAGTAAATAAGGTCGTTTTTGGTGATTTGGAGGGATTGTCGATTTTATTTGAATAATTCTACGAATCGGGAAATCACTCTTGTACAAAGAGAACACACCCTCCGGACAAACCCCTGTGTTGTTGTAAGCCTTTGGGTCACATAGCAACCACGTGCTACAGTAGAAACCAAGATGGCGGCCTCCAGTATACAAAATGGACACGTTTCACCCTAACAACATGCGCTGCGCATGCGCACTAACATCACGTATCACTATGGGGATGACGTCACAAGATGGTCGCTCACGCGAGTTACCATAACACCACAACATGGCGCCACTAGGTCACGTGACTATGACGTCACATGAGATCCTGCCAACCAGGCCCGTTCGGGTACATGATATACTACTGCAGGATGATAATTGGAGACAGAATCAGACGATTTTCAGTTATATATACAATATATCTCTAAAATCTAAATTCACTCGTACTACTAACGTCACTAAGAAACCTGCCAATTATAATAATACAGAATAAATTTTATTGTCACTTGATTAATTTACTTAATTGTGACACAAAAAATTGAATATGACTGTCACTATCAGAACATAAATACCTTTACACTAGTCTTTGTGTTATATAATACCTACAGTTCGTTGAGAGTGGGATTCTTATCTCATCCTAGGTGGCGGCCTCCAGTATACACAATGGATGACGGAAACATGTATCACCCTAACAACGCGAGCCGCGCATGCGTACTAGCACCACGAAGGAAACTGGAGTACGCGGAAAGAACCAGCAAGTAGCGGCGAGCTACTACCAGACTCCCAAACGTACCAATGCCGGACAAGTACAGTACGTGGAGAGTGGATTGTAACTAAATCACCCGCAGAGTGGAGTTATCACCCGAGATATAACTTTCAAATTTTGTACATATCAACAAAAAACGCAAGCAATGTTTCAGTCAATGGACCTCCGGGTTTAACCCGGAGGTCCATTGGCTGAAACTTTGCTTGTGCTGGTTATGCTTTGCAACAAATTTTCAATTATTGCTTGGGTGGAATCTCCACTCTGTGGCTGATTTAGTGATAATACACTCTCTATGTACTGTATGAGTCATTTACATGGGAGGTGATGTCTTTCCAGAAGCCTCCAATGTTTCGTTGTTTCCCATGATTGCATAAACAGTGTCAATTTCAGTATTATATTTCACCATGAGATATAGTCAGTGACTTGATACCAGTGACTTCATTGTCACTATTTGGATTGACTGTTGCATCATGTCGAGTATTTCTTTAGGAGTAGCTCTACTTTGTTGTGGAGGCTCTGTTGCTGACTATAAAACTGTTGATCTATCAGTTAATTGCTTTAGTGTATTTCTCTCCCTCTGAATTTCACTATATACAACATTATTCATTATTCGACATTTAATAATAATAATAATAATAATAATAATAATAATAATAATAATAATAATAATAATAATAATAATAATAATAATAAATGATAGTAACCCGGAGGTCCATTGACAGAAACATTGCCTGTGTTTGCTATGAGTAACCAAGAGAACCTGCCGTGCTTTGGGTGTCATTCTTTATGGCACTTGCGCGCAATTCATACGCACAATTAAACCTAGATAAGCGCACAGTTCATGACAAGACTTCTAGTTTTAACTGTAACTCTTCCATTAAACATTGTTCTCCTCTGAGGAAGAGTGTTCACATATTGTCTCTCCTCATTAATCATATGGGTTAAAGGATTATCCTCGCCAGTATCACTGACAGTTGTTGTCTGTAACTGTGGTACCACATACCTCTGAGGTCTTCGCCACTTACTTGGTGTTAGAAACTCCCATTCTTGTGCGGGAGGGGGGGGGGGGGGGAGGCAAACTAAGATTCCCCCATGACACTTTTTAACTCTTACTGTCAACTGATCATTTATTCTATAAATCACTGGACGTGTTTTCTCTATAACTCGGAATAGGTATTCACCTTTCTGTTCTAATTTCCCTTTACCTTCTCGCCTCGATACATGATGGGGTATCCCGTGACAAACTGTATGTCCTTAACTTTTATACTTCCCAATCGTTGCTGTTTATCGACTCATTTCTGTTGTCATACGTGTTGCTGGGAAAGTGCCTTATGCTGTTCTTGCAGTGCAATTTTGTGGGGCTCCTCCCCGACATACTTATCTCTGGTTTATGATTGCATGCAAGGGTAAAACCACATCTCTCACACTCAGCAGAGAGTAGGGATAGGATCCAGGAGACTCACTCCCATTAAATCAGATGGCTGGCAGAGCCTGATTTCAGAACAGATCCCATAATTCCAACGATTTCTGGGCCATTTTTGCTAAGACTAAATTTAAAGTTCTATTTAGTCTTTCAACTTTTCCATGTGACCAAGGATGGTAGTATGAAGTGGTCACATGATGTATTTTCAAATGTTCAGTCAAATACTTTATAATCGCATTACAGTGTTTGGACCCACTGACCATCAACAGCTGAAGTGGACAACCAAATCTTGGGAATATTTGATCAATCAATAAGTTGGCAATTGTTTCTGTCTTCTTATCCTGTATCGGTAATGCTTGGGGCCAACCAGGATACAAATCTATAAAAGTAACTATTTATTTATCTATCCCTAAATGTCCCAAGTCATCGTGGTGTTGCCTTAATACCTCACCTGTTAGGTGTCCAGGTATGCATAATCTAACTCTAGGAATCTCACCGGTGGCACTGATATAATACAACAATTCTTCAATTAGTAGGTATCTACTACAGTTAAAACTAGAAGTCCTGTCATGAACTGTGCGCTTATCTAGGCTTAATTACGCGTAGGAATTGCGCGCAACTGCCATATCGAATGGCATCCAAAGCACGGCAGGTTCTCCTGGTTACTCATAGTAGACACAGGCAATGTTTCTGCCAAAGGACCTCCGGGTTACCAGGTCCATTGGCTGAAACATTGCTTGTGCACCGTGCAGAATTTGGTAGCCTTACTATGGTCATAACGCGTAGATTACCGCGCAGATCGACGTGCTATTTGTGCGCATTTCATGACAGGACTTCTAGTTTTAACTGTACTAATATTGGCTGGGGTATTATTACTATGATATTTTTTTTAATCACCATAAGTTTACTGTCTTTTTCTTTCTCCTGTTTCATACTCAAATCCTTATAATTTAAACTCTGAAGCTCCACAGGTGAACATTGTTTTTTAACTCTCACAGGAGCAAATTTGTATGGATCTATTTTATCACTGTTTAGTACACCTAAAAGCCTTGTCTGTTTCAACGTTGTCCATATTATAATTTTGATCTACTTCAGCTAAGCCTTCAGGTACAGTTAAAACTAGACGTCCAGTCAAGAAATGCGCACAAATAGCACGTCAGTCCGCGCGTTAATCTACGCGTTAATCTACGCGTTATGACCATAGCAAGGCTCTCAAATTCTGTACACATGGCCCGTGCACAAGCAATGTTTCAGCCAATGGACCTCTGGGTAACCTTGAGGTCCATTGTCAGAAACATTGCCTGTCTTCACTGTGAGTAACCAAGAGAACATGCCGTACTTTGGATGCCATTCGATGGGGCAGTTGCGCGCAATTCCTATGCGAAATTAAGCCTAGATAAGCGCACAGTTCGTGACAGGACTTCTAGTATTCATCGTAGTTTTGAAAATAAATTAGAACAAGTATTTTGTCTCCCCAATAAGTATCTGATTTTACAATTGTAACTGTCTATCTTCAATGCCCAACGTTGGACTTCGGCATTGGTGTGGAGACTGTTCAACAATTTTTGTAGGGAAGCATGATCCGTCTTGATGACAAACTGTGCCCTTGTAAATAATTGTTGAGTTTGTCTTAGGCATATGCATGGCAACAACCTCCTTTTCAAAAGCTGACCAGTTCTGTTGTGATTCACTTAATTTATGAGACAATAATACAAAAGGTTTGTATTCAGATATCCCAGGTAATTGTCCTTCATCACCCTCACAGGAACTTCGAACAGAAAATCCATTTTATGCTTCCATAAACACAAACAAAAAACTCGACGGGACACAGATTTTTTTCTAATTCACTCTTGACCATTTTTTTAAAAAAAAACACACACAAAAAATTGAAGCATAGATGCTCAAATTGCAGGGTTTTTGTTTTTCCTGTGTGTATTTCATTGTTAAATTTCAATTCGGAACGAAAAGCACACAAACCTGTAATTTACGGTGAATTGGAAAATGTCTGTGGGATTCCTATAGTAAAATGTGGGCACACAAATAAAACAAACGTGTAAAAATATAACACTGAAAACTCCCAATCCACAAACTAATTTTAGGAAATTTGTTCATTATCACGGGATTTTCCATAGGGTATTACACATTGTCATTTTATTGGGCTTGGTCCGGTATGTTTGGGCAGAGTTATGGCCCCTTTCCATCTTAGACTTGTTGATATTGGTTTCCACAGGATGGGGATGGGATTTATATTGGGCTTGGTCCGATATTTTATGGCAGAGGTATGGCCCTTTTCTGATCTAGAAAACATGTTGATATTGGTTTCCAGGCGACAACTTTAGTTTGAGAAAAGGAAATAAAACAAAAAAATTATACATAGGTTTATAACCACATAATACAGTTTGGGATTCATAGTGGGCTTGATCCTATATTTTTGGAAAGAGTTATGGTCCTTTTCTGACTTAGAAGACATAGTGATATTGGTTTCTGGAAGATAACTGTAGCCTGACTGAGGTTCCGCTCCACAGTTCGCACTATTGCACAGAGGGGAAATTCTAACATAGGGCCTAATGCCATGTAAATTCAAGATATATATAGAGGATATGAAATGAGTGTTTTTCTCATATAATATTTATGAAACTAGTCTAAGAATTTTCCGTTTTGGCGAGCCCAAACGAAAAATTCGGACGAGTTTCATAAATATTATATGAGAAAAACACTCATTTCATATTCTATTTATCATGTGACACACACACGCACAAATTAGCCATTTAGTATGACCTTTTAACCCATCACCTAACTTGAGTTGCAGACGGCACTTGGAAAAAACACCCCCGTATAACTAAAATTTTTCATTTTTTGCTTCCAAAACATAGGTTATGACCCCTCATTGGAACGAGCTCTTCGAGCTCGTTCCAATGAGGAGTCATAACGTATGTTTTGGAAGCAAAAAGTGAAAATATAAAAAAAATGAATGGCGTTTTTCTTGTCGGTAGAAAGATTAATACAATATAACCCACCCCTAAATAGGACAGATAACGTAAATTCTCCCAACTGGAATTATGCAAATATACCCAGTTTTGTTTAGCCAATCAAAATGTCCACTTTTGAAATTAACCAATGAAATTGACGGAAAGCTTTATTTATCACTCATTAATATGAAAACAAAATATCAAATGTTTTAAAGTGAACGAAACGGACGAGTCATATGATCATTTTTAGTATCAGATATAAGATTACATTAGGCTATTTGTTGGACAAGAGAATTTGAAGTTTTGGTCCTAAAATTAGAGTCTGATACACATGGGTAAATTACCAGATGAATTATGGGAAACAGTGGCTTCGAAAAAGCGGCTATTTTTTTTAAATGTCATTTTTACACGGGTTTGTTACCAGGCATGTAACTAAAAAATTAGACGGAAACATGGAATTTTAGAAACTTGAAACTATGGCGATATACGTCAGGGATGTTCCAAGTTTCCAATCTTGAGTCTTTCTGTGTGGCTTGTGTTTGCTGTGCTTATCTCTTAAGATATTCCATATCAACTTCAAGAATACTTGGATAATTCCCCCAATCTCTGAGCTCTTATTCCTTCATTCATATGATCTCTCCAATGGGTACTTTTACGCAAATCTAATTTTTTCCAAATTCCCAACTAATGTTTCCAGAAGAGAAGCCATGAATTTGTAGCTAATCAGGAATTTGATATTTCCCATGATTTGCCAGGCCTGGCAATCTAGAAAATGAAGGAGTGCAAAACAGGTGTCCTCCTCAGATTGCTTAGGAGTGCAGTTGCACCTGAAATTTTCAATGCAAAAACTTGTGTCCTATTTTGGTTATATTCACTTCAAGGTTGACTGAAAAATTGTACTACATTTAGCAGCATCGCGGAAAAATTGGCACACACATCTTTTCATTATTCAAAATGTTGCATTCAATTCTTATGTGACTGTCGTCTACACTCAAAATGTATCGAAATGGGTCATGAATTATTGCTAATCAATGCAACATTGACAGATCGTACCATGAGTTCCAATGTGTTCTCTGTGCCAGTAGGCACAGAGAACACATTGGAACTCAGGTGACAAAATGATAATAGATTTTAAAGGCAATCCCAAACAGGAATGTCATTTCAGAAAATCAAGGGGTGCAAAAAATTGCCCTCCTCATTTTTTCTAGGCGTGCAGCACTCCTGCACTCTTAAAGAATGCCAGGCCTGATTTGCTTCCCTTCTCCATATTTTCATAACCCACTTGGTGGTATCAACACATTTATTGATAGAAAGAAAAAGCAATAAGGTAATAGAATTTTCTTGCATTATTCCTTTCAAGAATTTAAATGCTCGAATATCCATTTTTAAAAATAACAAATTTTGTTTGCAGGAAATCAAAAACGACAGGTATGAACGAGAAGAAAGCTTTGCAAACCCTCAATACTTTTACTGCCACATGTAAAGTTTTGTCTCTTTTAGTGCTACGGTTATGGCTGTAGACGTTATGCGAGACTAAAGTTGTATTTTTGTATTTGTTGAGTTATTTACGTTCGAACTTCCATTATGTAAATCTACAATACACTTGGCAATGCCTCTGAACTGTTATTGCTTCGTCAACATTCGAAGTTTGGCCTCCGTAAGTGTAATTGTAAAAGCTGTGCGTGTGATACACGAGAAAGTGTATTTTCCCCTCTTTACATTATTTGCATTGTAACTAAAAAGTTTTGTGTTAATGACGAAGAAACACTTCACCCCCATTGCCCACGTGGGGGCACGGTGGCGTTGTGTACTAAGGCGTACTGCACGTAGATGGTGCACCTGTCTTCAACCAATGCTAACCCTGCTTGTGTGGAGTTAGTATGTTAGGGAGCTGACAGTTGCTCGCCGTTGCTCGGTGGTTCTCTCCGGGTACTCCGGCTTCCTCCACCCGTAAAACTGTCGAGTCATGCTTAGCCGATGTGCAGAAATATGTGACCTTAAACACCAATAAATAAATGAATAAATATAATGAAGAAGAAACTTGGCAATGTTCGAGAGCAATTACTGCCATGCCAACACGAGACGTTTGATGTCTGTAACTGCTATGGCAATTGCCGTAGGCATGTCACTCGTGTTTTGGGGACCAAAAGAGCCACTGACGTGAAAACGTTGAAAATGACGTTAAATCAAAAATTGCAAAAAACAGTTACCTTTTTTATTTTTCGAGCTCTACAACATAATAAAATTTCATGGAAATTGGAAGAACTTTAATTTTTCCTACTTTTACGTCCCACCGTGAGTGCAGCAGCAACCGGAAGCGAATTTATTAAAGGCTAAACAATCTCTGACGATGTGACTAGCTGTCAATTAAGCATTCACGTGCAGCCGGAGGTAATGCTCACCGCGCAGGTGTAAACAAAACAAACACATGTGTCCGGTCATCTGCTAATCAAAAATTACGAAAAACTATCGTTTTTCTCCATTTTCAGTGACAAAGTCGATTATTTATTAAGATCATGGTATAAATAAAACAACTAGGTAATAGAGCCGGTAATCCGGTTTACACCACTGGTAGAATAAGGGTTTTAACCACGCGGTAGAGTCTCGCGGTTAAAACACTTATCCTTCGCGTGGTTTAAATCTGATTGACAGCCCTAGTACCTATTTATTCTATATATTGACAGCTAAAAACTGTTTGTGCTTTCAGATATGATTTTTGTTGGAGACTATATTTCCCAAATTTTAAGAAAAGTTTAATAGCATTGTCAGTATTAAACGTTCCTGAAAATAACGTTCAGTATTGAGTAGCGCCACCATCAACATTATATTATAGTGTGTGGAATCCCATATCTGTGTGTATTAGTAATAGAGAGTTATGCTTGTTAGAGAATCGGCATTACTTAGTTTCCTTTTTGAAGTGATTCGAAATATAACTTCAAAAATTTTGCGTTTATTGCAAAGATTTGGGAGACGTTCAAAACTGTTACTGCCTCATCTGCATCCGAAGTTTGGACTCTGTTTTAAGTGCTGTGACTATGGCTGCAGGTGTTAATCAAGGCAGAGGTTATATTTTGTATTTGTTGACGTTCTAACTTTTAACCCATTGAGCTCTCGTTTCCTGGAATGGTATAGCCTTTGTGTACACTTACTGTGAGATGGGTCAGTCCAATATCAATATAGAGAGAGGATAAAATAATAACTGCGTAGAAGTAGTATGTCTCGCACGTTTGAGGTATAGGTTGCCGGACCTCGGTGCCGGACCTCGGAAGTGACGTCATGTCACGTGACCTAGTGGCGCCATGTTGTGTTGTCATGGTAACCTGCGCGAGCGGCCATCTTGTGGTGTCATCCCCATAGTGATGTGTGGTGTTAGTGCGCATGCGCAGCGCGTGTTGTTAGGGAGATACGCGTTTCCGCCGTCCGTTTTGTATACTGGAGGCCGCCATCTTGGTTTCTATGGTAGCAGATGGTTGCTTTGTTACCCAAAGGCCTGCAACCACACAGGGGTATGTTCGGAGGGTGTGTTCGATTAAATAGGAGTATCACAAATTACAAAAACAACCCGACAATCTCTCCAAATCACCAAAATCCACTTTATTTGATATGGATTCTTCAAGAATCCTATTTAGGACCGCGAAACCGTCGATTTTAATAGTTGCACGTAGTGTTATAGTACCGAGGGGACCCATGGGGTGTGTTCGATTGAATTAGAGTATATCTAATTACCCAAATAGACCCGACCACCCTTACAAACCACCAAAATCTACACCAAACCACCAAAACAGACATGTGAAGCCCCATTTTGGGCATATAAAAATAACACGTAATGCTATAGGACTGAAATATCTCCTGGGAGTATGTTCTATTTAATAGGGGTACAGGACCTGATTTTCCCAGAATCCCATTTTAATGCCTATTGCATATGCTACTCTAACACTAACAGTCTATCCAGTCCAAACTATCTCTGGTTCTATCGTCCAAGTCTTATAATCACCAATGCTTGATTTCCCATAATCTGTATGCAGAGTTATCTCCCCTGTGTACAACAAAAACATATATCATTCCCAAAGCCAATAAGCTATCGAGCAGTTACTAGAAAATCAAGGGGGGTGCGGTGGCTCAGTTGGTAGAGGTGTAGGCTGCAAGCCGAGAGGTTCTCGGTTCGAATCCCACCTGCGGCAACCGCGTTGTGTCCTTGGGCAAGACACTTCACCCCATTGCCCACGTGGGGGCACGGTGACGCTGTGTACTACGGCGTACTGCACGTCGATGGTGCACCTGTCTTCAACCAATGCTAACCCTGCTTGTGTGGAGTTGGTATGTTGAGGAGCTGACAGTTGCTCACCGTTGCTCGGTGGTTCTCTTCGGGTTCTCTTCGGCTTCCTCCACCCGTAAAACTGTCACGGTCATGGTTAGCCACTGTGCAGAAATATGTGACCTTAAACACCAATAAATAAATACATAACTAGTAAGTCATTGCTCGAACGACTCGAAGCAGATCGAGCAAATGAGCTTTAGAGCAATTGCTCGATCGAGTGACTCGCACATATTGCTTGAACGACTGGAATCCCATTGAGAAAATAAGCTAACGAGCAATTGCTCTTTTGAGTGACTCGCACATACGACTCTTAATCTCATTTCAGAAAAAGGGATGCCGAAGGCCATATGTTTTCCAAAAAGGGGGTGCCGAAATTGGGGTGCCTTCTGGAGAATCCCTTTTTTGTCATATGTGCTTATGTGAAAAGGCACTATGTGACACAATGTGACCTAGCACATAGGCACATGTTGGATGTGCCGATATGTGCTTATGCGAAAAGGCACAATATCTAAGATACCTTCTGGAGAATCTCTTTTTTGTCATATGTGCTGATTGTGAAAAGGCACAATGTGACACGATGTGCCCCAGCACATAAGCACATGCCGAATGCGCCGATATGTGCTTATGTGAAAAGGCACAATGTGACACAATGTGCCCTAGCACATATGAACATACGACCAAAAAGGGATTCCATAGTCACGGGCCTTTTCCAAAAAGGGATTCAGTAAAATGGGATTCCTATCCGACTCTGTAAAATGGGATTCCGTGTTTTAAAATTGACACTCGATTGTATGGAAAGGGATTGATAACACAACCAATTCAAGAACTACTACAAGAACCTGAACGGATACAACTGACAACGAACCACCACTACAAAACAACGAAGGTACAGAATGAAGATCCAACACAACCAAGATCGAAGTGAACATAACAAAGTGAACGAAGTCCGAACTGAACAGATCCAACACAACTACGATTGAACTGTTGAAGTCGAAGTGAACGAAGATCCAACACAATCAAGATCGAAGTGAACAGAACAAAGTGAACGAAGGTCAAACTAGTCGGATTGATCGAACTAATTGGACAGACAGGACAGAAAGTTATGGAAGTGAATTGACCATAACAAAGTGATCAAAGTATTGCACTTTATCATGTGACTCGTCCGTTTTGTTCACTTTATAACATTTGATATTTTGTTTTCATATTAATCAGTGATAAATAAAGCCTTCCGTCAATTTCATTGGTCAATTTCAAAACTAGACAATTTCATTGGCAGAACAAAATAAAACTGGGCCACATTTTCATAATTTGCATAATTAGAGTTGGGAGCTTTCATTGGTCAATTTCAACTGGGTGACATTTGCATAATTTCAGTAGGGAGAATTTACGTTATCTGTCCTATTTAGAGTGGGTTATATTGTTTTAATCTTTTACCTTTTACCTGTTTTTTCCAAGTGCCGTCTGCAACTCAAGTTAGGTGATGGGTTAAAAAGTCATACTAAGTGGCTAATTTGTGCGTGTGTGTGTCATATGATAAATAGAATATGAAATGAGTGTTTTTCTCATATAATATTTATGAAACTCGTCCGAATTCTTCGTTTGGGCTCGCCAGAGGCTCGCCCAAACGGAAAATTCTTAGACTCGTTTCATTAATATTATATGAGAAAAACACTCATTCCATATCCTCTATATATCCCCTAAATATAACCCAATGTTAACACTTTGAAGCCAATAAAGTTTTTAACTATAACCCCTTTGATTTGTTTGAATGAACTACGTATAATGTATAAATAATATTAACACCCTTTGAACTATTTGAATAAACTCTATTTTTAACTATAGCCATAATGCAAATATAACACAGCGTAAACCCTTTGAAGCTAATAGAGTTTTGAACCATTAACCTAATGAAGGTATTAACACCCTTGAACTGAATGAACTCTATGTTTTAACTATATCCCCTAACGAAGGTATTATCACCCTTGAAATGAAGAAAACGAAGATCCAACGCAACCAAGGTCGAAGTGAACAGACCATACCAATGACTGAGCAAATTCTGGGCTCCATAACAAACTTTTAACCCTTTACCCAACGTAACGGCCAAAACCTGCCAGCGTTATTCTCAAAAATCGCCAATTAATTTTCAAAATATTTTCATTTTTGGTCTCAAAAACATAGGTTATGACCCCTCGTTGGAACGAGCTCGTCGAGCTCGTTCCAACGAGGGGTCATAACCTATGTTTTTGAGACAAAAAATGAAAAAAATTAGTTATTCAAGAAATTTTTTTGCAAGTGTCGTCTGCTTTTCATGTTAGGTAAAGGGTTAAACTATAATCCTAATGATAATATAACGAAGGTGATCTGAATGAATTTTTTTAACTGTAACCCTTTGAACTAAATTCTTCCAGTAGGGAAGGGGAATACCCTCGAGTGTTAAAATGATAAAACACGGAATCGGATAGGAATCCCATTTTACAGAATCCCATTTGTGGAATCCCTTTTTCGAAAACGCCTGTGGCTAAGGGATCCCTTTTCTATGAAATGAGTTGAAGAGTCGTAAGTGCGAGTCACTCGAACGAGTAATTGCTCGTTATCTCATTTGCTCGATGGGCTTCGAGTCGTTCGAGCAGTATGTGGGAGTCACTCGACATAAGACGGAATCCCACTTATGGAATCCCTTTTTTGGAATCACATTTGTGGAATCCCCTTTTCGGAAACGCCTGTGGCTATGGAATCCTTTTTTTCTGAAATGAGTAGAAGAGTCGCATGTGCGAGTCACTCGAACGAGCAATTGCTCGTTAGCTCATTTGCTCGATGGATTCGAGTCATTCGAGCAATATGTGCGAGTCACTCGATCGAGCAATTGTTCTAAAGCTCATTTGCTCGATCTGCTTCGAGTCGTTCGAGCAACGACTTACTAGTAACTGCTCGATAGCTTATTGGCTTTGGGAATGATAAAGGTTTTTGTTGTAAACAGGGGAGATAACTCTGCATACAGATTATGGGAAATCAAGCACTGGTGATTATAAGACTTGGACGATAGAACCAGAGATAGTTTGGACTGGATAGAATGTTAGTGTTAGAGTAGCATATGCAATAGGCATTAAACATGGGATTCTGGAAAAATCCGTCCTGTACCCCTATTAGATAGAACATATCTCCAGGAGATATCTCGGTCCTATAGCATTACATGTTATTTTTATATGCCCAAAATGGGGCAACGCATGTCCTTTTTGGTGGTTTGGTGTAGATTGTTGTGGTTGGTAAGGGTGGTCGGGTCTATTTGGGTAATTAGATATACTCTAATTCAACCAAATACCCCCCCCCCCCCCCAGGGGGCCCCTCGGCACTATAACACTACGTGCTACTATTAAAATCTACGGTTCCGCAGTCCTAAATAGGATTCTTGAAGAATCCATATCAAATGAAGTGGATTTTGGTGATTTGGAGAGATTGTCGGGTTGTTTGTGGTAATTCGTGATATTCCTATTTAATCGAACACATCCTCCGAACATACCCCTGTCTTGTTGCAGGCCTTTGGGTAACATACAACCACGTGCTACCATAGAAGCCACGATGGCGGCCTCCAGTATACAAAATGGACGACGGAAACACGTATCACCCTAACAACACGCGCTGCGCATGCGCACTAACAACACGTATCACTATGAGGATGACGTCACAAGATGGCCGCTCCCGCGGGTTATTATGCCAACACAACATGGCGCCACTAGGTCACGTGACATGACGTCATTTCCGAGGTCCGACACCGAGGTCCGGCAACTTATACCTCAAACGTGCGACATACTACTAGTAGGTAGCCAACTGGCTACAGTCTGCAGTTATTAATTTATCATCAATGCCCCGTGTATACACCACTTATAATAAGACAAAAACGGGACTAAATTATGCCTTGGACCGAAAAGTCGGTCTTACGAGCACAAAGGGTTATAATATTTTGCGCCAGTCTAATAATGGCTTTGTGTTTTTTGCGTTACAACTCAAAAAGTGTTGGGTCAAAGACAAAGAAACTTGGCAATTATTGCCACGCCAACATGAGAAGTTTGGTGTCTGTGGTGTTATGGTAATGGTTGTAGGCATACCACATGTGTTTTGAGCACTGAAAAAGTAATTTGACGTAAGAAACGTCGAAAATGACGTCCAAGCGAAAAACAATTGAAACACAGCGCCTTTTTCATTTTTGAAGCTCTACAATCTACTAAATTTATATGGAATTTGGACGACCTTCAATTTTTCTGACGTTGACGTCCATCCGTTAAAACAGCCAACGGCAGCCGTAAGATGATTTTTTTCACGGCTAAAAATTGATTGCGTTTATTGATATATTTTTGTTGGAGACTATACTTACACAATTTTAGAAAGACACTTCAGTAGCATGGTCAATATTACACCCCCATAAAAATAACGTCAATATGACATTATTTTTGGTAAACGTTCAATTTGAAGTTATAACAACTACATCTCATAGAGACACCATAAACATTATAATGTGTGGGTGGAATTTCATTGCTGTGTATATATTAATAGAGAGTTATGCGTGTTAGAAAATCAGTGTTGTTACTGAACAATGTGTAAAAAATTGAATTGACAATAAAACCTAGAAAATGGCGTTAAATTAGAAAAAAAATCAGCTATCTCTTATTTTTTAAGCTCTACAAGATACTGAAATTTCATGAAAATCGGCCGACATTAAATTTTTGGTGACGGCGACCTAAATAACGTCACCCGAAACGACCATAGCCATTGAGAATTTCCCAGGTCGGTATGTTTACAAAACATGAAATAGGGGGGTGTGATACAGGCCTCGATATTAAAAAGATCGAGAAAAAAGCGTAAATTGGGAATTGTTTGGGATAAAGGGGCGAAATCAAAAATCGAAGCGGTAGTTGGGACACAGAAATAAATATAAACACGTGTGCCAAATTTCTTTAGGATTGCTTCACGGGAAGTACCATAAATCGTGGCGCAAGGGCAAAAAAGGCTGACGGTGGATGTAAGTCACTAATTTCGTTGGATGAAAAATGGTTTAAACATTCAAGGACCGAGTGTGTTAGCTGTGACCAAACGTTCCGTGAAAAACTTTTTTCAACTCGATTAATTAAGAAATCCTAATAAAATATTTTCGTCTCATTATTATACGCATCTATTAAAAGACAAAAAGAAACAATTCACGCACTAAACGCAAAAAATTCTAATGTTCCATAGCGATGTCGAATTAGTCTCGGCAAATTTCCTCCTTTACCTAACATGAAAAGCAGACAACACTTGCAAAATCAAATAACTACTTTTTTTTCATTTTTTGTCTCAAAAACATAGGTTATGACCCCTAGTTGGAACGAGCTCGACGAGCTCGTTTCAACGAGGGGTCATAACCTATGTTTTTGAGACAGAAAATGAAAAAATAATGAAAATTAACTGGTGATTTTTTAGAATAGCGCTGGCCGGTTTTGACCGTTGCGTGGGTAAAGGGTTAAAACAACCGCAGAATTCTCGTTATTTTCTGGGTCCAAAATAGAGAGGGGAAAAAGACATCACGTGATGGAAAACTGAGCTAGGAAAAGTTTACACTGATTTTTTTTGTAAGATCGAAAAAATAGAGTACAAAGGTAAAGTTTCTCCCCGTCAATTCATCACAGAAGCAGCAGCTATCAGAACCGCTGAATATTTCACCTTCATTCAGTGCCGGAGCAGCAGCAGCCAGAGCCGCTGGAGAAGTAAAAGTCCACACGCAATGGAAAAGTAATCTATCGAACGTGCATATCACCCAAAGGAAAAGTGAGCCAGAAAATTTACACTGAATTTTTTTTCCAAGTCAAACACCCCATCCCCCCCACCCCACCCCCACAAAGAAAACGCGTGTGCCGTTCTCTAAATGTATCCATTACTCCAAATAATTTCTTTGATGATTTTTATAATATAACATACAGTGACGGTAATTCCGAGGTTTGGGAGGGTGGATTCTCAGTGGTTAGAGCATCGAACTTCAAACCTAAAGATCGAGGTTCAATACTGACCAGCTGTAATTGCAGATTCGTAATCCGATTGCCCACGTGGAGGCACGGTGGCGCTATGTACTAAGGCGTACTGCACGTCGATGATGTCCAGTGGAAACTGCCATCAACCGCTAATAACCCAGCTTGTGAAGAGTTAGTACGCTGCGTTGTTAGTTTCTGCTCGGTGGTTCTTTCCGGTTACTCCGGACTGCTCCACTCGTAAAACTGTCGAACACTACATGGCCTTGGCTGGTGTAAATGCCTTTAAACCGAATAAAACAACAACATAAAAACCCAAACAAAGCAATGATTTAGACCCAAAGGACCATAAGTACTGACACCGTTCATTCATCTTTTGTGACTACACAATAGAGAGATCGAATATTGATTACAACATTTAAATTCTAACAATTATGAGCACACTTCTTTGTGATAATAAAAAACTAGACTGAAGCATGCACCCTCACAGCACATGGACACAGGTGGTTGAAGAGCAAACTGTGATTTGTTACTCGTACATGAGCTGTATCTGTAAGACGCATATGATGCTCCCCCCCCCCACCCGCAAAGTGTACCACACACAAACTACATGTACGAACCACACAGGTGAAATTATACAAAACAATTGATCAAGTTCAACAATCTGTAATTTTGTGAAATATTGAAGCAAATCGAAATACTGACAATATGCACACTTCTGGTATATGTACAAACATCCTGTGAAATAAAAAAAAGTCCTCGACTGAAAACTGTGAGAGGGGTTAGTCGGACAAACAATGTACTAGATGCGGGTGGACGGTCGGACGGACAGCGGACGGCTGACGGACGAACGGATAGTGGCAAAGCAATATGCCCCCTCCCCGGCTATAACAATTTCAGTAACAAAAGGCTTTAAAAGCAGTGATGTCAGGGGATGGGGTGGGGAATCACTGGGAACTGAGAGCTCTGTCAGGAAGGTCCAGCTCTTGTCGTCGAAACCGCCTCCTTTGTTGTGAACTTGTCTGGGGATACCCTAGACCCACTCTCGGGGAGTACAGGCCCTATTCCAGGAATATCCTGACCCCAACCCCTGCTTCTGAGGCATATCAAAGGATATTCATATATGAGTAATACCCCTTGATTAACTCTTAACCCGCTGAGTATTTTCAAAATTTCTTTCATGAAATCTAGTCATGGCTGCTTTAAAGCAGCCATGACTAGATTTGATGAAAACTCCATCTAATTTTCAGTAAAGAACTCATTGGTCAAAAGGCTATTCAATTTACGGGAGAGAAATATGCTTTAATGCCCCTAAATTAAATTTATTCCAGTAATAAGAGAGATTTTTTGTCCTGGGCAGGAATATCCGCAGCAGCATAACAAGGAGTTAACATCAGTAACCAGCATTCCCGATGATTCTCCAACGCATGGTGATTCAAAGATAGAATTTCAACAGGTAAGTATTATTTCAAATAGGCATTTAACACTAGAGAAACAGAATTTACTGCACCCAGTAAATTCAAGTCTGTGTGAAAAGGCTTAAAGTATCAGGAATAAACTATACAGAAGGAGAATTTATGGAGGCTTATTTTCAGGAGTAAATTATTTTCAAACAAATCAGAAATGGATTTTCGTTAATAGTATTTACAGATATTCATACAGCAATCAGAACATTTTTTTATAAGAAACCAGAAAAGGCATATATGTGACCAGCATTTAAAGGGTTTGATACACGAATCAGAAGTGGACATATTTGGCTCTGCCCACCAAGCTGATTGATGAAATACGTTCATGAACTTTTGAAATGCATTAAGGTGTAATGAAATGCATTCCCCGATCTTTCTGAATAATATGCACTGGATGACCTTGGTGACCTCTTTCAGGCGGACCATATATTGAACCTCCAGCAATTTTTAAATCAGTTGGTATAGTCCCATGTATACACCTACTTTAAAGAAATGGCTCCACCAACTACAGATCTGTCATTTTTGGGCGATGATAGCAAATATTTATTATGATTTAGAAGCCTCTAAGGCAGTCAGCCTACTGTATCACACACAAGGCCTCAAACTAGCTGAAAAAAACAAAGATGAGTGCAAACTGGTTGTTGGTAACCAGCATGCCAAAACGAATAGAGATAGGACGATTCGTATTTGAGTTATCGAGCCGACAAAGGGTGCATAGACTCTATATTGGGGATAGTGCCATAAAAAACTTAAAAAGCCCCAAGAGCTCGTTTAAAGGCCTACCCTTAAGAGCATCTAGTGCCCTAAACAAGGCATACTTAAAATAAGATGGTGGAATATTGAATCATGGCATTTGCGTAAAGAGTGGCAATATGCAGGAAGCGTGCAAAAGGTTCTACCGTCATAAGTTAAATTATGTTGTTTGATCTTCGCGGTGAAGTATGAAGAGGGTTAAAGACAGACCATTTAAATATTCCATTTCATTAATTCATAATTGTGATAAGTGTTTCGAGAGAGCCGCTTACCACTCGGCCCGAAACCTGTTGATCTTGAGTTATGATTGAGAATGAAAAAAAAAAATAAAAAATGCAATGAAAGGTGAAGGGTTATTTATTCAACTACAATTAATCAAGTGTTGTAAGATAGATCTGTATAATAAACAAATTTTCTTGCCACTCAAAGGTTTTTTTCAACTTGGTTCGGGGATGGAATTTAATTCTGATCTGACAGCTGATAAGAGTAAATATGTGTCAGGCTGTCATCTATAGCAACTTCTCTCTAATTTGATTGTTTACATTATTCTCTTGTGTATATAAATATAAACAGCTATTTCTTTATGATGCTTTTCTGTTACAAAGAAATTAGGGGGTATAAAAAACTCTGTGGCCCAATGGACCACTCCCAAAGGTTCCCTGATAACATAGCTCGGCCAGTACTTGTGACAGGCTACCAGTATGCCAAACAGCCCCAGGGCAGATTATTTATTTATTTATTAGTGTGTAAGGTCACATATTTCTGCATAATGGCTAATCAGGACCACGACAGTTTTACGGGTGGGGGAAGCCGTAGTACCCGGAGAGAACCACCAAACAACGGCGAGCAACTGTCAGTTTCCCAACATACTAATTCCACACAAGCAGGATTAGCATTGGTTGAACACAGGTGCACCATCGACGTGCAGTACGCCTTAATACACAGCGTCACCGTGCCCCCACGTGGACAATGGGGGTGAATTGTCTTGCCCAAAGGACACAACGTGGTTGCCGCAGGTGGGATTCGAACCGAGGACCTCTCGGCTTGCAGCCTGCACCTCTACTAACTCAGCCACCGCGCCCCCCAGGACAGATGATTTGTTTTTGAGTTATCGTCAAAACAAAATGAAGGGGGTAGAAAATATTCATACAGGAATCGGAACATTCTTATAAGAAGCCAAAAATGGCATATATGTGACCAGCATTCAAAGGGTTTGATACACGAATCAGAAATGGATATTTTTGTCTCTGCCCACTAATTTTAGTGATGAAATACACTCATAAACTTTAGAAATGCATTAAGATGTAATAAAATGCATTTCCCAGTCTTTCTGAATAATGCCCCCATATTAAGATCTTCAGAGGGTTAAAATATTCCCTTTAAATACTCCATTTTAATCCTTTAAATGGGGGCGCATTGGTTCAGTTGGCAGAGGTGCAGGCTGCAAGGCGTGAGGTCCTCACTCTGTCCTTGGGCAAGCCACTTCACCCCATTGCCCACGTGGGTGCATGGTGGCGATGTGTTCTAAAGCGTACTGCACATCGATTGTGCACCCGTCTTCAACCAATGCTAACCCTGCTTGTGTAGAGTTAGTATGTGGGGGATCTGACAGTTGCTCGTTGTTGCCCGGTGGTTCTTCCCGGGTACTCCGACTTCCTCCACCTAAAAAATGTCGTGGTCATGATTAGCCACTGTGCAGAAATATGTGACATTAAACGCCAATAAATAAATAATCCTTTAAAAAATGAGCTCAATCCAATAAAGGGTCATAAGCTATGTTTTTTCAAGCAAAAATGAAAAGGTAATTAAAACTGAATAGACGTTTCTGTGAATAATGTTGACCTGTTTTCGCTGTTATGTTCGCTAAAGGGTTAAGAATCCCTTACTTTGGAAGGCACACTGAAAAGGTGTCCCATTCCACATAGAATTAAATGTTAAGAAAATAAAGCGAAAAACATTAAGTTTCTCAGCTAACAGTACCTGCTTTTGCACTCCGGAGGGATGGAACGGCACAAATCAGAGACATTCTCTTAATGGCACTTTGACACCAAAGGTTTCTGCACTCTCGGTGAGGCCGAGATGAGCGCAGTGAAAGACAATAGAACTCCTCTAACAAATTAGTTTTAAACAGTCATAGCACTAACACAGTTAACAGTACAGTCGACCATGCCAGTATTGCATTGTTACCGGCACCCTGACAGTTTTGTGATAGGTTTCAACAATTATTCAGTGCAATTTTATTAAAAGGGTTAACTTTATTCTGCCTGAAATAAAATATGTGCAATCCACATTGAAGTCTTGAGAGAGGTTAAAAGCATTGAACTGAATAAGATAGGTTTCAACAATTATTCAGTACAGTTTTATGGAAAGGGTTAACTTTATTCTGCCTGAAATACAATATGTGCAATCCACATAGATGTCTGGAGAGGGTTAAAAGCAGTGAACTGAATAATTTACAATTTATTTCCTTGCAAGGCAAAGGGTGTCTCTCAATTTAGTTTCAGGAACTAACATCCCATAATGATGACAAGGTCAGATTTCATTTTGACAGCTTACTCCACTGGTGTTTACATAGTCTCCAGTGTGAACATAACATCGTATTGCTTGGGGAGAATTTACTGTATCAGGAAATTGGAAGCTGTGAAAACCCTGTGGCCTACTGGGCCATACTGAAAAAAAAGTGATTTCCAGCAATTCTGAAAAATGCACTCAATGACCCCTAGTTGACCTCCGTGACCTTGACCCATATTTTGAACCTCCATCGAGTATCGACTCATTTGGTGTTGGTCCCAGGTCTGTAGGTCATACCATGCCTGAGATATGGGAGTGACCCATGTTCAAAATTTTGGCCACGCCCACTTTTTTTTACGTAAAAATGCATGTGTGTATGTCAGGAATACTTTAAGGGTCAAAAAATGTGATTTCCAGCAATTCTGAAAAAGCACTCAATGACCCCTAGGCGACCTCTGTGACCTTGACCCATATTTTGAATCTCCATCAAGTGTCAACTCATTTGGTGTTGGTCCCTGGTCCATACGTCATACCACGCCTGAGATATGGGCATGACCCACTTTCAAAAATTTTGGCCACGCCCACTTTTTGTTACGTCAAAATGCATGTGTGTATGTAAGAAATAGTTTAGGGGTCAAAAAATGTGATTTCCAGCAATTCTGAAAAATGCACTCAATGACCCCCTTGTTGACCTCCGTGACCTTGACCCATATTTTGAACCTCCATCGAGTGTCGACTCATTTGGTGTTGGTCCCAGGTCTGTAGGTCATACCACGCCTGAGATATGGGCGTGACCCACTTTCAAAACACCCCTACAGGCACCCCTGATATCCCAGGAATCTGAAAAACATAGGTGACCGAGAACTTGTGGCTGTCTATCAGCATGCTAAAAATCAACGAGATAGGGCAATTCGTTTTCGAGTTATCTTGCGGACAAAAAAGTGATGAGAAGACAGAAGACAGGAGAAGAAGAAGAAGAAGAAGAAGAAGAAGAAGAAGAAGAAGAAGAAGAAGAAGAAGAAGAAGAAAAAAAAAAAAAAAAAAGAAGAAAAAAAAAGAAAGAAAAAGAAACCGTGCAAAAACAATAGTCTGTGTGTTTCACACAGACTAATTACCTGTGATGAATCAGTAATAAGTGTTAGTGTACTGAGATATCAGCCGATTATCTAGAAGACTGAGATTGAAAACAATAGAGATAAAACATATTTGTGTTTGCCATTAATTGAACAGTGCAAATCGGTCTTGAACGAGAAGTACTTACCACTTAGGGGACCCACCCATTCCGCTCCAGTACATTGATTAACATTGTATATTTTTTCAATGTTGCAGAACATATTATGTGAGTGGCAGAAGTTAACAAAATTTAAACATCGCAGACAAATAAATTAAACACAAATGAGAGGGAGAGAGACACAGAGAGAGAGAGAGAGAGAGAGAGAGAGAGAGAGAGAGAGAGAGAGAGAGAGAGAGACAGAGACAGAGAGACAGAGAGACAGAGACAGAGAGACAGAGAGAGACAGAGGGAGACAGAGAGACAGACAGAGACAGACAGAGACAGAGAGAGACAGAGACAGAGACAGAGAGAGAGAGAGGGAGAGAGACAGAGAGAGAGAGACACACACACAGAGAGAGCGAGAGAGACAGAGAGAGAGAGAGAGAGGGAGAGAGAGAGGGGGAGAGGGAGAGAGAGAGAGACAGAGAGAGAGACAGAGAGACAGAGAGAGAGGGAGAGAGAGAGACACAGAGAGAGTGAGAGATAGAGAGAGAGAGTGAGATAGAGAGAGAGAGAGAGAGAGAGAGAGAGAGAGAGAGAGAGAGAGACAGACAGACAGACAGAGGGAGACAGAGGGAGACAGAGACAGAGACAGAGAGAGGGAGAGACAGAGAGAGAGACACACACACACACAGAGAGCGAGAGAGAGAGAGAGAGAGAGAGAGAGAGAGAGAGAGTGAAATAATAATAATAAATAATTAGATTATAATGTATAATTAATGATTACGTCTCCAACAGTTCCCAAAGTCACATTTCCGGAAGCAGCGACTAACCTGGAGAAGGCACAAACATTTTCCCGTACAGACGCAAACTCGAGAATTAACCCTTTAATTAACATGAAAAGCAGGCGACACTTGCAAAAAACAAAAAAACAAAATTCGAATAACTAATTTGTTTCATTTTTTTTGTCTCAAAAACATAGGTTATGACACCCTCATTGGAACGAGCTCGGGGAGCTCGTTCCAACGAGGGGTCATATAACCTATGTTTTTGAGACGAAATAAAAAAAATAATGAAAATTAATTGGAGATTTTTGAGAATAGCGCGGTTTAGGTCGATACGTTGGGTAAAGGGTTAATATGATTTGTCAGGATACACTCCAAATCAGTTAGGTTAAAAATCAACCAAATTACTCTAAGTTGAATGAATGTGAACCTAAAGGGTTTAATATTCACTTAACCCAGTCGATTTGGGTTAATTTTTAACTCAACAGATTTTAGAATTTTTTAGATTATTAAAGTCCTTAAGTTTTGTACAGCAGTTTGAATGGCCAACCATTTTACAAAGGCGAGACGTGATTGTACTGAATCTTGACGAAATCACAATATATAAGACAGCACATTAACCCTTTACCCAACGAATCGACTGCATCCGCCAGTGTAATGTGCAAATTCAGCAGTTGAACAAATATTATTTTTCAAAAAATTTAAAAAAAACCGTATCATGTGACCCCCTCGTTGGAACGAGCTCGTCGAGCTCGTTCCAACGAAGGGTTACATGTTATGGTTTTGTTGAAATTGGTTTGAAAATTTGAAAAAATGATATTTAAAATAATAAATTTTGATATCGTCTGCGTTGGATAAAGAGTTAAATAAAAGTTCTACACTGCTACCATTTGTATGTAAATGAAAAGAATCTAAAATGGTTTCAATAAATGACCCCCAGCAGGGACATGGCGGCAGAGGGTGGTGCGGGTGTCACCCCCCCCCCCCCCACCTCCCAATCCTAGCTAAAATTCCCTATAGTTGGAAATTCGGATGGCAAGTCATGAGTAGTTGGAAATTCCATCTTCCTGGATTTGAGAGCTTTACTTCCCAAAAATCCAACTCGATTTTTCAAATCGGCAAACATTCCAACTGTTACTATTTACAACTACTGTGTACACAATATCGAGCTTCATAAGTATGCATGATGTCTATCGGTACGAGATTTCTATAGTACGTTTACTTATCACAATAAAAAAATCCTCGAAATGCACTTCAAGAAAATCACATCATGATTGAGCTTGAACATTTGTTTAGCACTTATTCAATCCCCAGAATAATACCAAACAGAAATAACAACCTGATAATTCTATCATAAATATGTTGGCATTTCAGTTACTAGAATCAATTTTATCCCCCCTTTCATGACGTCATTTTCAAAAGTTTTCTCAGTGAATTTCCAACTACCCTACATCCCCCATCCCCAGTTAGAAACCTCTAGCCGCGTTTCTGACCACCAGTAATAAAATTTATTACACGCACTTTACTTAAGATGATGGTGAATATTATCAACAATAATAATTAACAATCCTTGAAGCCCTAAACTCCTGCAGTGCGAGTCATGGCTGACAATTTCGTAATTGGAAATTATTTACAGTTAGCTCCCCTTAATTTTCTAAAGCTGCTAGTGAAGTCAAAACCAAGATGATGGTATTTTCATATAAAAATTGAAATTAGGAAATGTTAGTAAATTTATGTCATCCTTTATTACGAACCACTAAAACCGACCGGCGCTATTCACAAAAATCATCACCATTCAGTGATCATTATTGTCAATTTTTTTTGTCTCTAAAACATAGCTTATGACCCCTCAGTAGGTAATAATTGCCGATATTAACACAGTTGTACATGTACGTGTATGTGTACACGTACATTCGTGTACACCTCCGTAGGATTTAGTGTTAAAATCGTGTACAGGTACACGATTTTAACGTTTTTAGGGTGATGTTAGAATCGGCTTTACCGATTCAAACATCACTGATTGTATCCAAGAGTGACAAAAAACGCATGAAATTTTACGTATACGTACATATACCGTTTTGATTGAAATAGGCAAATGAGTTTCCCCCATAGGATTCAGTGTTAAATTGCGAGCAAAAAACGTTTTGTCGTTTCTAAATCATCATCTTGCCGATTCTAAATAATCCGCGTCCGTACACGATTTTAACACTGAAACCCTATGGAGGCGTACACGGAGATCCACTTGTGGATTTTAGGTCGGAAATCGACTCGTGTAAAGAGGTTGTGTTAGAATTCGCAAACCCACTGTCACGTTTCTCGAAGTAAAACTAACGTACGTTATTGCGAGGTAATCTTAATAAGCACTTAATGGAAATGTTTTGAATGAATAGTGTTGCCAGGGTGTTAGAAATCCGCAAACTCACTGTCACGTTTTCCTGAAGTAAAACTAACACATGTTATCGTTATGACTGAATGAGGTTTTCGTTCAAAAAGAGCCAATTATAAATATGATCTGTAAAAAAAATAGACATTCATGTCTTGGTTCGATGTGACGAAGAGAAATTGAGTTTAGACATTCGTTAAAAAGAGTCGATTATAAATATGATCTGTAAAATAGACATTCGTGTTTTGTCTTGATGTAAAGAAGAGAAATTGACTTTAAGCGTTCGTTCAAAAGAGTCAATTATAAAATATGATCTGTAAAAAAATAGACATTCGTGTCTTGTTTCGATGTGATGAAAAAGACAATTAGAGAAAAGAATCTGAATTCTTGTGAAGTAATCTTAATAAACACTTAACGGAATGTTTAAACGCATTTTCCGCTCAATTAGGTTTTGAGTGGTAAAATTTTTAATATATTCACGATAGCGATCAGAGAGATTTTGAAATGAATGAATAAGTTCCTTTAACGTTAAAATTAGAAGAAGAAAAAACAGTTTTCTTTTGTGTGTTGAAATGTTTTAACCGTCATCAAAGGGATTCTCTCTTAATTCGACACTGAGTGAATGGTTCTTTGATATGTGAATGGAAATCCTTTGACAAAACGTAAATTACTATCAAAATGCGTTAAATCAGAAACCGGTTTGTCATGTACTGCTTAAAACGTATTTTAAACTTTCCTAATTCAATCAACACGGAGTTGAGATGTGAATATTTTTAGTTTATTATATTAAAGACGGAAAGATTTTATTAACTTAAAAGCATAAAAATATAATTAAACATTTAATTTTGAAAATAATAAAAACAATTAAAAACGAAAAATGTTTTTACAGATGGATTCTAGACACCGAGATCGAATTTTAGAAGAGTATGAGCGTGCTAAGAAGGGCATTCAGTCGGCTGACAGAAGCAGACGTCTTGGTGAGATGGAACTCAAACGCGAAGCCACAGAAATATTTAATCCCGTGATGGAGGGTCAAGAGCGAAGCAGGAAGGAGATAGTTGAAGAATTGAGACCCATAAAGGAGAGTTCTTTGAGAATGGGTTCGTTGCCTCTTAGTTTTGGAAATCGACATTCCGTTCAATCTACACCGGATTACGTTCCCACAGGAATTCAAACAGAGACCGACACCGATACAGCTTCGACTATCACCACCGAAACAGCTTCGACTATCACCGCTGATAGCGTCGCATCGTCTGATGATGATGGTGGTAAGAGAGATCTGTTGTATGGATTTTATAAGGATTCGGAGGGAAGAATTTTTGTAGGAGACACAGAAGTAGATATTGGCGATGATGAATTGATCGTGGGTTCGAACAGATACGAATTGACTGATGGGCTGCGCAGATTGCTCCTTTACGACAAGCCTAGCGATTACACGGAACAGGATTTCGACAATTACGGCGACATTCTGGTTCAGACCCACGCCATGAAGAGAAATGACGAGACCCAAAGACATCAGAGGTTACAAGTGGACGAAAGTGGTGAAACCCATATGGGATATGAACAAGAAGTTCGTCGAATCGGTGACTGGCAAAGGGGTGAAAAACACTTTTCTTCCGAGCGATTCTGACGCTCTGTCTCAGAGATTGAGTTTGTTGATGGCGAGCAGACGGGCTGGTAACACAGGATTAGATAATCAGATAGTTACTATATCTGACGAATTGTTAAGACAGAAGGTTTTGAATAAAAACCGCTATAAAAGGCTGATGAACGAATTGAAGGATTGATGTGTATATAATAAGTAGAGAGAAACAAACAAACAAACAAAAATAAAACAGTAAATTTTTACACTAGAATAATAAAAGTATTTAAACAACAAAACGATTTACCAGTGAAAAAACAAAATATATTATAAAAATAAAAATATGTTGGTGATAAAGAACAGGGGATAAGTCAGAACTTATGTTCAAGGCGGTTCTGGCATCGTCGATTCTATAATGCGAGCGTTCACGAGCGATGCGGGTAGAAAACTCGCATCGACCGCATTTGAGGTCTGTAAGAAGACGGCTTTGGATGCTGGTAAGAAAGCCGCCTCCGAAGCCAGTGGTAGGATAGCTTCTGTGGCTGGCAAGATGGCAGCCAATGCATTGATCGACAAGTTGATCAGTCCGCCGGCGAAGCGAGCTGCGTTAGAGCGAATGCTGAAAAGTTGGAAAGATTTTAAGGATGCTGTGGTACCCATACAAGATTTAGCCAAAATGACGAGTGGATCCGGATTGAAGAGAACTCGCGACGGTGTGATAAAAATAAATAATAATATTAAAAACTGAGTTTGAAAAACATAAAAAAATTCTGTTCGAAAAAATCTAAAATAACAAACAAAAAAAATAAAACAAAGATGAACATTAAAGATATGTCTTGGAACGATGCCGCAACTAAGAGGTCGAATAATGAGTTCTTTCCCAAAAGCATAAGAGGCTTGATAGTGGGAAAATCGAATTGTGGAAAGACTAATCTGTTGATGAATCTGTTGTCCCGACCCGACTGGTTGGATTACGACAGATTGTTTGTGTTTGGCAAGAGCTTGTTTCAACCCGAATACAGATTGCTTGGAGAGTGCATGAATCGTAGATTGCCCAAGGACGTCATAGCCAGAATCTTTGACAGTAGGGAGGAATTCGACAAGAGTGAAGCTCCACTTTCGACCATTTTGGACGGTGCGGCGATGGAGCTGATGAAGAGAAATGCATCTTCGAACGTTGAGTGTCGATTTTATGAGAACGCTAGCAATGTTCTGGATCCTAGAGAACTGAAATCGGAAGATAAGAATCTCATGATTTTCGATGATCTGCTTTTGGAGAGACAGAACCGATGCGAATCGTATTACGTTAGGGGTAGACACAGCAACTTGGACTGTTTCTACCTGTTGCAGAATTATTTTCGATTGCCCAGACAGACGATAAGGGAGAACGCTAATTTTCTATGTCTCTTTCGCCAAGATCTCAAGAATCTCAATCACATCTATGGCGATCACGTTGCAAACGACATGAGCACGGTGGAATTCAGGAGATTCTGCAAGAGGGTTTGGGATGGTGGACTTTACAATTTCGTCATGATCGATTCGACAAGCGAATTTAATCGCGGAAAATATCGGTGCGGATTCGACAATTTTTATGTTTCTGATGATAATAAGATAGAGCGTGAAAATAAAATTTAGAAAATAATAAATCTTCAAATAATTAGTTTTGAATAAAAAAAAATTAAATTAAATATAATGTTCGAACATGGAGAATTGTTAGAACGGATAGCCGAGAATACGGCTGCAAAACAATCCATTCAAATCGTGGTGAGTGGCGATTCGACTCGATTCGCTACGAAATTCGAACCTTCCATCGAATTGAATAGAGAGAAAAGATACGAGATGGCGTTGGTGAATCTGGAGACTTATTATTCCTTTCCCAACGTCACCGAAAAAAATAACTCGTTCAAGTATTCCGACGGAGTGGATTGGTTGGAGATTCGAATTCCCAAAGGGAGTTACGACATAGACGATTTGAACAATTACATTCAGACGCGAATGAAGACGGATGGAAAGGGAAGCAACAAGATCAGACTTGCTCCCAATCCTAATACCTTACAGACGATGTTGGATTTGGAAGATAATTTTCGAGTGGATTTCAACATGGACGATGCTATAGGCAAGATGTTGGGATTCGATCGAAAGGTGTATCGAGGCCACGCAGCATCTGAAAATACGGTTAACATTCTCACAGTCAATAGCATTCTGGTGAACGTGGACGTGATTGCTGGAAGCTACATGAATGGTAGCGCTCAACCGACGATCTATTCCTTCTTTCCAAACGTGTCGCCGGGTTATAAGATCATGGAGCGACCTCGAAATTTAGTTTATCTACCAGGCATTTTAGACACGTTGTATAGTCTCAAAACCACTTTGACGGATCAAAATGGTGAACTGTTAGAACTTCGTGGAGAGAGGGTGACGATACGATTTCACATAAGAGAAATATAAAAGCAAAAAAAAAAAAATATTGTGTATATATATAGATAACAAAAATAAAATAAACGCAATATTAATTTTACAAAATTATTTTAATATAAATAATTATTATTAAACAAGAAACAATTGAAGTAAATATATTTTAAAAAAAAAAGAATTATGACAGAATACGTGATTAAAAACGTGAACATATCCGCAGGACAGAGGAAGAAACTTAAGAGAGTGTTAACAACTCGAGGCGAGGTGGTGAGATTCAAATTCACTCACGAAGATCTGATGAGAGGTGGTCAGGATTCGATCGCCTGGACCAAAAGTCAAATCAAAAGGATGGAGAAAGCGATTCGCGATGGAAGAGGGTTGATGGTGAGATTGAGTCCCGCTCAATTGAGATACAATTTGAGAATGAAAGGTGGTTTCCTACCGCTATTGGCAGGAATCGCCGCAAAAGCATTACCCTTCACCACAAAGGCACTACCCTTTCTCGGAAAGACTCTCGGCGTGGGAGCTCTCATGGGACTCGCTAGTTCGGCAGTTGAGAAATTAATGGGTGGCAGCGGACTGTTTTTGAAGAAGGGAGGAGCCGTGTGTCGCGTCCATGTAGACGACAGCAGTAAAGGATTGTATCTAGAACCCGTTAGAGGTGACAACGGTCTCTATCTGAAGAGTGGACAAAATGTTGAGCGACTCGGCAAGGGTTTGTTGCTCGGTGAGAATTCGCCGTTTAAGAATATACTGATGTTGAATATGTTATCATAATATAAAATTATATGATTATATAAAATATAAATCATAGAAAGTATAAAATAATATATTTAAAATGGATAAAAAGGTGGAGAAACAATTAGACGATAATGACGAATATCGCGAGACAGAGCGCAAAAAAAAAAAAAAGATGTGGAAAAATGGTTAGACGCTAATGATGGATATATAAGGAAAGAACTGATGAAAGAGATAGATAAAGCGCACGATAGACGGTTGGGAATGAGATGCTTTCCACCGTCACCACTACCTTCTGAAGAGAATGGTAATGATGCGAGTGTTACCAAGAGATGCACAACATTCATTCATCATTATGATTCGGATAAACAAATGTGTTGTTATAAAAACGTATCATATCACAAAAAAAAGAAAAGAAGAAGAATCGACGCTGAAATTTAAGAAAAAAGGAAACGTTATTATATTATATGGGTAATAGTGAAGAAGGAAAACAAAAGTAATGAGATGATCTCATTACTTTTTTTTCCTTTTTCTTCGCTAAAAAAATCAATCTCTCTATTGTTTATATTTCCAAGCCCGTTATTAGCATGTTGACACTCGTGTTTTCAAGATGACCTCATCACGTTTTTTCCTTCTTCTTCGCTAAAAAATCAATCACTCTATTGTTTATATTTCCAAGTCCGTTATTAGCATGTTGACACTCGTGTATTCTCCTTTTTCGAAAATGTGTTGAATGTTTATTGTTACTCTTTTGAGTTTTTTTACATCGGTGAACTCACTCTCACCACCCAATTTCTCCAGGAGTTCGTGTGAGATTTTTGGATATATGTAACTTCCATAGAACAACATCAAATCGTCATTGTCGAATTCTTTATCTTTAGCGATGACGATTTTCTGCAGATCGCTTTGATACTCGTAAAACAAATCGAGCATGGCTTCATCCAATTTCAAAGTCATCTTATATCTGTCGTATTTATGCTCTAAGTCCTTCATCTTGATCTTGTTCAATTCAATGGGATCGTGTCGTTGTAATCTATAGATTTTAAAACCTAATTTCTTATTCATTTCGACTCGTTTCAATTTCAATTCACAGCTTTTAGGTGTTGCTGTCATGATCGATTATTTGTTTTTTTTTTGTTTTATGAATTCTTGCAAATAATGTATATTTTAAATTTTGTATTTTAATAATTTGTTTAAAAAAAGTTTTTTTTTTGCTCTTTATATATAAAAAAAGTTTTTTTAAATTTTAATTTTCTTTAATGTGAAAATTTTTTTGTAAAAAGTAATGAGATCACCTTTAGATCTCATTACTTTTTTTCCTTCTTCTTTGCTAAAATCAATCTCTCTATTGTTCATATATTTCCAAGTCTGTTATTAGCATGTCGACCTGCATTATTTTTCCTCTTTTCAAAATGTCTTGAATGTTGATCTTTACTCTTTTGAGTTTTTCTACATCGGTGAACGTGCTCTCACCACCCGATTTGTCCACGAGTTCGCTTGAGATCATTGGATATATGTAACTTTCATAGATCGTCATCTTGTAGGGTCTTCTGTATTTGTCAATGATATTATTCAGCAGATTGTTTTCGTACTCATAAAACAAATCGAGCATGGCTTCATCCAATTTCAAACACATTATATTTGTTGTCGTAGTGCACTAAGTACACCATCTTAACATCGTTCAATTCGATGGGATCGTGTTCTACTGTATAGATACAAGTATCTGTTAGCGTATTAAAAAAACATTCTTTCAATTTACATCTTTTAGGTGTTGTTGTCATGATCGATTATTTGGTTTTTATGAATTCTTGCAAATAATGTATATTTTAAATTTTTGTATTTGAATAATAATTTGTTAAAAAAGTTTCTCTTTATATATAAATAAAAGTTAAATTTTAACATCCTTTTTTTTTTTTTCGTATTAATTCAATTTTTTTTTCACGTTAAGAACATATAATTGATTAATTCTTTTTGAAGGAATTAAAACATATTATAAACAATTTTAAAACTTTTTAACAAATTATCATTAATACAAAATTCGAAAAAAATATTCTTACAAACTCAATTTTGAGGTAAAAACAATGATCAAGTCCGAACATCCGAATTATAGTTTAGAACGTGCAAGACTTCAAATGTTTAAAAATTGGCCTTCGCATCTTGCTCAAAACCCCGAAGATTTAGCCGCTGCGAGTTTCATTTATGTGGGTAAAAGCGAAAAAGTTAAATGTTTTTGTTGTAATATACATTTGATGAATTGGGAACCTCACGACAGACCTTTACTAGAACATATAAATAATATTAAAAAAGGTGAATGTGATTATTTGAACAAGATCCTAACATTGGGATTGATTAAAATCGAAGACGAAGAGTGGGATAGAAATAAAAACCAAAAATTATTGATGGATATGTTACAATTAGGGTACACTAAGGAACAATTGTACAATGCCTTAAATATCGCAAACAAGACCTTATCTCAATTTTTGACTTTAGAACATCTGATTAAATTCATGACACATGCGGACGAGTTATCGTCGTGTGTCAAAAACGGGTCGAGCAACACGAACACTTGTCTGCTTTGCGAAAAAGGTTGCAAATGTTTTGTTTCTACCGTGCGCACATTTGCATTATTGTAAGGAATGTTATTCTAGAGATGAGAAAATGTGTTCGTTCTGCAAACAAGAAATAATAGCGATCGTAAATTGTTTTGAATAAAAAACACATTAAAGAAAAAAAATTGAATTGAAAAAATCTTCTTTTTTTATATAAAGAGTAAAAACAAAACTTTTTAAACAAATTATTTAAATACAAAATTCGGAAAAAAATATATTCTTACAAAATGAAGCAAACAGATAAAATAAAATTGAAAAATTTAAATGAGAAAACCGTACCTCAGTTAAACGAGATTTGTAAACTATTAAAAATTTCACATTTCAGAAATCATAGAACTAAATCAAAAAAGGTTGAAGTCATACAGAAACATTTGCAAAATGATGGAAATCACAAGAATACCTAGAATCGCAAGTGGATGATCTCTACCTGAACAAACAATCTGGCGGAACCATGGAGGGTGGCATCAACATGAACGGTCACAATTTATTCGGTCTCAATCACGATACCGAATTCGATTACAATTGCTCATCAATTCGTCTAGACCGTGATACTTCTTTCTAAAATCAGTGGCGTCGCCGTACAGTCTGCAGAAATCGTTCTTGTTGAATGACGCATTGTAATCGATTGCTGGATATCTCGTGGCGTTCAGAAACACTTGCATGTTTCTCAAATGGCAGTGATCGAACAACGATGCATTCTTTTCCTGAGACCCACCCCTATCGGTCTGAAACGCAACCATGATGAAACGTGGTCTCTCAGAAGCGGATTTCACCATCAATCTCCAATCGAAGTGATTTGTGGAGGGAGGAATGCTAGCAGTGTCGCACTGTCTCATTCTAAATCCCACGGGTAATTTACTCTTGGATTCTATGATCTTGTAGAGACGCGCTTTTTCCACGATCGAAGGCTCCACATGCGGAACAAACCACGATATCTTGTGTAGAGTTATCTTACCCACATTGGTAGCAGTGAGTCTCACTATTACGTCGTCGTTTCCTTTTCGAATCAACGTAAGATGGTGTTTGAATCCGTACATGATCTTGCTGTAAAAGTCCGCAACTCCGAAGATGTTATTTCAAAGTTATCCTGAATTTAAACGTTCCTTTAGGTCTGGACGTCTTGACGACGTAGTCGGATATCAAGGCGGCGCCGGCGCTAGCAGGGCCTACGGTGTCTTTCACCCACAACTGATTAAGTCCTCTGGATTTCGAAAAATCATCAGGATACGTCAAGAGTCCGAACATCGTGGTGGCCTGACCGGGATGAAAAACAGATTCTATCTCTTGTCCGGATAGCATGTATTTTATATTACTGAATTGATGCATGATGCCGTTATTGGCTAGAGTAACCGTGTCGTCATCAGCGTAGTCGCTCCCATCTTCCTTGGTGAGACGTCCCTGCACCACTATGTAACTCTCGCTAGGATGTATGAATAGATCTTGAGTTTCAACATTGATTCTTATCTGTCCCGCATTGTTCAAACTCGTCCCGGTTAACAGTTCGTATTCGTGAACCTTATATTCTTGAATACTTTCATCTTTCACTATGCTTTGTGCTATATCTAGTATATTTGTCATTTTAAAGGATTTTTAGTTTTTTGTTTATTAATTAACTTGATTTCTTTATCTAAAAAATAGTTTTTAATTATTTTTTATTATTATTTTTTTCTCTCTTATATATATGTGTATAAACAAGAAAATGTTAAAGAAAGTAAATAAAAAAAAATTTGGTTTTCTTTATCAAAACTTTGTCTTCTGTAATTGTTGTTCGTAAAACTTTCCGATGATCTCTTCTCCATCCAAAGCTTCGATTTCGTAAGTCACCGGATCGGTGTGAAATATTTTGATTATCACGAAGATTTCCGAGGTCCATCGAGGAGTATAACCCTTTTTGAAGTGCTTCTTATAAGCGTAGATTCTCACTCGATCACCAACTGCAAATTTCGGCGTTCTAGACTTCTTCCTGATCTTAGATCTCTCAGGATATAGATTCGCGTAGACCTGTTTTTCGTTTTGAGGATCGCTAGCTTCCGCGGGAGTCATCTTGATCGATCTCTGTCGGGTGTTGTTGTAATCTTTGACCAGACCGTTCAGAGCGTATATGTATTTGTTGGTCGAATTCGCCGTAAAGTATCTGTGCATCTTTTCCTTCATCGTTCGATTCCAACGTTCCACCACGCTGGCTTTCTCTTCATTTTCGATCGAGTAGAGATCGATCAATCAATGAACGTGCTTGTTGTAGAATTCCTTTCCCTTATCCACCCACAATTTACTCGGTTTTCGAGAAGACGAGTCGAACACGCTCTTCAGAGCCTCGGCGATGCAAGGTCCTGATTTATTATTCAAAGCTCTGATCCAACCGTATTTGGAAAACACGTCGATGACCGTCAATAGATAATTGACGCCCTCGTTCCACCTCGAAAACGATCTCATGTCGACCAAGTCGGCAGACCAAATATCATCCAAACCCTTCACGAACACCCTTCTCTTTCGAAATTTTCGCACTATGGGTTTGTGTAACTCCTCGGCCAATTCGCTCATCAATAATCGTTTCTTCTTCTTTTCAGATGCGCTTTTTTTTTTGAACGCCCCATCCGAATCGACGTTTTGCACCGATCAGATTGCTGACCAGCGAACGTTCTATCTTCTCTCTCCTGGTCGGATTCGATATGCCTCTCAATTTCCCCAACATGTTTTTATCGCAGACGTCGTTGCGAGTCTTGGTGTCGGGATGTCCGGCGTAGCACAGATTGTGATCATACGCGGCCGCGTCAACCCTATTCACAGGTTTGCTCCAAGATTTGGGTATCAGATCGGCGTTGAGTCTCTTGTTCAATTTCGTTCCGGGTCCCGTGAAACTGTGACTGGGCAGATGCATTTCAAAAGGTAGATTATTGATCATTTTATTCACGATGCCTTTACCTTTGCTCGCGTTCTTTTTTTGACGAATCGTGTCTTGACAGAACCACACACGTCGCAAATTCTGCGAAGCATCTGTCTGTCGTTTTTAGTTCGTACTTCTCGAGAATTACTCGTCTTGGTAACTCTCTTACACTTTACGCAATACATTTTTTAAGAGTTATTTAAATTAATTTCGTTTTTTGTTTTATATATAAATTTAATAATTAATTCTGTTCTTATTATATATATATTTTTTTTTTCAATCGCTGCTCTTGAGTTCTATCATCTTACTGAATTCCTCCCTGGCCTCTTTCCTCCCCTTTTCCACGAGAGAATCCTTCATCTCTTCCTTGATGATCTGACGAGTCTTGATTATCATGGTTTCTTTCATGACATCGTATTTCGTTTTCTCGCTCAATATCGTGAAGTATTCTCCGTCCGATATCCTACCGTCTTTCAACGCCATAGAGATCATTTCGGATATAGTGTCGATCTTGGAGTCGGCCAAGACGCAAATCTTGTCGTGTTTCCTCGACTTCAGATATAATTTCCTACTCAAAAAGTTTCCGAGCGTGCTAAACAATCCGGCGGCGAGAGCCACTCCTTCTACAGTCAACACGATCGGAATGCCGACCGCGGTCGACAACAATCCGATGCCGGCCACGTGTAAACCCATGGAAATCGTGATGAGTGTCGTGTCGATCGCGTTGACGAATTTCACGAAACGCGAATACTTCTTCTTGAGGTAACGACGAGAATCTCTCTCTCGAGTTAGATACTCTTGGATTCTACTGATTTGATCGATGCGATACCGCTCTCCTCTTTCACTTTCTTCTAGCGACGGTGTTGTCGGCAAAACGTCGATCGGCTTCTCATCCTCGTCGTCCATTAACGTCGGATACAATTTATTTCTGGTTCTCATTTTTGTTTTTTTCTTTCTAATATTAGATAAAAAAATTATGTGTGTATTTATTTTGTTTTCTATTCTCCCTTATTTTATATCAACGAGAAACTTAGACGTATGCTTCATTGAACAATAATTTCTTGACGCATCCCTTATCTTCTAAAGTCAGACTTTTACGCGCCAATTTCTGTTCTTCCGAAACTGTGGGCTTGCTTTGATCCTTACAGAAGAGTAATCTCTTCCAAAATGCGATCACTTCATTGATTTGAACGCGTTCGAACGCCGGTTCGAAATACTTGTTGACCATATCTTTCCTTTTCATCCACAGACACGAATGATTCTCGTGATGGAAGTCTAGATGATCCCGACATCCGACGCATCGTTCTAACAAGAGACGACCTAGTTGTTCGTTCACGCAGAATGTGTAGGCTGTCATCAGCATTTTAAAAAGAAACCTTACTCTAATAGTCTGAGAATCGCTCATAATTTACGTATTTTTTATTATCTATTCGATTTGATATATTTATGTTTTTTAAATAACTATTTATTTATATGTTTTTCTCTCCTATATATCAATCAAAAACGTGACAGTGGGTTTGCGAATTCTAACACAACCTCTTTACACGAGTCGATTTCCGACCTAAAATCCACAAGTGGATCTCCGTGTACGCCTCCATAGGGTTTCAGTGTTAAAATCGTGTACGGACGCAGATTATTTAGAATCGGCAAGATGATGATTTAGAAACGACAAAACGTGTTTTGCTCGCAATTTAACACTGAATCCTATGGGGGAAACCCATTTGCCTATTTCAATCAAAACGGTATATGTACGTATACGTAAAATTTCATGCGTTTTTTGTCACTCTTGGATACAATTAGTGATGTTTGAATCGGTAAAGCCGATTCTAACATCACCCTAAAAACGTTAAAATCGTGTACCTGTACACGATTTTAACACTAAATCCTATGGAGGTGTACACGAATGTACGTGTACACGTACACGTACATGTACAACTGTGTTAATATCGGCAATTATTACCTACTCCCCTCATTGGAACGAGCTCGTTTAGCTCGTTCCAATGAGGGATCATAAGCTTTGTTTTTGATGCAAAAATTAAAAAAAACATTAATTCAGTTTCAGACACATAGCGATCTTTTGTCCAATGATCAGGTATAACAGAAGTTACCAGGTCCGCTCATGGACCTGGTAAGGCCCTGAAATCCACACCACAGACCCCAAAGAGAGGCTGTACGACCCTTTGTAGACCTTCTATAAGCCATTCAAGCGGAACACATCCTATACATCAAGGACTGCTCAGCCCCAAACGCTCTCACGAAGAAAGATGACATACTGTCAGAGCTGTCCTTCAGTGGTCGCCACGTAAAGTAACGCGTCTGGATGTTGACCCAAAAGTACAACTAAGTCCGCAGAACACATGCTGGGTTGCTCTGTTTCACTGCAAAGACCGCGACAGTATAAAATACTGTCTTCAGGAGAACGACGTGATTCATTCGCGAAAGGAACGAGCTTCAGTATACCAACAGTCTGAAACTGTGCATGCTAAGCTTCTGCACCAGTGCCGGCGGATCACAAGGTATTAAAACAAGCAATAGCACGTGGGAAGCACTTCTGCTGACCGGCCAGGCCACGATTTTGTGTTATTCAAGAAAATTTTGTTTGCAAGTGTGGTCTTCCTTTCGTTTTAGCCAAAGGGTTAATTGCTTGTTATTCATCTTGTCATCTTCAATACCGAGGAACTTATTTCTGAGGCGACGATTAACCGAGTCAGCGGGGCTGACAATTTTCGTCGTTGGAAGAGATTTAATGGAAAGTTAGCTCCCCTTAATTTTCTAAAATTTAACACAAGGGGTATGGGAATTTCATACATAAATTTAAATCCGAAATGTTAGTGAATTTAAATCACCGATGTGAACATCATTTCACAAAGTTCAGGCATTTTCCTCTAGAGTAATATGAAAATACAACCAACTTGAGCCAACTGAGCGTGCCGTTTATTTTCTAAGTTACGCAGCCGCTGCGCAATGCGACGGCACTTAGGTTCATCAGACTGACCCGGCGTTTCCAGCCCTCCAGTTAATAAGGCCCCATGGCGTGGGCAAGAGAATATCTAGCCTCTTTTATAGTTTGCCCCAAGCTCTTGCAGTTCTACGTGGTCTACAGCCACAACCGCCCCACCCAATTCATATTTAACAGTCCGCAACAGCCACAACTCTGTTTTGTAAGTTTCTGCGGTCTTCACTGACGATTTACGAAACCCAGCTCATCTCGGACGAAAGTACAAACATCACGCCGGCGGGAGAAGTAAATACTTCCAGTGGTGTGCCAATGCGGGTGATTGTGAGTTCAGCCCCTGCGTAGCTTTTCAGCCGCAGCAGCCCCTTATTGAATGATCCGTAACCAGTACACTGGATCCCTCGCCATTCTCTACGTCTGAACCCTCCTACATTACAAGCTCGCCAGAAATACGAGCAACACACTATGAAATATCGACCGGAACGTTCCTGCGAGAAGCGTGAAAGACATTCTGATGCTCTTCAATGATCCGAGCGCAGCGTCGTATGTCCGGGCATCTGAAGCTTTCTGCTACTCCAAGATCACAAAGGTCGGGGTCACGTTTTATGGTGTCCCTTACCAGCTCTATAGCCCGAGACTGTGCGCCTACCGGCTGTGGGATAAAGTCAAAAACCAGTTCGCCCCCACTTGCGGTGGTGTTGGCTGCAAACGATCTGACTCTAGCAGATGTCTCCGTGGGTGTGTTCTTGACTACTAAATTCGCTCAGTGTCTCGACATGAGGCAGAAGGGCGACGACCGACTTTAAGGCAGCGGTCGGAGGATTGAAAAGGTGAGCTGGAGAGCAAACATTCTGATCACCATGGTCGTGAAAAGGGTCGCCGCTATGTACGTCTATCTATGTAATCATGGATGCCCAATTCCACATCGAAGATGGCCGCCATGTCTCAGAAATCAACAGATTTCCTCTCGGCTATCACCTCTGTCTGGCCCGGTCGCAGAAAGGGAATTTTGATATGGCACCTGCTGGAAAGCCTCAACAGAGACACTTTCAGACACATAGTGATCCTTTGCCCGACGATCAGGTATAACCGAAGTTACCAGGTCCGTTTATGAACCTTGTCCGATCCTGATATCTACAACACAGACTCCGGAGAGAGGCTACACGACCCTTTGTATACCTATGAGCCGTTCAAGTGGAAACACCCTATACATCATCAAGGACTGCTCAGCCTCAGTCACTCCCTCGGAGAAAAATGACATGCGGTCAGAGCTGTCCTCCAGTGGCCGCCACGTAACGCAAAGCGTCTGGATGCTGACCCAAAAGTACAATGTCTAAGCACCCTAATCTCCTGCTCTAGTGCCGTCTGTTCATAAGGTACTAAAATAAGCAAGAGCACGTGGGAAGCACTTCTACTGACCTGCCAGGCCACGATTTTGTGTCCTGAAGTTTATAAGGGTATCAGATTTCACAAAGCCTGAATTGACTGCGATGAAATTTTCAACCGACTATTCGTCTCTTGAGTTCCAATGTGTTCTATGTGCCTACTGGCACAAAGGACACATTCGAACTCAGGGGACGTATTGTCTGAAAGACAAGGGGGGTCTGACGCCTGAAAAACATGCCACTACGACCCTGGAGGTTGCAGAACATCAACAAGGGCTTGATCAGAAAACGCGAGAAAGGCTCACTGCGCTTGTTGCAGGGAACGGGGAGAGTAAACATTACTTGCGGTGAGCCCACTCAGCTGGCCAGATTGGCCTTGATGGATAACAAAGAGGCTTTACGCAAGGTACGATGGTGACGACTCTGGACACGGCAGCCCTGATGTTTAATGCAACAGTAGCCGGTATATTTTTGCCTACTCCTCCACCCTCCACCAATAACCAACCAGAGCTGAAGCTAACTCATTTAGCGGGAATGTCTGAGTTCGGTGACTTGTGAGCTGTACCACATTACGGAACGTACCCAGCTCCGCTAACCGCAATTTGACACCACTGCCCTCGCACTATACTCGGAAATACTAGAGAATACCTCGTCAGAGATGCGGATACCAGAGAGGGTGTCTCTCAAACAAGAGACCTAACCCATCAACCAGGACAACCAGCGGATGATGGACCCAAAGAATGTGGATGCTAGGCGGAGGGAACCGCGGGGCGAAGAACGAAACAAGAAAAGCTGTTAGCAGAGTTGCGTGATCTAAGGCTGTTACAGAGGGCAGCTATTCAAGTGCATGACACAGCTCTGTATGATGGAAGCGAAGGGCAACTATCAAAGGACTGGGCGCCATACAGTTAAAACTATATGTCCTGTCACGAACTGTGCGCTTATCTAGGCCTAATTGCGCATAGGAATTGCGTGCAATTGCCATATCAAAAGGCACCCAAAGCACGGCAGGTTCTCCTGGTTACTCATAGCAAGCACAGGCAATATTTCTGCCAGTAGACCTCCGGGTTACCCGGAGGTCCATTGCCTGAAATATTGCTTGTGTACAGGCCATATGTACAGAATTTGATAGTGTAACTATGGTCGTAGTGCGGATCCCCACCGTGTCATGAAATGCGTACAAATAGCACGCAGATCGAATTTGATAGCCTTACTATGGTCATAACGCGTAGATTAACGCGCAGGTCGACGTGCTATTTGTGCGCATTTCAGGACATGACTTCTAGTTTTAACTGTACATCGTCAGTAGAGCTGAAACGGTTAAAGGGTTTTCTTGATCGATTAATCACGTGGATTAACCTTGGTTAGCCGATTAATCACTTGTCCAAATAGGTATCTGAAGAACTGCCATACCGTTGATGATTTACAGTATGAACCCTTTACCCAACGTGACAAACAAAACCGACTAGGCCTATATACAAAAATATCCATTCAAATTTATTATGTTTTCAATTTTTGTCTCAAAAACCTAGCTCATAAGCTATGTTCTTGAGACAAAAAGTGAAAATTTTTAGTAATTTATTAATTGATTTTGCAAGTATCGTCTCCTACCTCTCCTACCTTCAATGGGTAAAGGACTGAGAATGACCATTTCCAGCTACTGATACAGTATAATGATCATGCAAGTGAACAAGTATGTCAGCACGTAACTGGCATGGTTTACTCTGTCTCATATAATTGATGTGAGCCAGTGTGACAATGTTTGCCTGATTTGGAGAAAGTTTGTTCCTTTGTTAACCCATATAATAACGCAGTTTAAAAGTAACGGTTAACCGATCAATTACTTTTTTGATCGATTAAGACGCTGATAATTGGTTGATCGATTAATCAGTTAGCCGTATCAGCTCTAATCGTCAGTGGTCTGGGGGTAATAGGGTGGTTATGGAACTGTTGTACGATCGCCTGATACTAATTTAAAGGTCACGGCCGACACATTCTATATGCTGTAGTCATGGCTTCCCAAGAACTTACGGAAAGATGCTAGTGAATGTGGTCTACCACTTGACTGCTGTATCTGGCTTGACCATGGGTTAGACTCGCCTGGGCAAAGTTGCGAAGAGGGGAGGGGGCGCTCCGAAACTGGATTTAACCCTCAAAGGGAAGATTTTCTTGTTCTCGTCGAAGGTCTGCCATGGCGTAAAAAGACCTGCTGATAAAGCAAGGTATTTTATTCCAGATATATTGTAAGTTGCCTGTACTACGGTGCAAAAGGCTTGTCTTTCGACGCCATAGTGAACGCAATTGGCTTTAGCGGATCAAACTATCTCTTTTCAATATTACGAAGCTCGGGTATCGACGCCGAGCGGAAACGCCACGATTAGGCCATAGAAGAACTCCAAGCCGTCCAGCCGCAGATGGCCTCGAAATAGGGACAATACGACTCAACTGCACCGGCGAACACATCCGGTGTCAAGGTTACGTTGTTCTCACTTCCATTGCTGTTGGCGGGGCAATGTGCGAGTCTCTGGTTGTTAGTGATAGTCGTCTAAGCGAAATATTCCTGACGAGTGAATCCCAACATAGACGATGAAGTATTTAAGAGCTAGACTGGTTCCAGTGTCGATTTTTTTTACAGAATTTGATGGGTGGCTTGAAAGCTTATTTATTTATTTATTTATTTATTTATTTATTTATTTATTTATCATCTATCTATTTATTTATTTATTTATTTATTTATTTATTTATTTATTTATTTATTTATTCGAGTTTAACGACACTTTCGACAGTTATGGTCACTTCTTGGACAGTTTTACGGGTGTGGAAGAAGCCGGAGTACCGGGGGAGAGACCCACCAAGCAACGGCGAGCAACTGTGAGACTCCCCAGCGTATTAACTTCACACAAGCAGGGTAGGCATTGGTTGAAGACCAGTGCGCCATCGACGTGCAGTACGACTTAGGACACAGCGCCACCGTGTCCCTACGTGTACAATCTGGATAAAGTGCCTTGCCTAAGGACACATCGCATCGCAATTACCCCTGCGTGGCAGGGGATCGAACCGTGAACCTCTCGGTTTGAAATTCAAAACCATAACCACTGAGGAACCACGTGCCCTTTGAGAGCTTAGTTATAGTTGAAAACTCAAGAGTTCTTTGTGAATAAGTACATGGTATAGTCGCGACGTTTGGAATTCCTGACTTCAATTAATTATCACTGTAATAATTACTGTACTTCAGATTAACTCTTAGAAGCCGGGGAATCAGAATGAATTTATTGAACACGACACACCACGAAAAATTTACAGTAAAGCAGGTGCTTCTAGTCAAGTGTCGTCTGCCTATTCAGGCAGACGACACTTGACTAGAAGCACCTGCTCAGTGTTTAATTCTCCTCCAGCCCAAAGATAGCCGAACCGTCACAGCCAGATTACCTGCAGTATTACATCACAGGCAAGAAAAATCGACTCCAGGCTTCTAAGAGTTAATCAACCCCAACAGCCCAAATCTCGTACTACAGACCTCCATTTGTTTGTCAGCAGTGTCCATACTACCGGGTGTCAATGATGCCAGTTGCACTAAAACAATATGTTTGGCACCAACAATATTATTTTTCCGCGTTTCCTAGAATAAAGGAAACATTTTTTATTAAAAGCCTCTTCTATGAAGTTCCCATTCTACAGCAACACTAAACCATGCGGAAAATGAAAATCTGTTCCGCACACACGTTCGGAATGAAAATCGTTCACGGACTATTTTTAAATAGAAGCGTAAATTCACTAGAATTTTGTACAAATCGTGCAAAGAAGTTACAATTTGAATCGCTAGCGATAGCGATAGCTGAAAATCGTCCCCTGAGTTCCCACTTTATTCGAATAAACAGTGCGTAAATAAAAATCATGAAAGCTTTTTGTAAACGTTAATAATAGCCTTTTTATTTATTTATTTATTTATTTATTTATTTATTTATTTATTTATTAGTTTTAGTATTTTATTTTCTATATTTTATCATATTTTTTTAACTGAAATATTTAAATGAGCCAACTAATCCTAAATTAAAACATCATACTTTTAGGACAAATCGTCATCTTCGATGCTTCAGACTTGAGATTTTTTTGCTTGTTAATGTTAATGTTTTCTCATTTGCAGTCAATTCCATTTGGAACTAAAATCTGTTTTTTTGGAACGAAAACATTCATTTGGCATCGAACAAACGTTTTACTTGGCACCGAAAAAAAATCGGGCGAGCGTGAACTCTTTGTGTGGTAGATAAGGTTATCCCTTCACCTGACACGAAAGGCAGACGACACTTGCAAACAAAATTCTTGAATAACTCATTTTTTTGCATTTTTTGCGTACAAAACATAGCTTATGGGCCCTCATTGGAACGAGCTCAACGAGCTCGTTCCAATGAGGGGTCATAAGCTATGTTTTTGAGACAACAAATGAAAAAAATAATGAAAATTGAATTATGTCTTTTGTGAACTGCGCTGACCCGTTTTGGCTGTTATGTTAGGTAACGGGTTCAGTATCATATTTTATCTTCTAAGAACTGTGTGCACGATTACCTGGAGGAGCGAACCTATATCCAAGCCTCCAAACCAAACAAAAATATTGTCATTACATGCCTGTTCTATGAAAGTCCCATCTACAGCAACCATGCAGAAAATTAAAATCTGTTTCGCACACATGTGCCGAACGGAAATCGTTGACTGACTATTTTTAAATTGAAGCGAAATTTCACCACAATTACAATTTGAATCGCTAGCGATATTTAAATATAGTAACAGGGGTTTCCCTCGCAAATTTGGTTGTCGATAACATATGTTCTTTTTGTTGATAGTTGTCAAATGTTGTGTGTCCTTCTAATAATTGTTTTTGTCGTGAAGGCGTGTAATAAACACAGAACGACACGCGCGTGTTGTGTCCTCGAGTTTTATCCTTCCGCGATCGCTCAAGTGCCATATCGATTAATCCATTCACACGCGAGTGTCGTTCTGTGTATCTACTGGAAAAGATTTGTTGAAGAAAGGGGTCACACCCCTCTTACATCCCTCCTCTTTCTACTTTTTTGGTCATTTATTTATTACGATCGGGACTTCTAAGCCACTGATTCTTTAGCCAGTTCATAGCAGTTTTACTGCATATCACGTGGCTGATGAATATCAGTATTCCGTGTGAGCTGTTTAAAGTGTTATGTATGAACCACAGGACATCTGAACCTGTGAAAGAAGCCAAAGGCCCGAAACACCACGTCAAACTTAGACAGAAAACCATTTTCACGGATGATTTGAACACATTAGATCTCTGCTGGGAGAAACTGTTCTTTCCTGGAGAGAAAGAGTACATTTTTGCAACTGATATACAAAAACATACGACGTTACACACTAGACATGTCATGACTGGCACACCGAAAAGCCACAATAAAGCCATGCTGTTATTAATGAAGCAGACAGGGCTGCCATATTGCACTTTAAAAATACCCGTGGAATCTACAAAAATGGTCAGGCACGTGATGAGAAACGGTATAGAATACGCAATACATGCATATATAAATAACCGCCAATTAAATCTGTTACGCCGTCGAGGTTTTGAAAAACCAGAAAAATTCATCCTAAGACTGAATACTAAAACTAAATGAAATCCATAAATTGATGACCACGTGAAGGTGCATAACCAGCCTAAATGTGACAGAATGGCAATTATGTAGCATATAAGATCATTCTTACTAAATATATTAGATAGAATGAACAGAAGACATGCGGTACTCAGACAAAACATGATGTTAAGACATATTTTACAAGGCGTATTTTGTAGCTCGGGATGGAATAGGTAGACCCCTATTGAAACCAACAATGATAACAAGGAAGCGGAAATAAATGTAATCGATACAAGTGATTGTAAATCCGACGTCACGTGATCATCGCTACTTCGTGTATTGTATCTTATCTTCTCTCCAAGCTGTTTATATTCTCGGTAGCAAATGTAATATGTAGAGTTTAGGTAGACGAATTCTTCTTGGTCTAGGGTTAGCGAATGCGTCTTTAATATATCTTTAACAAAAACAAATTCTCTCTCGTTTAATGTTATGAACGGACATTGAAGAGGATTTTCGTCAACTCTGTTTTCTGTCTGTTGACACTCTATTACGCCTCTTGAAAAATTCATTGCGATTGCAGTTGATGTATTGTCTCCAGAAATGACACCTAACACTGACCTTGATAATTCAGTAACTTTTTGTACCTGTTCAAAGGTGATTGGTTTCTGCACTAGAATGATCAGACATGTTACGTGACAAAATCTGACGTCATTGTCAACATCGATTGGCTGTTTGAGTTTACTTACGGTGGGCTCTGCAAGTCCAAGTTTCCTCGTACCGGCAAGTTTTGCTACCTTCTCGGCTACTGCTTTCTTAATTAGGTGTTTTGATGTTGGTTCACAAGGTAGATATACCACTTGGTGTAAGACAAATGAAGGCACTTCATCAAAAGGCACAACACAAGCTCCATAACTTGGTGTATGTCTGGATATGCATGTCAATACTCGACATGTTCCCTGAAAACAAATAGATTGCCTCATCTATTATTATGCCTCAAAAATTAGTTTGTCCAATCAACACGCTGGAATACTATCTTGGCGTATCAGGTGACTCATGTTATTTGATGTCGGGTGTGTAGCCACCATTACGATTTAATACATTTCCATTCGCTTCTAATTTTAAAAATTTGAATTAAAACAAACTAAGAGAATTTACAGTACGTGGAGAGTGGATTCTAACTAAATCACCCGCGGAGTGGAGTTGTCACCCAAGCTATAACTTTCAAATTGTGTACATATCGACAAAAAACACAAGCAATGTTTCAGCCAATGGACCCCCGGGTTCAACCCGGAGGTCCATTGGCTGAAACTTTGCTTGTGCTGGTTATGCTTTGCAACAAATTTGCAATTATTGCCTGGGTTGAATTTCCACTCTGCAGGTGATTTAGTGATAATACACTCTCCACATACTGTAATTACCAACAATAGTTTCAACGTACCGTATTTATTGATTTAGAATATTATATATTTTTTAAAAAATGGACAGAAAATAATATGAATCAGGTTAGACCTAGAGGAGAATGCAGCCGCAAAGGACTCTATTGTAGCGTAAAATTGAAAGAAAATGATTCTTGCTACCGCCGGCAGTTTTGTCAACTTTTGACACTGGCAGTAAGCCTAAACAGAAAAGATTCGTGGTCAAAAGTAGGATTTTAAAATTCTCAAGTAACAGATATTAATTTAATACTGAATTCTGGAATGCCAGTGTTCAAGTTAAAAAAAATAATAACGACATTTATTTAGAAAGGTTGACGAGGCCAACACACGGTGAGTTCTTTTGTTTTTGTTGCTATTTTTATTTTCGACTAACCCAGAATTTTCAAGTAACATATATTAATTTAATACTGAATTCTGGAATGTCAGTGTTCAAGTTAAAAAAAAATAATAACGACATTTATTTAGAAAGGTTGACTAGGCCAACACACGGTGAGTTCTTTTGTTTTTTGTTGCTATTTTTATTTTCGACTATCCCAGAATTCAATACCGAACGAAAAATGGAAGCCCCCGATGGGCAAACCAGAAGGCAGAATTTTCAGTTTGTTGGATATACTGATTCATTGGAAACTGAGGGTTTCTTTACATACGCATGTGTGTTACCCATAAAGCTCACGCGCGGCTCTGGCTGCGTTTTCTATTATTTGTAGTCCAAAAACTTTCTTGTTGTTTTTTCTAATATATCGATTTTTTTTATGCTGAAGCGAACATTTTTTTACAGTTTACTCTTCAGATTAAATGTGATTTTTTGAACATTTAAAAGTGCTTTTAAACACTTTTCAGGTGGTAATGGCAGTAAATGTTTGTAAGGGTATTTCAGATTTGCTTGTAGCGATAAGTTTTATTTTATAAAAAAATATCTCACTTCAAACAGCGACGATTGTTGACTGTCACCAAGGATACGTGTCGGTGCCAGTTTCTATTGATGATTCTGCGTGGTGCAAACAATAGCGGTTTCTAAAAAATAAAAGTCCGGTCGTTCTTTGTTTCTCGTGAAAATTTATTAATCCCTTGATTTTTACGGACTTTCGACATAATAAATATGTTATATGGCGTGTGGCTAGCTGATACATTTCCATATAAGGCTCTCAGCTCTGAGTGTTCATATCAGGTGAGGCTTCGCCTCACCTGATATGAACTCTCATCGCCTTGCATGGAAATGTATCAGGCAGCAGCTACAGTAAAAACTAGAAGTCCTGTCTTGAAATGCGCACAAATAGCACGTCGATCTGCGCGTTAATCTACGCGTTATGACCATAGTAAGGCTATCAAATTATGTACATATCGTCTGTGCACAAGCAATGTTTCTGTCTATGGACCTCCGGGTAACCCGGAGGTCCATTGGCAGAAACATTGCCTGTGTTTGCTATGAGTAACCAGGAGAACCCGCCGTGCTTTGGATGCCATTCGGTATGGAAAATGCGCGCAATTTCTACGCGCAATTAAGCCTAGATGAGCGCACAGTTCATGACAGGACTTCTAGTTTTAACTGTACACGCCATGTAATTTATATTATGTGAACTAAACAAATACCATTACAGTAAAATCTTACATTTCAAGAAATCGTAATAGAAGGGAAAACAGGTGCGTTCATAAACGAGTGCCCACACTCTAAAATCTGTTGGGTTAAAGATCAACCCAAATCAGCTGGGTTGGGTGAATGCAAACCCAACTGGGTTCATATTCACACAACCCAGTTAATTTGGTTTAATTTTAACCCAACTGATTTGGTGTGCAACAAGGCCACATTGAATCAGTTCAGAGTTCTGAAGAGAAAACAAATGAAGAGGACGACCATTAATGTGGTGAATGGAGGCGGGTAAAAGCCCCAATAGGAAGACTAATGATGTAGTGAATGGAGGTGAGCGAAAGCCCCAATAGCCCAATAGGACGATCAGTGATGTAGTGAATGAAGGTGAGTGAAAGCTCCAATAGGACAATCAGTGATGTAGTGAATGGGAAGGGGGTGGGGTGAAAGCCGCAGTAGGATGACCAGTGATGTAGTGAATGGGGGCGGGAGAAAGCCCCAATAGGACGACCAGTGATGTAGTGAATGGGGCAGGTGAAAGCCCCGATACTTGGCATCGGTATCGATTCACTTTTCCACGCACAGGCGTGCGTGTGTATTTGTGTGTGTGTGTGGGGGGGGGTGATAGGGGCCATAAATATCCAAGACGTGGGTTATGTTGATATCTCAAGTACCCGTGACAGAGGTTAAGGAACGAAGCAAGAAGGAGATCGTTGAAGAATTGAGACTATAAAAGAGAGTTCTTTGAGAATGGGTTCGTTGCCTGATAGTTTTACAAGGCAGTATTCCTTTCAAAGAGCTTCACCGGATTACATTCCCATGAGAATCGAAACCGATGTGAGCGAGAGCGATGATCCAGCTTCAACTATTACCACTAGCAGCGTCGCATCGTCCGACGATGGTGGTAAGAGAGATCTGTTGTATGGAATTTACAGGGATTCGAGTGGTATGACTTTCGTGGGCGGCACTGAGGTGCCAGAGGATGATGAACATTTAATCGTCGGTTCGAATAGGTATGAATTAACTCCTGGACTGCACAAATTGCTCCTTTTTGACAAGCCTGGAGATTACACGGACCAGGATTTCGACAATTATGATGACATTCTGGTTCAGACCCACGCCATGAAAAGGAATAATGATGCCAGAGAGACGAGACCCAAGTTACAAGTGGACGAAGGTGGTGAAACCGATATGGGATATGAATAAGAAATTCATCGAATTGGTGATGGGAAAGGGAGTGACAACCACTTTTCTTCCGAGCGATTCCAACGCTCTGTTCAAGAAATTGAAATTGTTGATGGCTAGTCGATGCGCTGGTAATACTGGTGTGGATAATCAGATAGTGAACATATGCAACGAATTGTTGAGGCAGAAGGTCTTGGATAGACGAGATTATAAAAGGTTGATGAGTGAATTGAAGGACTGATATTATAATAAGTAAAAAGAAAAACAAAAAATAGATAGATAAAAAAAGTAAATCTACACTAAAAATAATAAAAGTATTTAAACAACAAAACTATTATGAGCAAAAAAACAAAATATATTATAAAATAAAATATGTTGGTGATAAAGAACAGAGGATATGTTAGAACTTACGTTCAAGGCAGTTCTGGTATCGTTGATTCTATAATGTGAGCGTTCACGAGTGATGTAGGTAGAAAACTTGCATCAACTGCATTTGAGGTCGGTAAGAAGACGGCTTTGGATGCTGGTAAGAAAGCCACTTCCAAAGCTAGTGGTAGGATTGCTTCGGTGGCTGGCAAGAGGGCGGCAGACGCATTTATCAACAAGTTGATCAGTCCACCAGCGAAGCGAGCTACGTTAGAGCGATTGCCGAAAAGTTGGAAAGATTTTAAGGATGCTGTGGTACCCATACAAGATTTAGCCAAAATGACGAATGGATCTGGGTTGAAGAGAACTCATGAAGGTGTAATATAAATAAATAATAATAATATTTATAAAACTGAGTTTGAAAAAATATAAAAAATTGTGTTTGAAAATCTAAAAACCAAAAAAATAAAAAAAGATGAACATCAAAGGTATGTCTTGGAACGATGCCGCGACCAAGAGGTTGAATAACGAGTTCTTTCCCAAAAGCATAAGAGGTTTGATAGTGGGAAAATCGTATTGAGGAAAGACCAATCTGTTGATGAATCTGTTGTCGCAACCCGGCTGGTTGGATTATGACAGATTATTCATGTTTGGCAAGAGTTTGTTTCAACCCGAATACAGATTGCTTCGAGAGTGCATGGGTCGTAGATTGCCCAAGGACGTCATAGCCAGAATTTTCGACAGTAGGGAGGAATTCGACAAAAGCGAGGCTTCTCTTTCGACCATTTTGGACGGTGGAGCGATAGAATTGATGAAGAGAAATGCATCTTCAAACATCGAGTGTCGATTTTATGAGAATGCGAGTGATGTTCTGGATCCCAGGGAATTGAAATCAGAAAATAAGAATCTCAGGATTTTCGATGATCTGCTTTTGGAGAGACAGAACCAATGCAAATCGTATTACGTTAGAGGTCGTCACAGCAACGTAGACTGTTTCTACCTGTCTCAGAATTATTTTCGATTGCCCAGACAGACGATAAGGGAGAATGCCAATTTCGTGTGTCTCTTTCATGAGGATCTCAAGAATCTCAATCACATCTATGGAGATCACGTCGCAAATGACATGAGCAGAGAAGAATTCAGGAAATTCTGCAAGGGTTTGGGATGGAGGACTTCACAATTTCGTTGTGATCGATTTGACTAGCGAATTTAATCGTGGAAAATATCGGAGTGGATTCAACAAGTTTTATGTTTCTGATGATAATAAAATAGAGAGCGAAAACAAAAATTAAAAATAATAATAAGTCATCAATAATTTAGTTTTGAAAATAAATAAAAATAAAAAAATATAATGTTCGAACAAGGAGAATTGTTAGAATGGATAGCCGATAATACGGCTGCAAAACAGTCCATTCAAATCATGGTGAGTGCTGATTTGACTCGATTCACGATGAAATTCGAACCTTCCATCAAACTGAATAGAGAGAAAAGATACGAGATGGCGTTGGTGAATCTGGAGACTTATTATTCCTTTCCCAATGTCACCGAAAAGAATAACTCATTCAAGTATTCCGATGGAGTGGATTGGTTGGAGATTCGAATTCCCAAAGGAAGTTACGACATAGACGATTTGAACAATTACATTCAGACGCAAATGAAGATGGATGGAAAGGGAAGCAACAAGATCAGACTCGCTCCCAAACCTAATACCCTACAGACGATATTGGATTTGGAAGATAATTTTTGAGTGGATTTCAACACGGACGATTCAATCAGCAAGATGCTGGGATTCGATCGAAAGATGTATCAAGGCCATGCGGCATCCGAAAATACAGTCGACATTCTCGGCGTTAATAGTATTCTGGTGAACGTGGATGTGATTGCTGGAAGCTACGTGAATGGTAGCGTTCAATCAATGATCTATTCCTTCTTTCCAAACGTGTCACCAGGTTATAAAATCGTGGAACGACCTCGAAATTTAGTTTATCTACCCATGATTTTAGACACGTTGTATAGTCTCGAAACCATGTTGACAGATCAAAATGGTGAATTGTTAGATCTTCGTGGAGAGAGGGTGACGATACGATTTCACATAAGAGAAATATAAAAAAGCAACGAAAAAAAAAATATTGTGTATATATATAAATAAGAAAATAAAATAAATGCAATATTACTTTACAAAAATTATTTAATATATATAATTTTCATTAAAACAAAAAAAAAACAATTGAACAAAATATATTTTAAAAAGAAAAAGAAATATTACTGAATACGTTGTTAAAAACATGAACATATCCAAAGGACAGAGGGAGAAACTTGAGAGAGTGTTAGATCGAGGCGAGGCGGTGAGATTCAAATTCACACACGAAGATCTGATGAGTGGTGGTCAGGATTCGATCGTCTGGACCAGAACTCAAATCCAAAGGATGGAGAAAGCGATTCGTGATGGAAGAGGGTTGACGGTGAGACTGAGTCCCACTCATTTGAAATACAATGAATGAAAGGCGGTTTCCTACCGCTATTAGCAGGACTCGCTGCAAAAATATTGCCCACTATCGGGCAGACTCTCGGCATCGGAGCTCTCTCGGGACTCGCTAGTTTGGCAGTTCAGGAATTAATGGGTGGCAGCAGACTGTTTTTGAAGAAGGGAGGAGTCATGTGTCACATCAAGACAGACGGCGGTAAAGGATTGTATCTAGAACTTGTGAGAGGTGGCAACCTTTTTTTCAGTGGAAATGGTCTGTCTCTTTCCGAGCATGGACAGGACATGAAGCAACTCGGTAAGGGTTTGCTGTTTGGTCCGAATTCGCCATTTAAGGGTATACCACTTTTGAGTATGTTATTATAAAGTAAAAAAAAAATTATACAAAGTATAAAAAAATAATATAAAAAATGGATAAAAAGGATTACGAGACCTTTTTGAATGATAATGATGGATATTTCAGGAAAGAACTGGAAAAAGAATTGAAAAAAATAGAGGAAGAAGTGTGAGTTGTTTTCCACCACCACCACCAACACCGCCATCACCTTCTGAAGAGAATAATAACGATGAGAGTGTTGCCAAGAGATGCACCACATTCTTTAATAACTATGATAGAGAGAATCAAATGTGTTGTTATTATAAAAAAAACATAATATATCAACAAAAAAAAGAAGAATCAATGCTGAAAGCGGAGAAAAAAGGAAACGTTATTACAATATATATGAGTGATAGTGAAGAAGAAGAAGAAGAAGAAGAAGAAGAAGGAAACAAAAAAAAGTAATGAGATCAAGAGAGATTAAACATCTCTAGATCTCATTACTTTTTCTTTTTTTTCCCTTTCTTCTTCACCTTTTTTGCATATGTGTTGAATGTTTATCTTTACTTTTGCGAGTTTTTTTTACTTCATTCAACTCGCTCTCACCACCCAATTTGTTCACAAGATCGTGAGAGATTTTTGGATATATGTAACTTCCGTAGGGCAACGACAAATTGCTCTTGTTGAATTCTCTGTCTTCAACGACGACGATATTCTGTAGATCACTTTCGTACTCGTAAAACAAATCGAGCGTGGCTTCATCCAATTTCAAAGGCATGCCATATTTGTTGTATTTGTGTCGTAAGCCCTTCGTCTCGACCTTGTTCAATTCGATGGCGTCGTGTCATTGTATTCTGTCAATTTTACAACCGAGTTTCTTGCACGTTTCGACTCATTTCAATTTCAATTCACATCTTTTAGGTGTTGCTGTCATGATAGATTATTTTTTGTTTGTTTTATGAATTATTACAACTAATAATATATTTTGAATTTTGTGTTTAAATAATAATTTGTTAAAAAAAAATTTTTTTTCTCTCTTTATATATATATAAAAAGTTTTTTAAATTTAATTTTCTTTAATGTGAAATTTTTGCAAAAGTTTTTTTTCTCTTTATATATATATATAAAAAGTTTAAATTTTAATGTCCTTTTCTTTGTCGTATTAATTCAATTTTTTTCTCACGTTAAGGAAAATAAAAATTGATTGATCTCATCCAAAAAAAAATTTTTTTTTTGAGGGAATTAAAACATATATAAAGACTATTTTAAAAAACTTTTTACAAAAAAATTATTATTTAAACCAAAAAAATCAAATATATTCTTACAAATAAAACAAACAAATAAAAAATGGAAAATTTAGATAAGTATACCGTACCTCAGTTAAACGAGATTTGTAAAGAGTTAAAAATTCCAAATTTCAGAAATCATAGAACCAAATCAAATAAAATTAAAGTCACACAGGAGTATGATTCACAAGGTGATGGAAAGAAAAAAATCGAAAGTGAACAAAGTTAAACAGATTCAAATTGCGAAAAAAATAAGCCAATTGCAGTAACACATGATGATAGAAAACAAAACGTAGAGCATGATGAAAAACTTAGACAGATCATACGCGAGGAGTTACATAGTTTGCTCGATGAAAAGGCAGATAAAAGGTCGATAGCAACGACGTCAAAAAACGTTCCAGTTGCAAAAAAAGAGAAGGAAAAGGTGGCAAAGGGAATCGAAATGCCGACGTCAAAAAAAAAAAATAAATGTTCAAGTTGCAAAAAATAAGAAGACGATCAAACTGAAAGCCGCCGAAGAACTGCAAGTTTAAAAAAAAAAAAAAAAAAAAATGAAAATGAGTGATACGGTCCAGAATCAATACAAACTATATATATTGAACGAAATTTGATGAGGAATCGACGAAGGGAAAGGAGAAGAATATGTAAGACAAATCATCATGAAAGCATTCCAATTGAATCCCGTAGAACGGTAGAGTGCGATCAAAGGTGTTTTTAAAACTTTTGATGTGGTTTCCTTGTTCAAGAAAGTTGATCCAAAATTGTTCATGGAACGGGTGAAGAAAAAAGTATTGGATTTGTTTCCCAAACACATGGATGTGGGACTAAAAAATAAGATGATACTCCATTGCGTGATGAATAAAATCAAAGTGAACTCCGGCGAGAACATCATGAGAGATGCATATTTCAGATCTAATGTCCAACCTGTATTTCGAGGCTCAGGTTTATCGGACGTTTTCGAAATGATGAAAGACAAGATGTTGACGTCTCTCGTGAATTATCAACATAGAGGTAGTAATTGGATGTTTGAAGAGGTGCTGAATCTCGAAATTCAAGTGACCAGAAACGATTCATTGAAAGCGTCTTCCTGTGTGGAATTACCGTATTTCTTAGCTAAAAAAAAAGCTGTGGTCAACGTGAGAAATAAAGATGATCAGTGTTTTAAATGGGCAGTCACCTCCGCTTTATACCCCATCAAAATGCACTCCGATAGAGTTTCTCATTACGAGGAGACTTGTAAAAATCTCGATTGGACTGGAGTGACTTTTCCAACGCCGTTAAAAGACATTGGATGGTTCAAAATCTCAACGAAGCAGTGAACGTCTTGGGACATGATGAGGAAAAATGAACGATCTATCCTCTCAGACAGACTTTGTATCTCGGAAGAGAAAAGACGATTATTTTATTATTGATTTTGAACGGTGAGAAGCGTCATTATTGTTGTGTTAAAAATCCGAGCTGATTACTATGGGGTCAGAGTAGTAAACATAAAGAAAAGATAAATTTATGTTGTAACTGCATGAACGCATTTTGCAGCGAAAAATTGTTAGCGAAACAACACGAATATTGCAACGAAAATCAAGGCGTCACCATCGAAATGCCTAAACCCAACACCATCGTGAACTTTTGCGAACAGAATAGAAGGTTAAAAGTACCATTCGTCGTGTACGCCGATTTTGAATGCTTCACCGTGAAAATGAGTTCCTGCCAACCCGACGCTCTTCGAAGTTAAGTCGAAAGATATCAAAAACACATGCCTTCTGGCTATTGTATTTACATGAAATGTGCTTTCGACTCACAATGTCAAACAGAAATTCGGCGAGAAAGCCAAACTACTGTTCACCGACATGGATAGTTTGGTTTATGAGATAGAGACGAAAGACGTCTACTGAGCTATATCTCTGGACGTGACCGCGTGGTTCGACACGAGCAATTATCCTGACGATCACCCATCCAACATTCAATCGAACGACAACAAGAAGGTGTTGGGTAAATTTAAGGATGAGAGCGGTGGTAAACAAATCGTCGAATTCGTGGGTTTGAGACCCAAACTGTATGCTTATCGCCTAGAAAGCGAAGAGATCAAGAAGTGCAAAGGAGTTCAAACACACATGGTGAAGAAAAACATCTCTTTCCGAGAGTATAAAGATTGTCTGTTCAGAAGTGGACCAGTGTACAAGATTATGAAATCGATTCGAAGAGACAGGCATGACGTGTATACCGAAATAGTCAACAAGATTTCACTGATGGCTGACTAGGATAATAGATTCATGTTAGACGATAAAATAAGCACTTTGGCGCTTGGACATTGGGCTTTGGATATGATTAAGAACGATAGGATTCCAGAAAATCAAGAGGAATTATTAGACGAATTCAAAATTATAGAAGTCGATAGAGACAACAAGCGATTTAGTTTAAAAAAGAAAAAAAATTTAAAAAATAATGTCATTTAGTGAATTATAATAAAATAAATAAATAAATAAAAAAATATATATATATATACATGAATAAGAAAATACGGATATCCGTAGAAGGTGTCGTCTTACCTAACGAACCCCTATCCAACATCGATCTGTCAAATGCAGTGAAGGATTTGAAAATCAAAGATTTTCAAGGCATGATTTCCAGAGATGCCTTGCCAAAGAGAAGACCTCGACAATGACAATCGGAATGCAGAATTTTAGATCTGGACGAATTATCGGGTGAAGGCACTCACTGGGTGGCGTGGTTCAAGAACAGGAAGACGAATTGTTATTTTGACAGCTACGGAATCTCGCCACTGAAAGAAATAAAGAACTATTTCAACGAATCGGTGGTTCATTAAACATGGAATGAGTGCAATCGCTGGATCAAGTGTTTTGCAGTCACCTGTGTCTCTATGTTCTTAAGAGATGGTCGGAAGGAGATCGGTTTCATGACTTTCTCAACGATTTACATTAGAGAGAGATTTTTTATAGTATATATATAAAGGTAAAAAAAAATTATTTTAAAAAACTTAATTGAATAAAACAAAAAAATAAAATAAGTGAAAAAATAATTCATTTTTAAAAAAACTGCGTTGAAATATATTTTTTTAAAAACAAAAACCTCAAACAACATGCCAGTCGATAATAAATTTGGTAGAAGTGATGACAAAAGCCGACCCAAAAAAAGAGGAAGATGCTCAAAGTTGGTGATGGTTATGACGTTGCCAACTTGGACAAATGTTACATTTGGAGATACGAACCTCGAGGGGAACCTTTGAACATGAACAATAACAAGCTCTACAATCTTCCTGAGGCAATAGATCTCACAGATGCGGCGACTAAAAAATACGTCAACAGGGGGAATACAGATTTCGAACAAATCATGCTAGATAATTATGTGGATAAAGCCATGACCAACTATCTCGATCTGAAATCCAAACGTTTGGTGAATGTCGCAAATCCCATAGATTCCACTGATGCTGCGACCAAGAAATATGCAGACGACTCTCACGCGCGATTCAGCACACACCTGAGAAGTAGATACATTCAGAAAATGATACAATCAGAGTTGAACGACAATTCTAACAAGATAACGAATGTGGCCACTCCCACAAATCCCAAGGACATGGCGACCAAACACTACATAGACCTGCAACAGAGAAAGTCTGACAGACGAGAAATGAAATCGGATCTGAATGTGGGATTCAACAAGATATTGAATCTGTCGAAGGACACAGACTCTACCGCTGTCATCAAGGGCTATGTGGATTCCGCCATGATACGATCTCAAGAATATATAGAATCGCATGTGGATGATCTCCACCTGAACAAACAATCCAGTGGAACCATGGAGGGCAGCATCAACATGAACGGTCAGAATCTATTCGGTCTCGATCACAATCCCGAATTCGATTCCAGCGTGGTCAGCAGGAAGTACGTGGATGACAACTCGATCTGCAGAAAGGTTGACATCACGGAAGGTAAACTAGACATGGGCGGACACGCGCTCACGAATCTACCGGATCCTGTGAACATGACGGACACCTGCACCCTGATTTCAGTGGTGTAGAAAGTCAAATACGCTAGGCAATTGATCACCATGTGGGCCGATGAGAGTGGCGCATTAGAGGAGGGAAAAGCCGAGTGGTCTTTCAGAAACGGAGGTAGCGGATCGCAACACGGTCAGGTGGGATATCCCATGCAGTTGGGAGGTGAAATCATTCGAATGGGTCTGGCTTCCACGGATTTGAATAACAGAGCAGTCATCAAACTCATGGTGAATGGAGTAGAGAGCGATAAGAGATACAGCGTCAAAAAGACCGAGAATCAACACTTGAACGTCAGCATGTTCGGAAAGCCTCTCAAAGTGAACGCTGGAGACAGGATTAATTTTGTTACAAAAACCAATAATTCCAAAGCCGCCACTTCCGTGGTGAACCTACTGATCGAACTAGATCCTCTGAACAAACAGTGAACGCGTGAAAATAATTAATTAAAAAAAAAATAATAGTAATTATTAAAAACAAAAACAAAAAAAGTAATGAGATTGAGAAAGATGTTCAATCTCAATTTATTTTTTTTTGTTATTAATACGTTCTTTACCATTCATTTTTGTAATTATTATTTTTTTTTTTTTTTTTATATATTTTTTTTCTTCACACACATGTCTCTCATCGAATGATCGACATCTTATTTCCATCCAATTCGAATTGTAATTCTCTATCCAACAGGGCTAGGGCAAAGGCCTCAGTTTTTCTCGGCACGTTCTTGTCAAACTGTATCTTGATCTGAATGTCTAAGACGCTACTCTTGAGTTGTTCGCTCTGTTTACTAACATCGAATACGAACATGGGATACATCAACTTGTATTCGGCGGGAGATATATTAGGGTTGCTCATCAATTCGTCCTAACCGTGATACTTCTTTCTAAAATCTGCAGTGTCGCCGTACAGTCTGGAGAAATCGTTCTTGTCGAACGACGCATTGTAATCGAGTGCTGGATATCTTGTGGCATTCAGAAACACTTGCATGTTTCTCAAATTGCAGTGATCGAATAGCGAAGCATTCTTTTCTTGAGACCCATCCCTGTCGGTCTGAAATGCAACCACGATGAAACGCTGTCTCTCAGAAGTGGATTTCACAGTCAATCTCCAATCGAAGTGATTTGGGGAGAGTGGAATGCTAGCTGTGTTGCACTGTCTCATTCTAAATCCCATGGGTAATTTACTCTTGGACTCTATGATCTTGTAGAGATGCATTTTTTTCTGCGTCTGAAGCCTGGACATGCGAAACGAACCATGATATTTTGTGTATAGTTAACTTAGCCGCATCGGTTGCGTGGAGTCTCACTATCGCATCGCTGTTTCCCTTTTGAATCAACGTCAGATTGTGTTTGAATCCGTACATGATCTTGTTGTAATCATCTGCAAATCCGAAGATGTGTTTCAAAGGTATCCTGAATGAAAAGGTTCCTTTAGGTCTAGACGTCTTAATGACGTAGTCGAATATCGTGGTGGCGTCAGCGCTGGTGGGGCTGATGGTGTCTTTCACCCACAACTGATTAAGTCCCCAAGATTTCGAAAAATCATCTGGATACGTCAAGAGTCCGAACATTGTGGTGGCCTGACCGGGATGAAACACGGATTCTATCTCTTGTCCGGATATTTTATATTACTGAATAGATGCATGGTGCCATTATTGGCTAGAGTTACCATGTTGTCGTCGGCATATTCGCTCCCATCTTCCTTGGTGAGACGTCCCTGCACCACTATGTAACTCTCGCTAGGGTGAATGAATAGATCTTGGGTTTCGACATTGATTCATATCTCTCCCGCATTATTCAGACTCATTCCGGTAATCAATTCATATTTGTGGACCTCGTATTCTTGAATACTTTCGTCTTTCACTATACCTTGTGCGATATCTAGTATATTTGCCATTTTTTGAAGGTTTTTTGTTTTTTTTGTTTATTAATCCATTTGCTTTTTCGAAAAATAGTTTTAATTATTTTTATTATTATTATTTTTCTCCTTTATATATATGTGCGTAAACAAGAAAATGTTAAAGAGAGTAAATATATATTTTTTTTTTATTAAAACTTCGTCTTCTGCAATTGTTGTTCGTAAAACTTTCCGGTGATCTCTTCGCCACCCAAAGCTTCGATTTCATAAGTCACTGGATCGGTGTGAAATATTCTGATTATCATGAAGATTTCCATGGTCCATCGAGGAATTTAACCCATTTCAAAGTGCTTCTTATAAGCGTAGATTCTCACTCAATCGCCGACCGCAAATTTCGGCGGTCTAGACTCCTTCCTAGTCTTAGATCTCTGGGGATATAGATTCGCGTAGACCCGTTTTTCATTTTGAGGATCGCTAGCTTCCGCAGGAGTCATCTTGATCGATCTGTGTCACGTGTTGTTGTAATCTTCGACCAGACCGTTCAGAGCGTATATGTATTTCTTGGTCGAATTCGCCGTGAAGTACCTGTGCATCTTTTCCTTCATCGTTCGATTCCAATGTTCCACGATGCTGGCTTTCTCTTCATTTTCGATCGAGTAGAGGTCAACCAATCGACGAACGTCCTTGTTGTAGAATTCCTTCCCCTTATCCACCCACAATGTATTCGGTTTTTGAGAAGATGAGTCGAACACGCTCTTCAAAGCCTCGGCGACACAAGATCCCAATTTATTCTTCAAGGCTCTGATCCAACCATATTTGGAAAACACGTCGATGACCGTCAATAGATATATACCTTGAAAACGATCTCATGTTGACCAAGTTGGCGGACCAAATGTCATCCAGACCCTTCACGAACACCCTTCTCTTTCGAAATTTATGCACGATAGGTTTGTGTAACTCCTCAGCCAATTCGCTCATCAATAATCGCTTCTTCTTCTTTTCCGAGGCGCTTATTATTTTTTGAATGCTCCATCCGAATCGACGTTTTGCACCGATCACTTTGCCAACCAGCAAACGTTCGAACCTCTCTCTCCTGGTTGGATTCGATATGTCCCTCAATTTCGCCAACATGTTTTTATTGCAGACGTCATTGCGAGTCTTGGTGTCGCGATGTTCGACTTGGCACAGATTGTGATCGTACGCAGCCGTGCCCACCCTATTCACGGGTTTGCTCCAAGATTTAGGAGTCAGATCGGCGTTGAGTCTCTGGTTCAATTTCGTTCTGGGTCCCGTGAAACTGTGACCCGGCAGATGCATTTCGAAAGGTAGATTATTGATCATTTTATTCGCAACGCCTTCACCTCTGCTCGTTTTTTTTCTTTTTTGATGAATTGAGTCTTGATCGAACCACACATCTAGCAAATTCCGTGAAGCATCTGTCTGTCGTTTTTAGTTCATACTTCTCGAGTATTACCCATCTCGGTAACTCTCTTACACTTTACGCAATACATTTTTTTAAAGGTTATTTAAATAATTTCAAATTATTTTTTTATATATAAATTTAATATTTTTTTTTAAAAAATTCTATTCTTATTATATATATATTATTTTCAATCACTGCTCTTGCGTTCTATCAACTTACCGAATTCCTCTCTGGCCTCTTTCTTCCCTTTTTCTGCGAGAGAATCCTTCATCTCTTCCTTGATGATCTGACGAGTCTTGATTCTCACGGCTTCTTTGATGGCCTCATATTTCGTTTTCTCGCCCAATATCGTGAAATATTCACCGTCCGATATCCTACCGTCTTTCAACGTCATCGAGATCATTTCGGATATCGTGTCGATCTTGGAGTCGGCCAAGATGTGAATCTTTTCGTGTTAGCCTTCAGATATTATTTCCTACTCAAAAATCTTCCGACAATGCTAAACAATCCGGCGACTGGAGCCACTCCTTCTATGGTCAACACGATCGGAACTCCAGCCGTGGTCGACAACAATCCGATGCCGGCCACATGTAAACCCATGGAAATCGTGATGAGTGTCGTGTTGACCGTGTTGACAAATTTCACGAGGCGTGAATACTTCTTCTTGAGAGAACGGTGAGAATCTCTCTCTCGAGTCAGATACAATTGGATTCTACTGATTTGATCGATGCGATACCTCTCTCCTCTTTCTTTTTCTTCTAGCGATGGCGCCGTTGGCAAAACGCCATTCGGCTTCTCATCCTCGTCGTCATCTAACGTCGGATACAATTTATTTCTATTCTCATTTTTGTGTTTTTTTCTTTCTAATATTAGATAACAATTTATGTGTGTATTTATTTTATTTTCTATTCTCACTTATTTATATCAACAAGAAAACTTAGACGTATGCTTCTTTCACCAATAATTTCAAGACGCATCCCCTATCTTCCAAAGTCAGACTTCTACACGCCAATTTCTTTTCTTCCGAATCGGTGGGCTTGCCTCGCCCGCCACATAAGATTAATCTCCTCCAAAACTTGCTCACGTCGTCAATTTGAATGCATTCGAACGCCAGTTCGAAATACTTGATGACCATATCTTCCCTTTCCATCGTCAGACACGAATGTTCCTCATGATCGAAGTCTAGATGATCCCGACATCCGACGCATCATTCTAACAAGAGGCGACCTAGTTGATCGTTCACGCAGAATGCGTAGGCTCTCATCAGCATTTTTAAAAGAAACCTTGCTCTCATAATCTGGGAATCGTTCATGATCTACGTATATTTTATTATCTATTTGATTCGATATTTATTTTTAAATAACTATTTATTTATATATATTTTTTTCCTCCTATATATTATATCAATCACTTTTTATTTCCTCTTGTGAATCTCGTGATTCTAATACGATTTACCTCAAAACTCGCGACGATTTGATGTTTTCATCCGTTCCCTCCACTGATTTCCAAACGTGGAGAGATAATTCCCACCCCCACCCCCTCAGTTCTAATTTTCAACGTTCCTTAATTTTTTTGCATTTTTGCTGTCCTGAAATCCCCACAAGTTGGTCATCGTGAGTTAGATGGTTCGGTCGACCGTTGCCGTACGTCGAAATTTCGTCGATTCTAGTTTTCTTCAAATCTTATTTTTTTTTTATGTTTTGCAGTTCTGAAATTCCCGCAAGTTGGTCATCTTGGTCTAGACCGTTCGATCGACCGTTGGCGAACGTTGGAAAAAAAATTTTTAGGATCGATTTTCCTGGTCCAGAATCCTCGCGATCGGATCGCACCAACTACGGTCTAGAACGCGATCGCGAACGTGGGGGTGGTTCAGAATCCCCAACGCATTTTAACGCATTTCGCTGGTGGTCCAGAATCCCCAAAGCGTTTTGCCTGCGTACGCCAACGGCTGTTTGAACGTCTAGACCACGATAAGCTACTTGTGGGGATTCTGGACCACGATTTCTTCGGTTTTCTCCTTCTGCAAAATTCGCAAAAAAACCCTGGTTCGTCAGCGGATGTTTGAACCGTCTAGATCACGATAAGCTACTTGTGGGGATTCTGGACCACCACTAAAAAACATGGGTTTTTTGTACATGTACATTTTAACACTGAAGTCTATGGGTACATGTACGTGTACGTGTACAAGAAAAAAAGTGGTCTGGTATCCCCCACTTCTACCTACTTAGAACTCATTAAATTTAATGCACAAAAGTTATTTCAAATGCCGTTAAAATTATTTCTGACTTCTTCACGGAGTTCTCTATGAAAATCTTTAAATGTTGTACACAAAAACTCATACCTGAATTTTTTAAAGATAGTTTACTCCCAAAATAAGTCTCCATTAATTCTGGAAACCAAAACATATGCCACCACTATATCCCACATTGAAATATTAGGAGGAGGAAACCCAAAAGAGTTATATTCCACTATCAGGGGCGGCGGAACCGGGGGGTGGGGCTAGAGGTTCTTCAGCCACGCCACGTTTTTTTTGCAGGGCCATGTTTTTTTGTATGCATATATTTTAACACAACCAATGATTGGTGAAACAAGGGGCGGATCCAGAGCCTCCCCCATATTTTCGCCAGCTATGTTTCTCTCGTACTGGTTTAGTTTCGATGGAGTACCAAATCCACCCCAGACAAGATAATCCACAGACAGTATAATTGCTGTTAACGTCTGGTAAAGCATACAGGTGAGGTCTATTTATCAGCTTTGGTAGTTACGACCAAAGCTGATAAATAGCCCTCACCTGTATGCTTTACCGACGTTTTTTAAAGGCTCTCAAAATGTGAAATTTTTCAAATACATCTCCTGAAAAATCTCAAAACATCCACTCAGATGCATGGAAATGGGGGGGTTTGGGACCCTGGAATTTACCGACGACCATCCATCTCCCGATACAGCCCCCCCCCCCCCCCCCCCCCCACACACACACACACACTTTGAAAATTGTTCCGCCGCTCCTGACTATGATCAATCTTTAGAGATTACTACAACAGTCGATTGATCTGTGTTGTTGTATTCCGTCGAACTGACGAGATGAGACTGGCCAGATCAAACCAGAATCCCCAATGCGTACATGTAGTAATATCGAAGTCAAAACAATGGAGGCAAGACTTGAATTTCAATCGGAATCGCGTTCGATAACACAGATTCACCTACGTTTTATTGGATTCGATTCTTGAAAATCTTTTCCAGAGAGCTGGATTTGATGGGCAAACTACAATGGTATTTAGGGGCTATTTATGGAAGTCATATAATAATCCGGGTTACCAGTCTAATTTTGATCGGATTTCGACAATGTTATGGGCTGTTTGTCTACCAAATGTCGTAGCGTTTGTGTGCAGACCATCGTTCATACAATGAAATGTCTCTTCACTCACAAATATAGATATTCTTTCGTGCTCCAGTTATAGATATTCCAATCAATAAGTATTTATTTCATCTTGAAATCATTAAGATATTAGCACAATCAATGGAGCTATGCAGCGTAATCATAAAACTATATCGATCAAATTATTAACCTTTTACCTGACAGTTTTTTTTAAATAAATTAAATTTCATACTTTTTGAAAACAAATTTCACGATTTCTCAATAAAACCATACAAATATGGATAATGATATTCATATTTGTACGGTTTTATTGAGACACTTCCGAGATATTGTTGGCTGTGGTAGGCTTATTCTTGTAAACTTTCTGGCCCTTTTTGGCTGCTATGGTAGGCAAAGGGTTAAGAAACGTTTCTAGCATCCATTCAAAGAAAATGAATGCTTAGGGTATATTTCAGATTCAAGCCACGGAAATATTGCAGATGGTCAGAAAAGCGATACGTAGGTTCGTTTTTCCTACCAACCCTAATATTCCACACTATTTAATGTAAACATTGGCGACGGGCTATTTAGGGGATAAACAAGTTTTATGACATATGAGTGTCGACTTCCTTACAGAACTAGACTATTAGACCTGTGGTTTAAGAGCTTGGATGAAGATATGTGTTTGATGATAAATACACAGTACAAGATGCATATTCCTTGTCAAATGATAGCAAAACATCAAAAATATAGAACGTCCTTCGACCTGATCGTTATTTGAAGAGAATGTGTTTGTGTGCATGAAACAGATTACAAGACTGCCTGGTCACCGGTGCAAACCACAGATGACTGTTCTTTAATCTGAGTGTGCCATTTTCTAAGGGATGCCACAACGACACAGGCCATTCGAGAATGTTACAAAAAGGAATTCAAGACAGCGGGAGTATGATGTTACTCATGGGTGCCACATAATCAAAACTAGAAGTCCTGTCATGAAATGCACACAAATACCATGTCCATCTGCGCGTTAATCTACGCGTTATGACCACAGTAAGGCTATCACATTCTACACCTATGGCCCGTGCACAAGCAATGTGTCAGCCAATGGACCTCCGGATTACCCGGAGGTCCATTGGCAGAAACATTGCCCGTGTTTGCTTTGAGTAACCAGGAGAACCTGCCGTGCTATGGATGCCATTCGATATGGCGATTGCGCTCAATTCCTACGCGCAATTAAGCCTAGATGAGCGGACAGTTCGTGACAGGACTTCTAGGTTTAACTGTAGTAAACTTGTGGCTTGTTGATCTAGGATATCAAAACAGGTGTCATGGCGAATCGCCATGGCACCTGGTTTTGATACCACAGTTCAAAAAGCCACAATGTTTTTCGCGTTTAATGTTAACTCTCTCGAAACCTCTAGTCACGGAAATTCCCACTTAAAACAAAAATTTATCACAATGGCCCGAACCATGGTCGACCCGGTAGGCACGGGACTGTTCCTCTTCCCTTGGGGATCATAGCCACGCATCGGGGAAATCCTGGCGCCAGCCCAAAGTAAGGAAGATGGTCTTGGCGACACTGGAAGATGGAACTGACAGCACTGAATTTAATGCATAACACATCGTTTCAAGATAAAATGTTCGAGTCCCTGAATTTAATTTTACAAAATTTCGGGCTTGCAGAATTAAATCATTTATATCAAAGAAAATGGCGAAAAATTAAAACTATTAAGCAAAAAAAAAAAATGCTTTTGATTCGTATAAACCGCGGCATTGATTTTTTGTGCGCGTTGGTACACTGTATTGACCTTTTAATTATCACACCTTTGGTTTTGCCACGGAAATAGGAAACAAACGCATGAAGTCATAAATTCTTGAAGCGATTTCAAAGGGATCTAGAGCTAAGAAGTGTGAATCTATTAACGGATCGAGGATTCGGTTTTAGTATAACGGTTTATCTTGTAAAATAACCACGAAGAAACAGCAGATAAGGAAGAATGGACTTCTGTTGAAAAGTTTGATTTAAACGTTCCACAGTTTCCACAAAAACGAAATCGTCGAATTGAAGGAACCGAACACGTGCGCTTGTGTGTACAAGACTCCGAGTGAAAAGGTCACTGTTTGGGATATGTTTCTAACTGTGCGTTTTCATTAATTGTATGCAGTTATCATCCAGGAGATTTTGTCAGTTAGTTCAACGTTCGCACGGTATTATAGTCTCCAGCTTCGCATGCTAATATCGAAAAAATAAAAAATACATACAGATTATCATAATAATGCGCATGTCCTGTGATTTGTATCAGATTCGAGGTGGTGTCCAGAATGGGATCTCAACGAGCCGGCTTTGCCGGCGAGTTGTGATCCCATTTTTCGACACCACCTCGAATCTGATGCAAATCACAGGACATGCACATTATCATGATAATTCATTTATCTAACAATTCTGTCACATAAACAGATTAAATCTTAACCCTTCATCCAACGTAACGGCCAAAACCGGTCAATGCTGTTCTCAAAAAATGGCCAATTAATTTTCCTTTTATGTCTCAAAAACATAGATTATGATCCCTCGTTGGAACGAGAGGTCATAGCCTATGTTTTTGAGACAAAAAAATGAAAAAAAATAGTTATTCAAGACTTTTTTTGCAAGTGTCGTCTGCTTTTCATGATATGTAAAGGGTTAAATTATTTTCAAACATTTTTGGGACATAATGTTCGGTCGACCACTGAAACGCACATAGAATGTATCTATGTGCCTGTTATGATACATGTAGCACGTAGCGCTACCGGAAACGAGTCGTCTATATGATACGGAATCAGAATGAGTCGTCTATATGATACGGAATCGGGACACATTATGTGATACGTACCGTTTCTCGTGGTTTTCGGCCAAAATCTATATGATCGTTAGGTAAATCTCAATACAACATTAGTAGGTAATAATTGAGAGTTTAACAACCACTTTGTACATGTACGTGTACACGATGCGTTCACCAACGTGGAATTCAGTGTTAAATCGCACGCTTGTTCACAAAAATGTACAGTGGTCTTGAATCCCCCATGTTTTTTTTTGTGACTCCTAGATCGCACTTTTAACGTTCAAATACTCGTGGTGAACGCGCGTTTTTAAAAAAAAGGTGAAATTGTACATCTTCACTTTTATCTTTTACTTAATTTTTGTCGACGTTCCCATCGCAGATCAGACCATCGATCCATCGTTGGTGAACGCGAGCAAAAAATTCTAGGCTATCATCAAAAAACGGTCTGCGGATTCTAGACCAGTGGTCCAGAACTCTCAATTGTTTTGAGGCGGTGGGTTTTTCCGTTTGAAACGGATGCTATTTTAATATTTTTTAACTATTTATCGAGGTGTCATTTTGTAAATGGTTTTTTTCTCAACCGGTTTTAGTTATTATATTAAAGACAGAAGATTTTTATTTACTTAAAACATAAAACATAAAAATAATTATACATTTAATTTTGAAAATAATAAATAACTCATATTAGCATACTCAAAGGAACATTAACAATTAAAAACGAAAGATGTTTTTACAGATGGATCCTAGACACCGAGATCGAATTTTAGAAGAGTTTGAGCGTGCTAAGAAGGGGATTCAGTCAGCTGATAGGAGCAGACGTCTTGGTGAGATGGAACTCAAACGCGAAGCCACAAAAATATTTAAACCCGTGACGGAGGGTGAAGAGCGAAGCAGGAAGGAGATAGTCGAAGAATTGAGACCCATAAAGGAGAGTTCTTTGAGAATGGGTTCGTTGCCTCCTAGTTTTGGAAATCGGTATTCGGTTCAATCTACACTGGATTACGTTCCCATGGGAATTCAAACAGAGAGCGAGTCTGATGATACAGCTTCGACTATCACCACTAGTAGCGTCGCATCGTCTGATGATGATGGTGGTAAGAGAGATCAGTTGTATGGGTTTTATAAGGATTCGGAGGGAAGGATTTTTGTAGGAGACACAGAAGTAGATATTGGCGATGATGAATTGATCGTGGGTTCGAACAGATACGAATTGACTGATGGTCTGCGCAGATTGCCCCTTTACGACAATCCTAGCGATTACACGGATCAGGATTTCGACAATTACGGTGACATTCTGGTTCAGACTCACGCCATGAAGAGAAATAACGATGCCAGAGAGACGAGACCCAAAGCCAACAAAGGTTACAAGTGGACGAAAGTGGTGAAACCCATATGGGATATGAACAAGAAGTTCGTCGAATCGGTGACTGGCAAAGGGGTGAAAACCACTTTTCTTCCGAGCGATTCCGACGCTCTGTCTCAGAGATTGAGTTTGTTGATGGCGAGCAGACGGGCTGGTAACACAGGATTAGATAATCAGATAGTTGCTATATCTGACGAATTGTTAAGACAGAAGGTTTTGAATAAAAACCAGTATAAAAGGCTGATGAACGAATTGAAGGATTGATGTGTATATAATAAGTAGAGAGAAACAAACAAACAAACAAACAAAAAAAAATAAAACAGTAAATTCTTACACTAGAATAATAAAAGTATTTAAAAACAACAAAACGATTTACCAGTGAAAAAACAAAAAATATATCATAAAAATAAAATATGTTGGTGATAAAGAACATTTTAATACGCCAGGACTTACGTTCAAGGCGGTTTTGGCATCGTCGATTCTATAATGCGAGCGTTCACGGGCGATGCGGGTAGAAAACTCGCATCGACCGCGTTTGAGGTCGGTAAGAAGACGGCTTTGGATGCTGGTAAGAAAGCCGCTTCCGAAGCCAGTGGTAGGATAGTTTCTGTGGCTGGCAAGAGGGCAGCCGACGCGTTGATCGACAAGTTGATCAGTCCGCCGGCGAAGCGAGCTGCGTTAGAGCGAACGCCGAAAAGTTGGAAAGATTTTAAGGATGCTGTGGTGCCCATACAAGATTTAGCCAAAATGACGAGTGGATTGAAGAGAACTCGCGACGGTGCGATATAAATAAATAAATAACATTAAAAACAGAGTTTGAAAAACATAAAAAAAATTGCGTTTGAAAAGAATCTAAAATAACAAACAAACAAAAATAAAACAATGATGAACATTAAAGATATGTCTTGGAACGACGCCGCGACCAAGAGGTCGAATAACGAGTTCTTTCCCAAGAGCATAAGAGGCTTGATAGTGGGAAAATCGAATTGTGGAAAGACCAATCTGTTGATGAATCTGTTGTCCCGACCCAACTGGTTGGATTACGACAGATTGTTCGTGTTTGGCAAGAGCTTGTTTCAACCCGAATACAGATTGCTTCGAGAGTGCATGGATCGTAGATTGCCCAAGGACGTCATAGCCAGAATCTTTGACAGTAGGGAGGAATTCGACAAGAGCGAAGCTCCACTTTCGACCATTTTGGACGGTGCGGCGATGGAACTGATGAAGAGAAATGCATCTTCGAACGTCGAGTGTCGATTTTATGAGAACGCTAGCGACGTTCCGGATCCTAGAGAACTGAAATCGGAAGATAAGAATCTCATGATTTTCGACGATCTGCTTTTGGAGAGACAGAACCGATGCGAATCGTATTACGTTAGGGGTCGACACAGCAACGTGGACTGTTTCTACCTGTCGCAGAATTATTTTCGATTGCCCAGACAGACGATAAGGGAGAACGCTAATTTTCTATGTCTCTTTCGCCAAGATCTCAAGAATCTCAATCACATCTACGGCGATCACGTCGCAAACGACATGAGCGTGGCGGAATTCAGGATATTCTGCAAGAGGGTTTGGGATGGTGGACTTTACAATTTCGTCGTGCTCGATTTGACAAGCGAATTTAATTGCGGAAAATATCGGTGCGGATTCGACAAGTTTTATGTTTCTGATGATAATAATATAGAGCGTGAAAATAAAATTTAGAAAATAATAAATCTTCAAATAATTAGTTTTGAATAAAAAGAATAAAATTAAATATAATGTTCGAACATGGAGAATTGTTAGAACGGATAGCCGAGAATACGGCTGCAAAACAATCCATTCAAATCGTGGTGAGTGGCGACTCGATTCGCTACGAAATTCGAACCTTCCATCGAATTGAATAGAGAGAAAAGATACGAGATGGCGGTGGTGAATCTGGAGACTTATTATTCCTTTCCCAACGTCACCGAAAAGAATAACTCGTTCAAGTATTCCGACGGAACGGATTGGTTGGAGATTCGAATTCCCAAAGGGAGTTACGACATAGACGATTTGAACAATTACATTCAGACGCGAATGAAGACGGATGGAAAGGGAAGCAACAAGATCAGACTCGCTCCCAATCCTAATACCTTACAGACGATGTTGGATTTGGAAGATAATTTTCGAGTTGATTTCAATATGGACGATTCTATAGGCAAGATGTTGGGATTCGATCGAAAGATGTATCGAGGCCACGCGGCATCTGAAAATACGGTCGACATTCTCGCAGTCAATAGCATTCTGGTGAATGTGGACGTGATTGCTGGAAGCTACGTGAATGGTAGCACTCAACCGACGATCTATTCCTTCTTTCCAAACGTGTCACTAGGTTATAAGATCGTGGAGCGACCTCGAAATTTAGTTTATCTACCAGTGATTTTAGACACGCTGTATAGTCTGAAAACCACATTGACGGATCAAAATGGTGAACTGTCAGATCTTCGCGAAGAGAGAGTGACGATACGATTTCACATAAGAGAAATATAAAAGCAAAAAAAAAAAAAATATTGTGTATATATATAGATAACAAAAATAAAATAAACGCAATATTAATTTTACAAAATTATTTTAATATAATTATTAAACAAGAAACAATTGAAGTAAATATATTTTAAAAAACAGAATTATGACAGAATACGTGGTTAAAAACGTGAGCATATCCGCAGGACAGAGGAAGAAACTTAAGAGAGCGTTAACAACTCGAGGCGAGGCGGTGAGATTCAAATTCACTCACGAAGATCTGACGAGAGGCGGTCAGGATTCGATCGCCTGGACCAGAAGTCAAATCAAAAGGATGGAGAAATGCGATTCGCGATGGAAGAGGGTTGACGGTGAGAATGAGTCCCGCTCAATTGAGATACAATTTGAGAATGAAAGGTGGTTTCCTACCGCTATTGGCAGGAATAGCCGCAAAAGCATTACCCTTCGCCGCAAAGGCGCTACCCTTTCTCGGAAAGACTCTCAGCGTGGGAGCTCTCACGGGACTCGCTAGTTCAGCAGTTGAGAAATTAATGGGTGGCAGCGGACTGTTTTTGAAGAAGGGAGGAGCTGTGTGTCGCGTACACGTAGACGACAGCGGTAAAGGATTGTATCTAGAACCTGTTAGAGGTGGCAACTCTCTGAGAGGAAACAGGCTCTATCTGAAGAGTGGACGGAACGTTGAGCGACTCGGCAAGGGTTTGTTGCTCGGTGAGAATTCACCGTTTAAGAATATACCGATTTTGAATATGTTATTATAATATAAAATTATATAAAATATAAAATCATAGAAAGTATAAAATAATATATTTAAAATGGGTAAAAAGGTGCAGAAACAATTAGATGATAATGACGAATATCGCGAGACAGAGTGCGAAGAAACAAAAAAAAATGAGATCAAAAGATGATCTCATTACTTTTTTTTTAATTTTTCTTCGCTAAAAATCAATCTGTCTATTGTTTATATTTCCAAGTCCGTTATTAGCATGTTGACACTCGTGTCTTCTCCTTGTTCGAAAACGTGTTGAATGTTTATCTTTACTCTTTTGAGTTTTTTTACATCGGTCAACTCGCTCTCACCACCCAATTTCTTCACGAGTTCGAATGAGAGTTTGGAAATATGTAATTTCCATAGGGTAATGACAAATTGTCCTTGTCGAATTCTCTATCTTCGGCGATGACGATGTTCTGCAGATCGCTTTGGCACTCGTAAATCAAATCGAGCGCGGCTTTGTCCAATTTCAAAGGCATCTTATATTTGTCGTATTTGTGCTCTAAGCCCTTCGTCTCGACCTCATTCAATTCGATAGGATTGTGTCGTTGTAATCTATAGATTTTATGACCGAATTTCTTATTCATTTCGACTCGTTTCAATTTCAATTCACATCTTTTAGGTGTTGCTGTCTTCATGATCGATTATTTGGTTTTTTTTGTTTTTACGAATTCTTGCAAATAATGTATATTTTAAATTTTGTATTTAAATAATAATTTGTTTAAAAAGTTGTTTTTTTTCTCTTTATATATATATATAAAAAAATTTTTTTTTTTTAATTTTTAATTTTTTTAATGTAAAATTTTTTAGTAAAAGTTTTTTTTCTCTTTATATATATATAAAAGTTAAATTTTAACATTTCAATCTCTCTATTGTTTATATTTCCAAGTCCGTTATTAGGATGTTGACATTCGTCATTTTTCCACATACGAAAATGGTATCAATGTTTATCTTTACTCTTTTGAGTTTTTTTTCATAGGCGAATGCGCTCTCACCACCCGATTTGTTCATGAGTTCGGGTGAGATTATTGCATATATGTAACCTCCATAGGACAACAATAAATCACCCCTGTCGAATTCTCTGTCTTCGGCGACGATGATATTATTCAGCAGATAGCTTTGGTACTTGTAAAACAAATCGAGCGTGGCTTCATCCAATTTCAAACACATTCAATATTTGTGGTAGTAGCGCTCTAAGTCCACCATCTCAACCTCGTTCAATTCGATGGGATCGTGTTGTTGTTGTAATGTATAGATATTAAAACCGAATTTGTCATACCTTTAGTCTCGTTTCAATTTCAATTCGCATCTTTTAGGTGTTGTTGTCATGATCGATTATTTGGTTTTTATGAATTCTTGCAAATAATGTATATTTTAAATTTTGTATTTAAATAATAATTTGTTAAAAAAGTTTCTCTTTATTTCTCTTTATATATAAATAAAAGTTAAAAAAAAATATTCTTACAAACTCAATTTTGAGGTAAAAACAATGATCAAGTCCAAACATCCGAATTATAGTCTAGAACGTGCAAGACTTCAAACGTTTAAAAATTGGCCTTCGCATCTCCCTCAAAAACCTGAAGATTTAGCTGCCGCAGGTTTCGTTTACGTGGGTAGAGGCGACAAAGTCAAATGTTTTTGTTGTAACTTACATTTGATGAATTTGGAACCTCACGACAGACCTTTACTAGAACACATAAGTAATATTAAAAAAGGCGAATGTGATTATTTGAACAAGATCTTAACGTTGGGATTGATCAAAATCCAAGACGAAGAGAGGGATAGAGATAAAAACCAAAAATTATTGATGGATATGTTACAACTCGGGTACACCAAGGAACAATTGTACAATGTGTTAAACAAGGCGAACAAGACCCTGTCTCAATTCATAACTTTAGAACATCTCCTCAAATTCATGACAGAAGCGGATGAGTTATCGTCACTCATAGAAAACGAGCCAAGCAAAACGTCCACCAAGTGTCTGCTCTGCGAAGGTGTCGCAAACGTCTTGTTTCTACCGTGCGCACACCTGCATTACTGTAGAGAATGTTATTCCAAAGACGAGAAAACGTGTTCGTTTTGCGAACGAGAAATAAAAGCGGTCTTAAATTGTTTTTGAATAAAAAAAACACATTAAAGAAAAAAAAATTGAATTTAAAATTTAACTTTTTTTTTTTTTTTTATTATATATATATAAAAAGAGTAAAAAAGCAAAACTTTTTTAACAAATTTTTTAATACAAAATTCCCCCCCCCCCCAAAAAAAATTCTTACAAATGAAGCAAACAGATAAAACAATGGTAAATTTAAATGAGAAAACCATACCTCAGTTAAACGAGATTTGTAAACTATTACAAATTTCAGATTTCAGAAATCATAGAACTAAATCAAAAAAAATTGATGTCATACAAGAATATTTGCGAAATGCTAGAAAGGCAAACAAAATGTCGATAGCAACGAATTCAAAAGATGCATCGGTTGTGAAAAATGAGAAGATAGTAAAAGGAATCGAAATGCTGACGTCAAAAAAAAAACGAAAACGTTTCGATTGTGAAAAATAAGAAGACGACTAAACGAAAAGCCATTGAAGAACATCAAGTTTCCAAAGAAAAGAAAAGAAAAACTAAAACGAAAATGAGTGATGCACTTCAGATTAAAGACAAACGAGATATATCGAGCAAAATTCAACGAGCAATCGACGAAGAGAAAGGAGAAGAATATGTAACATGACTCGTTGTGGAACTATTCCAATCGAAACCCGTAGAACGGGAGAGTGCGATCAAAGGCATTTTTAAAACTTTCGACGTGATTCCCTCATTGAAGAAAATCAATCCGAAATTGTTCATGGAACGGGTGAAGAAAGAAGTATTGGATTTGATTCACGAATACATGAACGTGGGATTAAAAATTAAGATGATACTCCATTGCATAATGAATAAAATCGACGTGAAGTCCGGCGAGAGCATCGTGAAAAATGCATATTTCAGATCTAATGTCGAACCCGTATTTCGAGGTTCAGATCTATCGGACGTTTTCGAAAAGATGAAAGACAAGATGTTGACGTCTCTCGTGAATTATCAACATGAAGGTAGTAACTGGACATTCGATGAGGTGTTGAAACTCAAAATTTACATAAATAAAAACAATCCGTTGAAAGGATCTTCCTACTTGGAATTACCGTATTTCTTGACTAAGAAACATGCCGTGGTCAATGTGAGAAATAAAGATGATCAGTGTTTTAAATGGGCAGTCACCTCCGCTTTATACCCTGTCGAAATACACTTCGATAGAGTTTCTCATTACGTGGAAATTTCTAAAAATCTCGATTGGACCGGAGTGACTTTTCCAACAGAGTTAAAACATATCGAACGTTTCGAGGCTCAAAATCCCACCGTAGTGGTGAACGTCTTAGGATACGACGACGAAAATTGAAAGATCTATCCTCTCAGACAGACTTCGTATCGCAGAAGAGAAAAGACGATTATTTTATTATTGATTTCGAATGGTGACAATCGTCATTATTGTTGGGTTAAACATCCGACTCGATTACTGTTGAAACAAAATAATAATCATAATGGAAAGATATCTTTATGTTACAATTGCTTGAACGTGTTTCACAGCGAAAAATCATTAGCAAAACATCAGGAATATTGCAACGAAAATCAAGGTGTCGCCGTCGAAATACCCAAACCCAACACCATCATGAAGTTTGAAAATCACAATAGAAGGTTAAAAGTACCATTGGTCGTGTACGCCGATTTCGAATGTTTCACCGCGAAAATGAATTCCTATCAACCCAACGCTGTTCAAAGTTATGTCGAAAGATATCAAAAACACATACCTTCAGGCTATTGCATTTACGTGAAATGCGCTTTCGACTCACAACACAACATGGGTCCCTTCACCTACATGAAACAGTGCAAAGACGACGACGTGGCACAAAGGTTCATGGAAGAGTTAGAATCGAAAATTCAAATGTTATACGACAAATTCAAAACTCCAGCGAAAATGATCATCACGCGAGAGCAGCAGGACGAAAATAACAGAGCCACCGAATGTCACATATGCAGACAATTGTTCGACGAGAATTCGGAGGAAAATAAGAAGGTCAGAGACCACAATCATTACACGGGTCTGTATCGCAGTCCGGCTCACAGCAAGTGTAATTTAAAATATCGAGACGCCGCTTTCTATGCGGTGATGTTTCACAATCTCTCGGGTTACGACAGTCATCTGTTCATGAAAAATCTCGGCACCTCACACGAAGAATTAAATTGCATCGCAAACAGCGAAGAAAGATACATTTCCTTCACGAAATAGAAGCTCATGGAGAAGAAAAGAGTAATCGACGGAAATACGTTGAAAGAAAAAACAAAATCCATTCATAGAGGCATACGTTTCATCGACAGTTTTAAATTCATGTCGACCGCTCTGGAAAAATTAGTCGATAACATGAGCAAGGATAAATTTAAAATCATGAGGGAACATTTCGGAGAACGAGTAGACATCATGTTGAGGAAAGGAGTCTATCCTTACGATTACATGAACGATCTAAAGAGATTCGAAGACACCGCACTACCTTTGAAAGATGATTTTTATTCGAAATTATACGAATCCGACATTTCCGACGAGAATTACGAACACGCCAAAAACGTGTGGAAATCATTCGGTATGAAAACCATGAGAGATTATCACGATCTCTATCTAAAGACCGACGTTCTGCTCTTGGAAGACATGTTCGAAAATTTTCGAGACGTCTGTCATCAAAATTACGATCTGGATCCCGCTTGGTATTTCACCACACCCGGTCTGGCATGGGACGCTCTGTTGAAGACCACCGAAGTCCAATTGGAATTATTATCCAACGTGGACATGTTGCTCATGTTCGAAAGGGCTGCGAGAGGTGGCATCTTGATGATCTCTCACAGATATTCTGAGGCTAACAATCCCTACATGAAAGAAGGTTTCAATTCGAAACGGCCAACTAAATACATACAGTATTGGGATGCTAATAATCTGTACGGTTGGGCTATGAGTCATCCTTTACCGATTGGAAATTTCAAATGGGTAATGGAACGGAAGAGATGCAAAAATGTAGAGACTATCCTTGCATTTTAGAAGTCGATTTGAACTATCCGGAAGAATTACACGATCCACACAACGATTATCTGCTAGCTCCCGAACGAATGGAACCGAACAAAGGAGATGAGGAAAAACTCATTCCCCATTTATTTAACAAATGTAACTACGTCGTCTACAGTGAGAATTTAAACAGTACGTCGATTACGGGATGAAATTAGTCGACATACATCGCATCATTCGATTCAACGAAGAGCCTTGGATGAAAAAGTACATCGATCTCAACATGAATCTCAGAACTCGAGCCGAGAACGATTTCGAAAAAGTTCTTCAAACTCATGGACAACTGCGTGTACGGCAAATCGATGGAAAACATCAGGAAGAGAACCGACGTTCGACTCATCACGTCTGAGAAAAGAGCTAAAAAATTAGTGGCGAAACCCAATTACAAACAACGAACCATATTCGACAAAAATCTAGTGGCCGTTCACATGCAAAAGATGCACCTGAAGTTCGACAAACCATATTATCTCGGACCGATCATCTTAGATATCAGCAAGCAATTGATGTACGAGTTTCACTACGATTACGTCAAACAAAAATTTGGTGACAAAGCCAAACTACTGTTCACCGACATGGACAGTTTAGTTTATGAGATAGAGACAAAAGACGTCTACCGAGATATATCTCCGGACGTGGCTGAGTGGTTCGACACGAGCAATTATCCCGTCGATCACCCGTCCAACATTCAATCAAACAACAACAAGAAGGTGTTGGGGAAATTTAAGGACGAGAGCGGCGGTAAACAGATCATCGAATTCGTGGGCTTGAGACCCAAACTGTATGCTTATCGTCTAGAAGATGATGAAGAGATCAAGAAGTGCAAAGGAGTTAAAGCGTGCGTGGTGAAGAAAAACATCTCTTTCCAAGAGTATAAAGATTGTCTGTTAGGAAGTGGTCCGGTGTATAAGACTATGAAATCGATTCGAAGCGAAAATCATGACTTGTATACCGAAATAGTCAACAAGATTCCGCTGACGGCCGACGACGATAAGAGGTTCGTGTTAGATGATAAAATAAGCACTTTGGCATTTGGACATTGGATTTTGGATCTAATTTTAGACGATATGAATGGGGATGATTGGGTTCTAGATACAATTGTGGATGATAGGATTCCAGATACGATTGCAGATGATAGGATTCCAGAAAATCAAGAAGAATTAGATGAATACAAAATTATAGAAATCGATAGTGACATCGAGAAAGTTGGTTTAAAAAGAAAAAGAAAAAAATAGAAAAAAAAAATAAAGTCATTTTTAGTAAATTATAATAAAATAAATATCCCTATCCAACATCGATCTTTTGAATGCGGCAAAAGATTTGAAAATCAAAGATTTTCTAGGAGTGTTTTCCAGAGATGCCTTACCGAAGAGAAGACCTCGACAATCGGAATGCGGAATTTTAAATCTAGATGATTCATCGGGTGAAGGCACTCACTGGGTGGAGTGGATGAAGAACGGGAAGAAGAAAAATTATTATTTTGACAGCTACGGAATCTCACCGCCAAAAGAAATAAAGAACTATTTCAACAAATCGATGGTTCGTTACAACACGGAACAAGTGCAATCACCACATCAAGTGTTTTGCGGTCACCTGTGTCTCTACGTTCTCAAGAGATGGTCTGAAGGAGATCGATTTCAAGACATTCTCAATGATTTACATTAGAGAGAGATTTTTTTTTATAGTATATATAAAGATAAAAAATTATTTTAAAAAAATTTTAATCGAATAAAAACGAAAAATACAATAACATAGTTCATTTTTAATAAACTGCATTTTGAACATATTTTTCTAAAAAACAAAAAAAATCCCACAACAACATGCCAGTCGATAAATTTGGTAGAAGTGACGACGAAAAAGTCAACCCGAGAAAGAAGAGGAAGACGCTCAAAGTCGACGATGGTTACGACGTTGCCAACTTGGAATTGAACGCCAATTCTAACAAGATAATGAACATGGCCACTCCCACGAATCCCAAGGACGTGGCAATCTGGAACAGAGAAAGTCTGACAGATGAGAAATGAAATCGGATCTCAATGCGGGATTCCACAAGATATTGAATCTGTCGAAGATCGATGACACGGATGCAGACTCAACCACGGTCAACAAGGGCTACGTAGATTCTGCCGTGATACGATCACAAGAATACATAGAATCGCAAGTGGACGATCTCTACCTGAACAAACAATCTGGCGGAACCTTGGAGGGTGGCATCAACATGAACGGTGAGAATTTATTCGGTCTCAGTCATGATCCTGAATTCGATTCCAGCGTGGTAAGCAGGAAGTACGTGGATGACAACTCGGTCTGGAGAAAGGGTGACATCATGGAAGGTAAACTAGACATGGGTGGACATGCGCTCACGAATCTACCGGATCCCGTGAACATGACGGATGCCTGCACCCTGATTTCAGTAGTGGAGAAAGTCAAATATGCTAGACAATTGATCACTGTGTGGGCCAAAGAGGCCGGCACCTTAGATGAGGGAAAAGCTGAGTGGTCTTTCGGAAATGGAGGTAGCGGATCGAAACATGGTCAGGTGGGATATCCCATGCCGTTGGGAGGTGAAATCCTTTGAATGAGTCTGGCTTCCTCGGATTTGAATAACAGAGCGGTCGTCAATCTCATGGTGAATGGTGTAGAGAGTGATAAGAGATACAGCGGTGAAAAGACTGAGAATCAACACGTGAATGTTAGCACGTTCGGCACGCCTCTCAAAGTGAACGCCGGTGACAGGATTAATTTTGTTATGAAAACCAATAATCCCGAAGCCACCACTTCCATGGTGAGTCTACTGATCGAACTAGATTCTTTGAACAAACAGTGAACGCGTGGAAAATAATGAATTAAAAAAAAAATAATGTGTGATTATTAAAAACAAAAAAAAAAACAAAAAAAAGTAATGAGATCATCTTTAGATCTCATTTTTTTTTGTTTTCCTTCTTCTTCACTATCACCATATATTATAATAACGTTTCCTTTTTTCTCAATTTTCAGCGTCGATTCTTCTTTTTCTTTTTTTCTTTTTCTTTGTGATATGATACGTTTATAACAACACTTTTGTTGATCCGAATCATAATTATGAACGAATGTTGTGCATCTCTTGGTAACACTCACATCATTACCATTCTCTTCAGAAGGTAGTGGTGATGGTGGAAAGCGTCTCATTCTTTTCATTTTCAACCGTCTATCCCGCTGTTTACCTAACCATTTTTCCACATCTATTTTTTTTTTTTTGGCTTGCAACACAGGATGGAACATCTGACGGAAACGGAGAGACGATCGCACAGGATCGAACAATCTAAGATCTCTTCGAGTTTCAATATCTTCATCACGAAATATCCTTTTTGTTTCTCTCGAGTGAATAGCACGCGATCTTTTAAATAATTCAGAACGTAATCGTAAAAATCTTTTTTTTTCAAACGCAAAAATGGAACGTGTATTTCGTTTTCTACGTGACTACTTACGAATTGTAACATTTTGTACATCGAGAATGTTGAAAAAGACGATTTTTTCTCGGATAAAACTTTTTTTGGTTAAAAAAATATCATTAAAAACGAATTTATTTTTTTATTTTTTTTGTTTTTAATAATTACTCATTACTTTTTATTTTTTATTTTTTTTTATTTTTTTCACACACTCATCTCTCATCGAATGATCGACATCTTATTTCCGTCCGATTCGAATTGTAATTCTCTGTCCGACAGGACCAGGGTGAAGGCTTCGGTTTTTCTTGGAACGTTCCTATCGAATTGCATCTTGATCTGAATGTCTAAGACGCTACTCTTGAGTCGTTCACTCTGTTTACTGACGTCGAATACGAACATGGGATACATCGACTTGTATTCGCCAGGAGACATGTTAGGATTGCTCATCAATTCGTCTAGACTATGGTACTTCTTTCTAAAATCAGCAGCGTCGCCGTACAGTCTGCAGAAATCGTTCTTGTCGAACGACGCATTGTAATCGATTGCTGGATATCTCGTGGCGTTCAGAAACACTTGCATGTTTCTCAAACTGCAGTGATCGAACAGCAACGCATTCTTTTCCTGAGACCCGTCCCTATCGGTCTGAAACGCAAACACGATGAAACGTGGTCTCTCGGAAGCAGATTTCAGTGTCAATCTCCAATCGAAGTGATTCGTGGAGAGAGGAATGCTAGCCGTGTCGCACTGTCTCATTCTAAATCCCACGGGTAATTTACTCTTGGATTCTATGATCTTGTAGAGACGCGCTTTCTCCACGATCAAAGCTCCACGTGCAGAACGAACCACGATATCTTGTGTAGAGTTATCTTACCCACATTGGTCGCAGTGAGTCTCACTATTGCGTCATCGTTTCCTTTTCGAATCAACGTCAGATTGTGTTTGAATCCGTACATGATCTTGTTGTAATCGTCCGCAAATCCAAAGATGTGTTTCAAAGGTATCCTGAATGAAAACGTTCCTTTAGGTCTGGACGTCTTGACGACATAGTCGAATATCAAGGCAGCGCCTGCGCTAGCAGGGCCGACGGTGTCTTTCACCCACAACTGATTAAGTCCTCTGGATTTCGAAAAATCATCAGGATACGTCAAGAGTCCGAACATCGTGGTGGCTTGACCGGGATGAAACACAGATTCTATCTCTTGTCCGGATAGCATGTATTTTATGTTACTGAATAGATGCATGATGCCATTATTGGCTAGAGTAACCGTGTCATCGTCGGCGTAGTCGCTCCCATCTTCCTTGGTGAGACGTCCCTGCACCACTATGTAACTCTCACTAGGATGTACGAATAGATCTTGAGTTTCGACGTTGATTCTTATCTCTCCCGCATTGTTCAAACTCGTTCCGGTTACCGGTTCGTATTCGTGAACCTCATATCCTTGAATACTTTCATCTTTCACTATGCTTTGTGCTATATCTAGTATATTTGTCATTTTAAAGGATTTTTAATTTTTTTTGTTTATTAATTAACTTGCTTTCTTTGTCTAAAAATAGTTTTTAATTATTTTTTATTATTATTTTTTTCTCTCTTATATATATATGTGTGTAAACAAGAAAATGTTAAAGAGAGTAAATAAAAAAAATTTTGTCTTCTTCATCAAAACTTCGTCTTCTGTAATTGTTGTTCGTAAAACTTTCCGATGATCTCTTCTCCATCCAAAGCTTTGATTTCGTAAGTCACCGGATCGGTGTGAAATATTTTGATGATCATGAAGATTTCCGAGGTCCATCAAGGAGTATAACCCTTTTCAAAGTGCTTCTTATAAGCGTAAATTCTCACTCGATCACCGACCGCAAATTTCGGCGTTCCAGACTTCTTCCTGATCTTAGATCTTTCAGGATATAGATTCGCGTAGACCCGTTTTTCGTTTCGAGGATTGTTAGCTTCCGCGGGAGTCATCTTGATCGATCTGTGTCGCGTGTTGTTGTAATCTTTGACCAGACCGTTCAGAGCGTATATGTATTTCTTGGTCGAATTCGCCGTGAAGTATCTGTACATCTTTTCCTTCATCGTTCGATTCCAACGTTCCACCACGCTGGCTTTCTCTTCATTTTCGATCGAGTAGAGGTCTACCAATCGACGAACGTCCTTGTTGTAGAATTCCTTTCCCTTATCCACCCACAATTTACTCGGTTTTCGAGAAGACGAGTCGAACACGCTCTTCAGAGCCTCGGTGACGCAAGGTCCCGATTTATCCTTCAAAGCTCTGATCCAACCGTATTTGGAAAACACGTCGATGACCGTCAATAGATATTTGATGCCCTCGTTCCACCTCGAAAACGATCTCATGTCGACCAAGTCGGCAGACCAAATATCATCCAGACCCTTCACGAACACCCTTCTCTTTCGAAATTTACGCACTATGGGTTTGTGTAACTCCTCGGCCAATTCGCTTGTCAATAATCGTTTCTTCTTCTTTTCAGATGCGCTTTTTTTTTTGAATGCCCCATCCGAATCGACGTTTCGCACCGATCAGATTGCCGACCAGCGAACGTTCCATATTCTCTCCTGGTCGGATTCGATATGCCTCTCAATTTCCCCAACATGTTTTTGTCGCAGACGTCGTTGCGAGTCTTGGTGTCGGGATGTCCGGCGTAGCACAGATCATGATCATACGCGGCCGCGTCCACCCTATTCACAGGTTTGCTCCAAGATTTGGGTGTCAGATCGGCGTTGAGTCTCTTGTTCAATTTCGTTCCGGGTCCCGTGAAACTGTGACCGGGCAGATGCATTTTGAAAGGTAGATTATTGATCATTTTATTCACGATGCCTTTACCTTTGCTCGCGTTATTTTTTTTGACAAATCGTGTCTTGATAGAACTGCACACATCGCAAATTCCGCGAAGCATCTGTCTGTCGTTTTTAGTTCGCACTTCTCTAGAATTACTCGTCTCGGTAACTCTCTTACACTTTACGCAATACATTTTTAAGAGTTATTTAAATTAATTTCGTTTTTTATTTTATATATAAATTTAATTTTTTTTTTTTTTAAATTCTGTTCTTATATATATATATATATATATATTTTTAATTGTTGCTCTTGAGTTCTATCATCTTACTGAATTCCTCCCTGGCCTCTTTCCTCCCCTTTTCCACGAGAGAATCCTTCATCTCTTCCTTGATGTTCTAACGAGTCTTGATTCTCACGGCTTCTTTCATGGCATCGTATTTCGTTTTCTCGCTCAATATCGCGAAGTATTCTCCGTCCGATATCCTACCATCTTTCAACGCCATAGAGATCATTTCGGATATCGTGTCGATCTTGGAGTCGGCCAAGACGCGAATCTTGTCATGTTTCCTCGCCTTCAGATATAATTTCCTACTCAAAAAGTTTCCGAGCGTGCTAAACAATCCGGCGGCGAGGGCCACTCCTTCTACGGTCAACACGATCGGAATGCCGACCGCGGTTGACAAAAATCCGATGCCGGCCGCGTGTAAACCCAGGGAAATCGTGATGAGTGTTGTGTCAATCGCGTTGATGAATGTCACGAAACGCGAATACTTCTTCTTGAAGGAACGACGAGAATCTCTCTCTCGAGTTAGATACTCTTGGATTCTATTGATTTGATCAATGCGATATCTCTCTCCTCTTTCTTTTTCTTCTAGCAACGGTGCCGTCGGCAAAACGTCGATCGGCTTCTCGTCCTCATCGTCCACTAACATCGGATACAATTTATTTCTAGTTCTCATTTTTTTGTGTTTTTTTTCTTTCTAATATAAGATAAAAAAAATTTATGTGTGTATTTATTTTTATTTTCTATTCTCCCTTATTTTATATCAACGAAAAAAACTTAGACGTATGCTTCGTTCAGCAATAATTTCTTGATGCATCCCTTATCTTCTAAAGTCAGACTTCTATGCGCCCATTTCAGTTCTTCCAAAACTGTAGGCTTGTCTTGATTCTTACAGAAGACTAATCTCTTCCAAAACGTGATCACATCGTCGAATCTAACGCGTTCGAACGCCGGTTCGAAATACATGACGACCATATCTTCCCTTTCCATCGTCAGACACAAATGATTCTCGTGATCGAAGTCTAGATGATCCCGACATCCGACGCATCGTTCTAACAAGATGGAACGTAGTTCACCATTCACGCAGATTGCGTATCCTCTCATCAGCATGTTTAAAAGAATCCTCGCTCTAATAGTCTGGGAAGTGCACATGATTTACGTATTTCTTTTTATTATTATCTATTCGATTTGATATATTTAATTTTCTAAATAACTATTATTTATATATTTTTTTTTCTCTCCTATATATATCGATCACCTTTATTTATTTCCTAGGATATTCCCTCACCTCATGACGAGGGGAGATAACTCCGTATGATCGAGTTTATGAGAATCGAGCGATCCGATCGGTCGATTGGCGGAGAATCGAGCGATCCGATCGCTCGATTAGCTGAGTTTGGGAATTCCCATAGTGGGGAATTCCCCTAATGACGTCATAAATGGGAAAAACCCACCGCCTCAAAACAATTGAGAGTTCTGGACCACTGGTCTAGAATCCGCAAACCGTTTTTTGATGATAGCCTAGAATTTTTTGCTCGCATTCGCCAACGATGGATCGATGGTCTGATCTGCGATGGGAACGTCGACAAAAATTTTTAAAGTAAAAGATAAAAGTGAAGATGTACAATTTCACCTTTTTTTTAAAAACGCGCGTTCACCACGAGTATTTGAACGTTAAAAGTGTGATCTAGGAGTCACAAAAAAACATGGGGGATTCAAGACCACTGTACATTTTTGTGAACAAGCGTGCGATTTAACACTGAATTCCACGTTGGTGAACGCATCGTGTACACGTACATGTACAAAGTGGTTGTTAAACTCTCAATTATTACCTACTAACATTAGTTCAGCATCTGTAAGTTATGAACTACTAAATAAGTGAACACGTGACTTGGAGCATTTGACACCCGAAGCTGCGAGTTGGGCTGATTGGCTGATTGGTTCAATATCAGTCGGCTTTGAAACCATCAATTATTTTTTTTTTTTTGTCCTTTTTTGGAAAGATTAAAAAGTTTGTTTGTAATTCTGTGCCGGAATGTGTGAGTATCTCTCAAAAACATGGGGCATGAAAAAAAAAGTGTCAAGGTCATCCAGTGCAGGACCATACATACGGTAATAGTGAAAATTCGAAATTTAAATTGAAATTTCATGTGGCATCATATATTTTTACAAATTTATTTTTTTCAAGAGATGATGTACTTTGTGGATATATAGGTATTTTTTCAAAACAACTTGGTGTGTTGTACAGAGAGTGAAAGGTTTGCACTGTGGTCAATGGGATTTATTTAGGCGTTCATAACTTGTAGTTCAGATCGCTGAAATATATGGATACTTTTCAGTGAGCTGTTCCGGTTTACTTGGTTTATTGTGAGCATACACAGACAAACTGAATAATAACCGGTCGTTTAATTCAGCTGTTTATATTCTGGTTCATCATTCTGGATTAAACCATCTGAACCTCCTTGGGTATGTTTCTGTGAACTATTCTGGTTTACTATTCCGTGTAAACCTAAACTGTGGTTTAGAAATTCCAATGGAATATGTTTAATGAGAATACTATTCCACGTAAACCTTGGCGTGATGTCGCTAGGAAACGTGGAGCAGGGACGCGTTTTTTAGGAGGGGCGATATCCAAAGTGTGGGAAACACATCCCTGCTTTCATTTGTACACAATCTTTGAAAAACATCATTGAAAAGGCCCACATAAGGGTGATAAGACACTTTCCAATGATAGTGTCTGAAATTGCGTTACTGCTACCATAGAAATAAAATGACCAAAAAGAGTCTTCTGAAAGTTGCAAAACAAATTTTTCCGATAGAAAAACACTCTTTCAGTTGAGAATCGAGTATTTTTGCAAAGCCGTTTTTTGTGGGCAAAATAAACGTTATTAACTTTTTTAATGTTTCTCTCTCTCTTTATTTCGTTTTATTTCTATAATCTCAGTAACGCAATCTAAAAAAGCTTTTCTAATGCTGGTTTCTGGGAATCTTTTTAAAATGAATGCAGGGATACATGTATGTTCTCCACGACCTGTGTATCCTCCTCTTGACAATTTATTACCAGGGACGTGGTGACGCCCATTCCGACTGAAAGTTTCAATGGTCAGAACTTTGAAGCCTCAAACCATTAATAGTTCTAAATATCCTGCTCTATGCATGGTAGTAGATTTGGTGGTGGTGGTGGTGGGGGGGGGGTATCTCTGGTTGTTACCATTTGTAACGGACATTCAGTAATTGTTAACCCTTTACCTAACCTGAAAAGCAGACGACACTTGTAAAAAAAATCTTGAATAACTATTTTTTTTTTCATTTTTTGTCTCAGAAACATAGGTTATGATCCCGCGTTGGAACGAGCTTGACGAGCTCGTTCCAACGAGGGGTCATAACCTATGTTTCTGAGACAAAAACTGTAAAGATAATGAAAATTAATTGGCGATTTTTGAGAACAGCACTGGCCGGTTTTGGCCGTTCTATTAGGTAATTTTTTAATCATATTTCATAGAATTTTCTGACTGGGGTCAATAATTCTCAAGGGAGGGGGAGATGCAAATGGTTTTATCAGAAATTCGATGTTCGACAAAGGATGGGGCAGTACAGTTGGAAATTCAGAGGGGCACCCCCCCCCCCCCCCAACCAAGACCCTCTTGCCATCCCTCTTTCCGGTGTTCAATTATGTCAACTTTATTCCAACCGCTCGTTTGAGTTATTTCACTTGTGATTTATTGATGCAGTTGTCTATAAATAAATACTCACCAGTAATTCATCGTAGACCTCATTTTCTGCGCATTGTAATGAATCAATATCAGCCTGTTGCTTGAGTGCTGAATTGAAGTTAAGCAGAACATTGAAAGAATGAAATGCTTTGTAAGCTGGAATGTTTTTTGCACAGACAACAGCGGTTTGTTTCTTCAAGTCCAAACACCACGCACAGATAGGATTTCTGAAGTAGAAAATTCTATTTGTGACTTCTTTTGAGGCTATTACATTCTGGTACTTATGACACATTCTCTTAAATGTGCTGTAAGTTCGTTGTGATTGTATAGAATGATTGCTGTCAGTAGACGGGATGGTACTCACTGTTCCATTATCTTGTGTGTTAGTCAGTGTTATGTTTTCCGCTAATACCATCTTATCATGTTCTGTGCATTTATATAACTCGTCAACACCTTCCAAACAACGCACCAAGTTCATCCCATCACGTGGAGTTATATCAACTCTACAAAGTTTGTTTCTCCAAAGGCGTTCCGTAAATTCCACAATTCCCTCACTAGCTTTGTACGACATGAACAAGAAAGAACATGCTGAGATGTTGAGCAACCAAGGAATCTGTTTTTTAATAGTAACTGAATTACATACTGCGCAGTATACATTTCGGAAAGAAAGTTTCAAATCGGCATCATAGATGGGGATGTTATGTAACAAGTTCTTCGACTCAAACCTTTCACATTGACTTCTGATGGATCGATTTGTCCAATGTTTGGGGCACGTCGAGACAAGTTTATACCACTGACCCACCAGAACATGCTGACACCTGAAACGTTTTATTAGTTGTTTCAAACTTTCTACGCGAGAATGACTCAATGGTTTTGGTTCAGCATCAAAACAACAGTTTTCAAAAAGAACACACTCGTCGGAACAAGAACAAATTCGTGGTTTCTTACAGGAATCGCCTTTTCCAGCAGATACACAGAAATCATTTTGATTTATAAAATGTTCATCCACGTTATCCCGTGATGTCTTTGTATTTCCATTTTGACACATATCGAAACTGTTGTTGGAATACTTACATCCACTGACTTGACCAAGTTCGCGTCTGTGAACGTGTTTAAAGAAACCTGACCTGTTTCTCGCCTGAAGTTCCCACTTACGCTCTCCTTTTACGTGGTTGATATAGGAGAAATATTTGTTTGATAACACCACGGAGGTGTTCCTAATATGACCAGAACTTCGTTGACCTGGAATTAAGAGAAAACTATGCATGAATACTTTTCACGTACCCTTTTCAAACAAGGGCGTATGAAGTATTTCGAACTTGGGAGTAGGGCTGTCGCGATTATTCGATTAGTCGACTAACCGTCGACTATTGAAATAGTCGACGTTTTTTATTTTTAGTCGATCGTCGTTCATTTTCAGGGTGGTACACGTCTACTACACATCGGGGCTAAATTGCATTGTTTTGTGAGGTGAATGATCAATGAAGGTGAATAACTTTAAATATCTAACCATAGTTAACATTCATATCCGGAAGACTGTACGACTGTCACTGACTGTGTAAGAAAGAACACTCACAGTTACTCGAGAAGAATAGATTCTTCTGAATTTCTCCAGTCTTGTACACACGAATGCACCCATTGGAAAACCCAAAGCGCGGAAGTGACAAAATTATGACGAAAGTCAGAACGTCAGATCACTTCTCAAAGTTCGGAACTTCAGACTAAGATCCAATTTTAACAACTGACGAGGGAATGCATAGATCTCAATGTTAAAAATTTCGAGAAACTTATTGCAGAAAGGAAACATATGCAGGAACGTTCTTTGGTAAATTCATTTTAATTCATCGGCTTCAATCTAGTTCAAACTTGGACCCGCAGTCAGTAATATTATTTTTGGGGTTGGTACGTCCTACAGGACGTACCAACCCCAAAAATTATATTACGGACTGTGGGTCCAAGATTGGACTACATGTAGCTTCAGTCGGGACCGATTTGTTGTTCCCACAACCCCACTTCGTCTGAACACACTGGTGCCATTGTCATTTTCAGAGTTTTACGAACAGAAGAATGCTTTGCTAAAAAATCATGGGAAGCGACTATTAATCGACTAACCGTCGATTACTGGTCACGATTAGTCGATTACAAAAATGATAGTCGCGACAGCCCTACTTGGGAGGGGGTTCTAATATGGTTACTAAAGAACACGCACATACTGGTATATATCAGTGGTAGCCCAGGAATACAATACACAAAGTTACCGTTGAAACCAGAAAATCTGTCGTGCTTTGGATGCCATTCGATAGGGAAATTTCGCACAATTCCTACACAAAATTAAGTCAACAGAAACGCATAGTTCTTGACAGGACTTCTAGTTTTAACTGTACAAACCTCTACGGCTGTGAAGCGATATTTAATAAATTTGTTAAATATACAGAGAATATCTACGCTGTTTCAGTAAATATTGGGAATTATCTTTGGTGTGTGGACCTGAAAGTTTTAATTTTCACGAACGCTTACGCGAGTGAAAAATAATATTTTCAGGTCACAGGAGATAATTCCAGATATTCACTAAAATAGCGTAGATTTAGGGGATAACTATGCTGTATTTGATTGTTTGGGGTCGTAAACGGTGGTTTTACTGTCGCAAATTGAGTTGTGCCGGCGACGCGTTATCATCATTCTAATATAACTCGGTCGAAAACGGGGATAGTTTTTTATCTCGCAACTATAAAACAACGCCTTGTTGAGAACACAATTTAAATCTAAAAATACAGTCTTCGTGACGTCATTTGGGAGTTCCGAACCAAATCACGAAATATATTTTACGCTGCCACTATACAAATAGTTCCAAACGTTTTAGTCATTTTATCAACAACAAAATGTATTTATATTTGTACTGACAACATTTATCATGTTTAAATGTTGGTGACAATCTGAAAACAAAATACGCCGGCAGGTTTCCATGTTCAAAGTAGTTCACCTTGTGATGTTGTTTCAGTCCGAGTCGGAAGGCACTCGAGTCGAGGATTTACCATTATTTAAAGTTAACAATTTTTGGAGCTTTGATTGGAAGCACTTGGTTGGCAGTTATAATTACTTATAGCTGCAGAACAGTTATTCATTTCGAACTGTTTCTGGGAAGTTGTGGCTTGTGGAATTACGCTATTGCCAGTACTGGTATTGACATAATTGTTGCAGAACGAATAGTTCTCCCCTCTCAGTGATAAACGCGTTGCTGTAGCTGTACATGTTGGTGCAATGAACGCAGGTGACAAATTAGAAAATGAAAGGACCGCTTGCACTTGAAGTCGACGTTATAACATCGCTAGCGGATCGGTCAGAAATATTTGGTCTTCAACAATTAAAATTCTTATTACTAGTCAGAATTTTGGTTTTCTATTTCGCACGTACGAAAAATAGCTATTTATAAATTACTAGCGGGTGAGTACCCGGTGTTGCACGGGAGAAGATAGTTATATCAATATACCCTCAGATATGATCGGCTCAGCCTTTTGCGAAATAGAAGGTCAAGGTCACCAATTTCAAGATCGAGGTCACCCCGCACGGGCACCCCAATGAGGTCAAAATGATCGACGGGTCAATATACCCGCACATATGAAATTTTAGCCCGATCGGCCCAGCCGTTTTCGAAATAAAAGGTCAAGGTCATCAATTTCAAGGTCAGGGTCACCCCGCATAGGCACGGCACCTATCCCATGTTACTCGCAGGGACGAATTACCCCCGTGTAGAAAATTTGAGATCGATCGGTCGAGAAACGGAGGAGTTCACACCGAACAAAGATGGAGAGATATACAGACATTCGCAGTTATATATTAAGACTAGCGGGTGATACCCCGCGTTAGACGGGGAAGATTGTTATATCAGCCGTTTTCGAAATAGAAGGTCAAGATGACCAATTTCAAGGTAAAGGTCACCCCGCCCGGGCACCCCGATAAAGTCAAAATGATCGATTGGTCAGTATACCCGCACATATGAAATTTTAGCCTGATCAGCCCAGCCGTTTTCGAAATAAAAGGTCAAGGTCACAATTTCAATGTCAAGGTCACCCCGCATGGGCACCCCGATAAAGTCAAAATGTTCGATGGGTCAATATACCAGCACATATGAAATTTTAGCCCGATTGTCCCAACAGTTTTCGAAATAAAAGGTCAAGGTCATCAATTTCAAGGTCAAGGTCACCCCGCACGGGCACGGCACCCATCCCATGTTACACGCAGGGATGAATTACCCCCGTGTAGAAAATTTGAGATCGATCGGTCGAGAAACGGAGGAGTTCGCCCGGAACAAAGATAGACATATAGAGAGAGAGATAGATATATTGATACAGACATTCGCATTTATATATTAGATAATATCACTGACTGGTTCTACGGTTACAATTAAGCCTGTCGGAATCAGTTTTTCAATTCTCATTTCATTACTCATCACTCTCTGCCAAACATCTCCCGTATTAATATACAACTTTCCAACTTCATTGGCATATTAATTACAGTCAATTACAAGAAAGATAGAAAACGTATTTTTTTTTTGCAGAAAGTCAACGCGTTCATAGCGCTTGTGTACCTTGGATACGCTAGTCAATGACTCTAAATGGAACGAAAATAGAACGCCCACGAATACATCTTGACTTTCCTGAAATAGTTTTCGACAACACAAAATTTCCGACAGGTTTACGCCGATTTTACTGTCGCAAATTCTATTGGTTAACCAATCAAATTTCGAGATTTATAGTAATTGTATTAGAATTTCTTTTTATTTTATGCTTCGTGTCGTTTTACTGCGTAAAATTCAGCCCAATACGTCAACAAACAGTTTCAAGACAACAACAAAGATCTGCTGATGGTTCCTTCAAGGCTTCGTCCAAGGCGACGTCATGCGACGAAGCGTGTGGACCTGAAAGTATTATTTTTTACTCGCGCAAGCGCTCTTGAAAAAATAAAACCTTCAGGTCTACACTGATGCGATAATTCCTGATATTCACTAAAGTAGCGTAGATTTTCTTTTTATTATATGCTTATATGCTACGTCACATTTTACTGCGCAATATTCAGCCCAATTCGAATGCAAACAGGTTCAAGACAATAACAAAGATGTTCTGATCGTTCCTTCAAGGCGACCTTCAAGATGACGTCATTTGCCGAAGCGTGACGTTATTTGGGAAGCTACTGAGGAATATTTCTAGATATCCATCGACTCGACTAATTTGCGATAATCCACAGACAAGCATGTAATAAAGTTTCAAAATGTGCCATTCCCTGAGTTTAGATGATGTGTAAGGGACAAATAATACGAGGGTATTCCCAGTTGTTTCTTAGCCCTTTACCCAACGCAGACGATATCAAAATTTAGTATTTTATATATCATTTTTTCAAATTTTTCAAAAAATTTTAACAAAACCATATCATGTGACCCCTTGTTGGAACGAGCTCGACGAGCTCGTTCCAACGAGGGGTCACATGATATGGTTTTGTTTAATTTTTTTTTAAAATAATACTTTTTTAACTGCTGAATTTGCATATTACGCGGGTGGATGCGGCCGATTCGTTGGGTAAAGGGTTAGAGCAAGGAGTCAGGGGGACACCCTTCCTACTTATTCACAATAAGAACAATGATGGGGAACTTAAACGAGAAATACAGATTTCATGTCACTGTATTTGAGCAACCATTTCTGGAAACATGATGGGGGATGTGTCCCTGTGTTCCTGGTTTCTACGTTTCTGCTTTCAAAACAAATACTAAGCCGATTAATAGGATGCTTACGCCACCGAGACCGTAACTATCTTCAGGTATTAGGGACGAGGTGGGCGGGGCGGAACGATTGGAGCGGGGTGACCACTGATCTCTCTATATATATGTGATATATGCACATTGTGCTTGTACGAAATCTTTTATCGCGACTGGACTCGTTTTGGGGAATGTATAGTTACGAGTCGCGCTTGTGTGACGAGTAGCTAGCTATACCTCCCCGAAAACGAGTCGAGCCACGATAAAAAAAAATACAATCAACGTGAGCACCACGACACTCTCATCTAATGTAAACAATGAGACCCCCAGAGAAGGCATTCCTTAATGATTTAGTTGGAATATAAGTAGTTAGGACTTGGGTTATCGTCGCCTGAGTTCCAATGTGTTCTATGTGCCTACTGGTGGCCTACTGGTGGCCTACTGGTGGCCTACTGGCAGCCTACTGGCACATAGAACACATTGGTACTCAGGGGACGTTATGTTAGTCGGAAAAAAATGTGTTTACCGCCCCTCCAACTCCAATCGGTAATCTTCGCGACGCTCTTCTGTATGCTATTCTATCGCACACCACCCCACTTAGCAACCACCATCCCCCCCCCCCCCCCCCCCCCCCCCCCCACGCACGGAGTCCTGTTTAGCCGTCGTTGTGGGACGGTTTTGTCTCGGTGACAAACAAGTCTCCACGAAATCAGGAAGATAAACCATAACCAACTGTTTTCGTTGTAAGGACAGCGAAAAGCAAAGTCAACGCATATGTATAGAGATTTGTTGTGGGGACGCAAATACTGTTGTATCGGTACTCACAACATCTGGAAGACAGCCCCTCCCCCCCCCCCCCCCCCACACACACACACAAGCGTGTTTTGCATACGTTGTGCGGACTTGTTATTTTTTCTTTTGTTATCAGGGGCAAACAATGACAAACAAGTCCTCACAAGACATTGTTAAATCCACCGATTGCATTGTTTGATTTGTGGAGACATGGCGAGAACGTAGTCAGCGCATTCCACACTTTCATGCTGCTGCCGAAAGGAAGATGAACCAAGTAATCATGAGGACGTCATCTAGAAAGCTAGATTCCAGCCATCGTTTATGACGGTGTGTAATGGTTTAGTGGTTTAGGCGCTGGACTCCTGATTGCCAGGCGGTGTTGCCGAGGGTTCGAATCCCGTCGGGGGGGATCAGAAACCAACATTCAAAATTCCTCTGAAACAGTGTTATTTGAAAAACACACACAAGCCCGTACCAGTCTTCGTCTGAGGCCATCACAGCACTTTCGTCGTACTGTAGCCAGCGCGTTCCACACCTTCATGCTGCTGCCGAAAGGAAGATGAACCAAGTAATCATGAGGACTTCATCTAAAATGCTAGATTCCAGCCATCGTTTATGACGGTGTGCAATGGTCTAGTGGTTTTAGGCGCTGGACTCCTGATTGCCAGGCGGTGTTGCCGAGGGTTCGAATCCCGGTGGGGGATCAGAAACCAACATTCAAAATTCCTCTAAAACATGACTGTGTCATTTGAAAAACACACACACACACATACACGCATTCAAAGTCACCCCTGGTTAGAGTGTGTAACTAACGAACCGTGTTGCTTTAACTTCAAACTCGTTCCTCTCTTTTTGGAAATTGAGCAGCTTATCATGTGGAGAAAGAAAACCAGGCATATCAATGACGTCAGTTTCATTACACTGTGTACCATCATATTCGTTGAATACAAAAGTCAGATGTTCTCTGTAAAAAAAACAACAAAAAATCCAAATCAAGACAGTCTTGTATAAAACCCAAAGGGACTGGATGGAAGCCGATAAGGCTGGATAGGCGCAGTGGTGGAATTGTGGGTTCATCATGACAAGATGTTACAAGATAGGAGATTCGTGAATACACACTAAAAACTAAAGTGTTAAAACTGAAACTTTCAAGGTGTTAAACCCATTCTAACTCTTAGGGTTTGATTTTAATACTCAAAGTGCAATGCTTTAAGCACTTAGACATTACAATCGTCAGACATCTGAAACTTGAATGGATGGCACTTCCCACGTGTCTAGCATTGGTGGTTCTTCCAGAATGTCCATAATTTGATTTGCGCTTTGTGGGTACATACTTAAAAGGACACAACGCAGTTGACGCGGATCAGGCTCGAGAGTTCGAGCCTGATCCGCGTCATCTGCGTAGTTTCCTTTTAAGTGTGGCGACATTACACTTGTCAAGTGGTATTATTGTAACACCTGTCAAGTTCTGGGATATCTACACTTGAACAAAGTGCTAGTTCAGCACTTAGTAAGTGTTAAATACAGCACTTCAGGTGTAGTTTTTAACACTTTAGTTTTTGACGTGTATGTGAATATATTTATGAGTTATTAATATTAACCCCTTCAACACGAAAAACCGTTTTCCGGTCCAGGATCGTGATACGGCCAGAATTCACAAAATAGATAGCTGCTTAACCCTTTACCTAACATGAAAAGCAGACCACACTTGCAAAAAAAATCTTGTTTTTCATTTTTTATCTCAAAAACATAGGTTATGGCCCCTCATTGGAACGAGCTCGACGAGCTCGTTCCAACGAGGGGTCATAACCTATGTGTTTAAGACAAAAATGGAAAAATAATGAAAATTAATTGGCGATTTTTGAGAATAGCGCGGCCGTTTTTGGCAGTTACGTTGGATAAAGGGTTAACTGGTAAAGTGCTGAGTTTTTTCTGACAACAAATCAAAGCTCATCGTATACTGCTCTATTACATTTAATTGGATAGTGCCTTATAGTCACTATCCAATTAAATGTCAGAGAGCAAGGTATTGTACAAAAAATCTGATTCACACCAGGAACAATAAAGGCTTCCTCAGGCAGAATGTAGCTACAAACAGTTATTTATTATTATTTATTGGTGTTTAAGGTCACATACTTATGCACAATGGCTAATCGTGACCGTGACAGTTTTACGGGAGGAGGAAGCCGGAGTACCCGGAGAGAACCACCGAGCAACGACGAGCAGCTGTCAGCTCCCCAACATCGTAACTCTGAACTCTGCACCGCAGCACAGGCAGGGTTAGATTGGTTGAAGACATGCGTACCATCGACGTGCAGTACGCCTCAGTACACAGCGTCATCGTGCCCCCATATAGGCAATCGGGGTGAAGTGTCTTGCCCAAGGACACAACGCGGTTGCCGCAAGTGGGATTCGAACCGAGGACCTCTCGGCTTGCAGCCTGCACCTCTACCAACTGAGCCACCGCGCCCCTGCTACAAACAGTTATTGCCTGTCACTTTTAGTAAAGCCCAAAATAGGGCTTCCAGCACTCTACCAGTTAATGAATTGGTGCGGTAGAGCAATCAAGATTTTCGACGCGCAACTCAAGAGCAGCACGTTGAAAAAAACGATTGATAATAATAATAATAATAACGCAATGTTAACGTCTAGAATCCACCGCAGTGCTCTTTGACTTACATTATTAGCCCCTATCACTGGTGTTCACACCCTTTGTTCATTCTATGACATTCTCAGCTCAACTCAACTGCCGGTGCTCCGCAGACGGGCACACAATGCAAGCACCTCAACAGGTCCCTATTTTACACCTAGGTACGGTGAGGATTGCGTAGTGCTGGTGAACATTCCCAACGTGTTCCCAGCGTGGAAGAAACCCTCAGTGTTCGAAGGGTTAAAACATCGTATAATATTGTACCTATTTTCTTAAAATCTGTCTGAGGTCGGCATGTTATGACTGCATATGCGACCTTTCGAACACTCAAAATGCTTTTATTTTACATTTTTAAATGTTGCAACCTGCCTCATAATAAAGCGGCCTGCTGGACAAGGTTTCTCGCACATTTTGATAGCAGTCCGTACCCATTGCTCTCCACTTTCGTGTATTAAAGTTAGACCGACATGATGTAACAGATTTGTTTGGATGGTACCCTCAAGCCGTTGGACTGCACCTTGGTTTAGTAAATTTAGGCCGGTAGTATATCACTCGATTTAATAGCGGTAAACACGCCCAAGGAGACGATATACCGACCATTTGCCAAGTTTTATTTTCTCTTTCTTGAGGGGTGGCGGTGGAGGTGAGTGGCAGTTTGTTTTTGACTGTGTTCTCGGTAGTAGATCATGTACCCGACCATCCCCGCTTGTGGGGCTCTCATGGGGAATCTTATATGTGACGTCATGTCACGTGACCCAGTGATGTCATGTTGTCTTGTCATGGAAGCCCGCGTGAAAGGCCATCTTGTGACGTCACACCATAGTGGTATGTGGTGTTAGTGCGCATGCGCAGCGCGTGTTGTTAGGGTGATAAGTGTTTCCGTCGGCCATTTTGTATACTGCAGGCCGCCATCTTGGCTTCTATGGTAGCACGTGGTGCTATGTTACCCAAAGGCTAACAATGAGACGGGGGTATGTTCGGAGGGTATGTTCCTTTGTACAAGAGTAACAAGAACAGAGTTCACGGCAAATCTCCCCTTACACACATTTCCAAAAAAGTGGAATGACATTGACCCACTGGTTCGAAATTTACCACGAGCACAGTTTAAAAAAAAGATGACCAACACGTTTCTAGACTCGTATGAAGCCTCTGTCAAATGCAGTAACAGATCATGCTATGAATGTCGGGAAGTACCGACTCCCGCGACACTACATACTCACTGAAATAAGTCCGTGAAGTCCTTATTAATTAGGGTGGATTCCTGAAAACTCCAGAAAACAAACTGCCAGCGAGGAACTCAAACCGCTTAGCTGGCTCTGGGCAAAATATCACATTCCCATGTATGCCCCCTTTCTCAGTGCAAGAATGAAACCAAATTCCACTTATGACCAGGACTGCAGAGCTCATTCCTTAAATATTTATATTTTACTTTATTTTTTCTACTACACATGTTACTTTCAGTTGCAGCTGATTCTCCTCTCTCTCTCTCTCTCTCTCTCTCTCTCTCTCTCTCTCTCTCTCTTCCTCTCCCCCCCCCCCCTCTTTCTCTCTCTCTCTCTTCACTTTTTCCCTCATTCGTTGCTTTTTTTATCTCCCACTTTTTTGTCTTTCAATACTCTACATTTTCCCGTCCCCTGAGGTGGGTGACAATAATACAGCCAGCTGGCTATGTCACCTCCTTGCAGAAGACAAATATGTAGCCTCATAAATCCTAGATGTGATATATTATTAATACTATTTGTTGTTTCTTGGCAATTATGTTATAAACATGTATTATAACGTCTTTTGCAAATAAAGTTATTACTTACTTATTACTTACTTTCTCGATTCGTAGAATTACCCAAATAAACCCGACAATCTCTCCAAATCACCAAAATCCACCCAAAACTACCGAAACGGACTTGTTTTCCCCCATTTTATCGGCTTGGCACGTAGTACCGAGCGGCACCGGGTAATCTGTATGCAGAGTTATCTCCCCTGTGTATAACAAAAGCCTGTATCATTCCCAAAGCCAATAAGCTATCGAGAAGTTACTGAAGTCATCACTCGAACAACTCGAAACCCATCGAGCAAATGAGCTTTAGAGCAATTGCTCAATCGAGTGACTCGACATATTGCTCGAACGACTCGAACCCTATCGAGCAAATGGGCTATAAAGCAATTGCTCGTTCGAGTGACTCGCACATACTGTTCTTCGACTCGTTTCGGTATTTGAGGATGCCTATGGCCTGGTATTATATTATTTGAGAATACTTTTTTGGATACTTATCTAAGGACTATTACTATTACTTGTTTGGCCCAGCCTTCTAGGACACCCCGGGATATACCTATCCCAAATTCCCCTTATAAGCTATCGAACAGTTACCGAAAAGTCACTGCTTGACGATTCGAAGCCCATCGAGCAAAATGAGCTTTAGAGCAATTGCTCGATCGACTGACGCAATATACTGCTCGAACAACTCGAATGCCATCGAGCAAATGAGCTATAAAGCAATTGCTCGTTCGAGTGACTCGCACATACGACTCTTAGCCTCATTTCAGTATTTGAAGACACCTTTGGTCTGGTATTGTATTATTTAAGGATACATATCATAGGATACTTATCTGAGGATACTGCTCGATAGCTTATTGGCTTTGGAAATGATATAGACTTTTGTTATACACAAGGGAGCTTACTTTGCATACAGATCATGGGAATTCAAGCAATCTGATTGGTTAGTTACCCGCAGTTAAGTGAACTGATTGGATTATCTGGAAAACAAGAACAAGAGTACTTGGGATCGGTTTAGAACTAGCCTGAAGAGAACGAAAATCTAAATATAGTAACACAACTGTTCCAATGAATAGGTTCTTGTAGTCTTCTGAAGTATACTCCGATTCAAGCGAACACGCCCTATAACAATACTGAAAACCAAGGGATTTTGGGTAATAACAATGCAAATGGAGTCCCTAATTATTGAAAACAAGTAGGATTCGTGGGGAGTCTGAGCCAAGTAATCAATTATCGGGTTGTTTGTGGTAATTCTACGAAGTATCCGAGGGTTTGGGAAAAATGCGAGCCAGAAAACTACTCCTATTCAATTGAACACCCCTGTTATTGGAGAAAAAGCCCAATCTTGAGTTTCATATAAAATAAAAGTGGATTTTGGTGATTTTGAGGGATTGTCGAGTCTATTTGGGTATGTACATTGGTTCAATCGAACTCACCCCGGTGCCCCTCGGTACTATAGCACTACGTGCTAAGCCGATAAAATAGGGAATACAAGTCCGTTGTAGTTTTGGATGGATTTTGGCGATTTGGAGAGATTGTTGGGTTATTTGGATAATTCTGTCTCGTTGTAAGCCTTTGGGTAACATAGTAACCACGTGATACCATAGAAACCAAGATGGCGGCCTCCAGGATACAAAATGGCAGACGGAAACATGTATCACTGTACCGTACCAACACGCGCTGCGCATGCGCACTAACACCACGTATCACTATGGGGGTGACGTCACAAGATGGCCGATCACGCTGCAAGCATGACAACACAACATGACATCACTAGGTCACGTGACATGACGTCACATATGAGATCCCCCATGAGATCCCCCAACCGGGGACGGTCGGGTACATGATCTACTAGCGACGCTTCGACTTTCATGAAAGTATACATTAAGTTTAGATTCCATTCCTCATTCTAAGAGTAAGATATGAAGATTATCTATGATAATTAAGAGAGATCATGTTGGAAGGGAAGCTCTCAAGACACCAGTTAAATTCTGTAAGGGATTCAACGCTTTATGATGTGGAACCAGTCTAGCCCTTAAATAGTCCACCGCCAATGTTTTTGATTTAATCGTCTGTAATATTTCAGTTGGTCGGAAAACTAAATATTCATGAATGAAGATTTACCACGGTTGTATTTTCATGATTACGCTCACGTTGTTCAGTCAATTGTGTGGGCCATTTGTTTATTCACTTTTCGCGGTTCTTGAGCGCATGCTACCGCTGATTTGTCCTTTTAGTCACAAAATTTAGTTATTCTTTCGTGCTCCAGTTATAGACATTCCTATTAATAAATCTTTATTTCGCCTTGACAACACAACTATATATATAATAATTGGTGGAACTACGCGGCGTTATCATAAAAACTATAAGGCCACACAAAATAAATTAATTGATTCTCAGGCATTTTCTTTTTTCAAATCAATGAAGGAGGGAGGGTTTTATTTTTCATTTTTATTTTTCTTTTGCAAAAAGTGAGCAAACATGCAGAGGATTTCGGCTGTCTTTTTACATACAAAAATTTAGGAAGTGCATATTTATACAAATAAATTCATTCTTAATTTAAAAAATAAAACATTCCTCTAAAGCCAAAGTGTAGTTATTGCAATTCAAAGGCTCCATATTCTTTTGATGGTCTTCATATTATCTTTGAAGTAAAAGTATTTAATTTATGGGGATCTGCCTCGTTACAATTTACGGGAGACTGTCTGTAGACACTCTCCCATAAATTGTAACAAGGTAAACATTTTGGAGACGCAACTAAATAAATTTCATCAATCCATAAATATCAAAAGTTTCGGGTTTCCCTGAGTTTGTACTAAAATTGAAAGATACTGAAAGGCAATAATATGTCCAATGAGGGGTTCAAATTCAATAAGGGATTGGCTAAGAATCAAAACACTTTTTCAGCCTAATCGTGATGAGTCCTTCGTTCATTTAGTTTGCAAACATACCAACTGAAATATTCCATAAAATTGCATCTAAAACATAACTGAAGGACTATTTAAGGCCCAGATTGGTTCCAGGTAACAATAGCGTCAAAATCCTTACAGAATTAGATTGGTAACGTGTGATTTTGCTGCTGGCATTTACTTACTGCCCCAATCGGAGGGTAAGCTACTGCTATCATACTGTGCTAATGGGCAAGAAACCTTGTTCAGCAAATCAGGTCAGCCTGGGCGCAGTATGCTACCATTTAAAAGGACACAAAATGATCTCATGCCGACGTTTATGAAATACACCAAGTTGTAGGGCGACGGCTATGGACGGCAACGTAAAAGCACGAAGAAACTTGACCAGCTAAACTGCTCAGAGTGGGCGAAGTATATTACCACTCAAACACTACTCCAAAAATATATATTTATCATCCCAGTCCAAATCTAGTATCCCGAGTTGAATGGCGGTGGGATGGCTATGTTATCACAGGCCGCGAGAAACCTGCCTACACACTAAAAACTAAAGTGTTATAACTGACACTTTCAAGGTGTTAAACCCATTCTAACTCTTAGGGTTTGATGTTAACACTCAAACTGCAATGCTGCAAGCACTTAGACATTACAATCGTCAGACATCTGAAACTTGAATGGATGGCACTTCCCATGTGTCTAGCATTGGTGGTTCTTCCAGAATCGTCCATAATTTGATTTGCGCTTGGTGGGTACATAATTAAAAGGACACAACGCAGATGACGCGGATCAGCCTGATCCGCGTCATCTGCGTTGTTTCCTTTTAAGTGTCGCGACATTACACTTGTCAAGTGGTATTATTATAACACCTGTCAAGTTCAGGGATATCTACACTTGAACAAAGTGCTAGTTTAGCACTTAGTAAGTGTTAAATATAGCAATTCAAGTGTAGTTTTTAACACTTTAGTTTTTAGCGTGTACCAAAACGGGTTATAGTTGGTGTAGTACACTACCTTTCGAACACAAATAAAAAATGTCCCATCGTTGCAAAATGCGCGAAGTTTTATGTCATAACACGTTTGACAATTTTATGACAAGCTGCATCGTTTTTATTGCATACGACTGCACTATCGCTTGCTGTTTTTCCCTATCTGATTAAATACGTTGGGGGTCATGTACAATAACAGTTTAATGAACAAAAAATAACTTATGGTCGTTTTTATCAACATTTGATGTTTATTATGTAATCATTTTGCCTTGCGCGAATAACAGGTAATATTTGAAAAAAATATTTCTGGAATAACTAAAAGTATTCATAACTACCACAAAACCTAGCATACACGCTAAAAACTAAAGTGTTAAAAAGTACACTTGAAGTGCTGTATTTAACACTTACTAAGTGCTGAACTAGATATCCCAGAACTTGACAGGTGTTACAATAATACCACTTGACAAGTGTAATGTCGCGACACTTGAAAGGAAACAACGCAGATGACGCGGATCAGGCTCGAACTCTCGAGCCTGATCCGCGTCATCTGCGTTGTGTCCTTTTAATTATGTACACACCAAGCGCAAATCAAATTATGGACGATTCTGGAAGAACCACCAATGTTGGACACATGGGAAGTGCCATCCATTCAAGTTTCAGGTGTCTGAAGATTGTAATGTCTATGTGCTTAAAGCATTGAACTTTGAGTGTTAAAATCAATCCCTAAGAGTTAGAATGGGTTTAACACCTTGAAAGTGTCAGTTTTAACACTTTAGTTTTTAGTGTGTATGATCCCTCGTTGGAACAAGCTCGTTCTAATGTGGGGTATAAGCAAGACATTTCCAGTGGCGTGCTGCGGGCTGAGGTAGAACCCCCCCCCCCCCCCCCCCCCCATCAAAACTTTTAGGGAATATTTTCAGCTCAGCGGAAATGTCTTCGGCCATGTCTTGGTAAATATTGTAAAATCGAAAAGCCATTAATAAAAATCTGGGATAAAATATGTTTTTAGACTGAATTCTATGAATAAACCATTCTCCGTGCCAAAGTGGTAGAAATTTCGTTTCCCAATGTGAAAGTGCCGAAAGATGTTACTGATCTGTCGGAAATCCTTTCACACCACAGATGTTTGATGCATGCTAAAGATCATGAAAAATGGTGTATTTGAAGGTTTTTCGACAAATTATGTCTTTTTCCATGATTAAGTATTAAAAGAGGGGCAAAAATCACAATTCCCTGGCTTGGAAGATATCTTCCTGCCTTATTCATTCAAACTCACAGAAAAACAAATGCGTGAATGCTACAGTTAAGGCACTAAGAATTACGTTAGTATACTACTTGACCAGGTAAAAACCTTTTTAATTCTTACACGGATCGAATTTATCTTGGAAACAAGTCAGTTTCTCAAGTGCAGGTCGGACTCGGCTGTAGACAGTGAATAGACTTTCCACTGGTTGCTATATTTGTGACAGAAAAATACGAGAATCCTTCATTTTATTTTTATCTATCTACTAATGGGATGGCGAGGTCAGGTTTTTCTACCAATGGGATGGTGAGGTCAGGTTTATCTACCAATGCGATGGGGAGGTCAGGTTTATCTGCCAATGGGATGATGAGGTCAGGTGTATCTACCAATGGGATGGTGAGGTCAGGTTTATCTACCAATGGGATGGTGAGGTCAGGTTTATCTACCAATGGGATAGTGAGGTCAGGTTTATCTACCAATGGGATGGTGAGGTCAGGTTTATCTACCAATGGGATGGTGAGGTCAGGTCTATCTACCAATGGGATGGTGAGGTCAGGTTTATCTACCAATGGGATGGTGAGGTCAGGTCTATCTACCAATGGGATGGTGAGGTCAGGTTTATCTACCAATGGGATGGTGAGGTCAGGTTTATCTACCAATGGGATGGTGAGGTCAGGTTTATCTACCAATGGGATGGTGAGGTCAGGTCTATCTACCAATGGGATGGTTAGGTCAGGTTTATCTACCAATGGGATGGTGAGGTCAGGTTTATCTACCAATGGGATGGTGAGGTCAAGTTCGATGCGATATCCTACAAGTGTGACGACGAAAGGAAATTTCGATTTGTATTGAAGAGAATTGCAAATACATATTTTCAATTTTATAACACCCAAGAGGTCCTGAAGCCCCAATGCCGTATTGTATGATTAATGTGGTGAAGTTTAGAAAGAGTGACAATCGTAGGTAGAAAATGGGACGTTCCGTTTGATAGATTTGATCAATTTTTTGATCGGCCCTGTCAATTCTCTGTCTACAGTCGTGTGCGATCTAACAGAAAGGCACTCGTCTCCGAAATGTATACGACCCGTTTTAGCGTTAACCCTTTACCCAACGTAACGGCCAAAACCGGCCAGCGCTATTCTTAAAAATAGCAAATTAATTTTCATAATTTCTTTCATTTTTTGTCTCAAAACATAGGTTATGACCCCTCGTTGGAACGAGCTCATTGAGCTCGTTCCAACGAGGTGTCATAACCTATGTTTTTGAGACAAAAAATGAAAAAAATTAGTTAATCAATAAATTTTTTTTCCAAGTGTCGTCTGCTTTTCATCATAGGCAAAGGGTTAAAAGCATTTAATTGGTCAAGTTTTACACCAACGTAAAGCTGAAAGTGTTAACTGTCGGATGACATCAATTTCTGGGCCACAAATTCACGCGTTTGGTTTTTCTGAGAATAAGGCAGGTAGTTGTCTCCCAAGCCAGCGAGTTGTGTACCTTGTCCCTTTTTTAATTCTTTATCATGGGAAAATACATAATTTGTCAAAAAAACCTTCAAATACACTATTTTTCATGATCTTTGACACATGTCGAACACCTGTGACCCGCACCCTTCCGCAGGCGAAAAACTATCGGTGCCATTTGGTTATAGGTGGATTTGAAAACGTAATTAGAGGCACCACCCTCCCATCCCCACATGACCCCGTACCCCTACACACACTGCGCTACTGGTGTATTAAGTTCCCAATGTGGTCATTGGTCAGATGTAACTGTTACCAAAAGAAGAGTTGATTAGAATTGCTTCCCTTTCATCACAACATACGAGATACGATAAGGTTTACCCAACGCAGACGATATCAAAATTTATTAATTTAAATACCATTTTTTAATTTTTTTCCAAAAATTTCAACAAAATCATATCATGTGACCCATCGTTGGAATGATCTCGACGAGCTCGTTCCAATGAGGGGTCACGTGATATGGTTTTGTTGAAATTGTTTTGAAATATACTATTTTTTCAACTGCTGAATTTGCAAATTACGCGGGCGGATGCGGCCGATTCGTTGGATTAAGGGTTAAGTTTTGCAGTTGCATTATTATCTGTCTAGTGAAGGTGCTGTATTAGTAACAGTGGTGGCGCCAGGGGGGCAAAGGGGGCTATAGCCCCCCCCCCCCCCGCCCCGTCGGAGAGGTCCAGCCCCCCCCCCCCCCCCCCCGCCCGTCGGAGATTTTTAGTCAGTCCGTCGGAGAGTCTCGTAAACCCGACTTCACGAGAGTTTTCCGACAATCATATGTAGATATCTCGTCTTGTCAGTCTCGAACCCGTGCAGCACTGGAACTTGGATAGAGAATAGTGATTCTCACGAAATTCCTTAATGTCGTTCGTCAAACTGGCTTTATAGATGAAATATTTCCCGACCTTATTATAATATGTTTACTTTAACCCTTTACCTAGGGTAACGGCCAAAACCGGCCAGCGCTATTCTCAAAAATCGCCAATTAATTTTCATTATTTTTTTCATTTTTTGTCTCAAAAACATAGGTTATGACCCCTCGTTGGAACGAGCTCGTCGAGCTCGTTCCAACGAGGGGTCATAACCTATGTTTTTGAGACAAAAAATGAAAAAAAATTAGTTATTCAAGAATTATTTTTGCAAGTGTCGTCTGCTTTTTCAGGTTAGGTAAAGGGTTAAATAATCAACAAACATACTCAATTTGCTTCTATTTTGGTTCTCCAATTTACCAATTTTCACTCATTTTCCTTCGTTTGGGAGGTCAAATGTTATAGGCCCCCTGTCTGAGAGGTCAGGCCCCCCTGTCGAGAAATCCCTGGCGCCACCCCTGATTAGTAAGAAAAATTAGTTTACTTTGAAATTCCCTAGTCTGATACTCTATTAATACAAATTATATATACGCAACTTATACATCATAATGAAGTCTATGGTATACAGAACATGTAATCAGCTCACAGAGTTGACAGCGGGCATCAATGGGTCGTGGAAGTCTGGTGCCGTATTCGTACCAGGACAGATAATGAAATAATATTTCACGAGAACAACTCGCCAAATGTGCTTCAAATATCCAAAACAAATCAAGGAAATCAAAATTCTTCGAAACGCAGCGACAGAGCGACGCGACCGTAAATTTCAAAATTCTCGGCTTTGTTTTTGTTTCCTGTTTTGTTCTCGATTCGATCAAGGTCAACGGTCAAGGACAACGGGGCCGAAAAATCATCGATACGCAATGCCGTCTAAAATCAAATAATGAGATTGATCGCCTTCACACTAGAGACCGTCATTATATGGAGACTGTACGCTTTCCATATTACTTACAAGATATCATGACATTTGTTTGAATTTCCTACATTTGAACTATTATTTTTTCGATTAACATTTGTGGTGTCACGTGACATACACATGTCCGTCAGCCATGGGCTCTTTCTACAGCGAAGAAATGTAGATAATGTTGACCTTTCGCCAAATGCTGCATCGAAAAGTGTTTTAAATGCCTAACTTTTTTTCTTGGATACCTGGGGCACGTTTCATCAAGAAAGGTCTTAACCCTTTACCCAACGAATCGCCCACATCTGCCCGCGTAATATGCAAATTCAGCAGTTGAAAAAATATTATTTTTCAAAACATTTCAACAAAACCATATCATGTGACCCCTCGTTGGAACGAGCTCGTCGAGCTCGTTCCAACGAGGGGTCACATGATATGGTTTCGTTGAAAAAATTTTTAAAATTTGAAAAAATGGTATTTAAAATAATAAATTTTGATATCGTCTGCGTTGGGTAAAGGGTTAAGACGGTCTTAAGTCGGCGTCGCTGACTAAGACTTAAGACCAGTCTCAGCCAATCTTAAAGTGTTTCACAAATACGTCTCAAGAATGGAGCTTAAGTCCAACTTTTGCATTTGGTCAAGTCTCCTTGTTGGCTGAACTTGTTACTGCCCGTGTAGTACAGATTTGGCCGTAAAATGTGAACAGAACAAAGATGTTCGCGACAAACAATGAGAGTCAAGTTATACAAAACAATTATCGCTTAATATATATCTGGATCCAAACACTTCAAATTTTCTATTTACTTTAAAAAGCAGGTTAAGAAACCATTAAACTCGATTCTTTATTTCTGTATGAAATTCATTAATAAAAAGACCCATGTGTGTAGAATTGTGAAGTTAGAAGCGGGAAAAAGTGACTTTTGGCAACTGCAAACATTATTGAAATCAAGAAGGATTGCTAAGAACTTCTTGAAAGGAGATGCATAAATAAAATGCACTTGATGTCGTACGACAAAGTATTTTGCAAAATTCATCTTCTAAGTTGAAAAAAAATATGTTTCGAGGTTTTCCCCTACCTCGAAATTAGACAAGTTGGATGAAAAAAAGCATAACTCTGTCAATATAACTGCAATTCAAATCGAATTATCGGTCATACATTACTGGCTGATATTTGTACCCAGATCGCTTGGTTAGAAGTAACCACGGACCACCAGCTACCTTATTTCTTGCATCTAAAATTTTATTTAAATTCGTAAATTTTTTTCAAAATTCAACTTTTGATAGAGATACGAATCGGCAAATGGATTTTCACTGACCTCTGTTACCAATCTACATAGTTATTTTGCCCATAAAATATCCATATGCAGAAAAGTTTTACCAAGCAAAATAATCACACATTTTGGTTTCACAAAGTCCTTGACATAATGCATTTGAGATCGAATGGAAGGGTCGGCGAAAAACTCTCTGTCGCCTCAAATCTCTCCGAGCTTGTAGAAACATAAAAACGGCTGCCATCGATCTTTTCACTGTTCTGGGGAAAACTGATTTGGAATGCGCATGTCAGTCTCCAACCTTAGCCTGGTCTGTGACTTAGTATCGCATCATGAAAATCTTAAATACATCTTTAGTCACCTACCCATTTTCTTAAAATATAAGACAAGGCTAAGTCAAAAATCAGTGAGCCAGTCTTCATGAAACGCAATATTTTTGTCTTACTTTAGTCTTAAGACTGGCTTAAGTCGTAGAACTGACTTAAGCTAGCTTCATGAAACTGTCCCCTGAAGCACATTTCATGTATAGCGTATGTATATTTAATTTGAATTTATGGAATATCAGAGGTGGGAATTTCAAAGTAAACTTGTTTTCTTTACTAATATAGCACCTTAAACAATTCTTGAGGATAGTCAGCTATGTGGCCCAGAAGTCCTGACTGGGCCATACCCTTTTCTCCCAGGTTAAAAACCTACCGACTACACGGTACTTTCAAAATAAAAACAAATCCAACATTAAGGCTAAAACTTATGCAATTGGTTAGCTCCTAAAACTTGAACGTCTGATGTCACAGATTCGATACCAACTGCTACTGCAGGCAGTAAAGAGTTTGGCCTGTCGATCAAAGGGATATAGAATAACGTAGATGAATCAAGAAGTCGCGTGAGACACGGGCGAGGATAAAATCATTGCCCATTAACTGATAGATCAGAAGAAACACTCAATCATGATACTTCATATTTGCGCATGATTCATCAGTGAGTCGCTGAGCTGTGACGCTCAGAAATCGCCAGACACGCTCTGTCACGAAAATGTCGAAAGTTGACAGGAAGGCCTTGCTGTTCAACTTCCATACAATGTTACGGAGGGAGTGGGGCGCTAATCAAATCATCTGGACGATTTCAAATCGGATCAAACAGAATCAAATCTAATCGAATTGACTTTGCGAGGCTTCGTGGTGCCCTATTATCTACATGAATTTCAAGGCTTCGTGGAGCCCTATTATTTACATGAATTTCAAGGATTCGTGGTGCCCTCTTATTTACGTGAATTTTAAGGCTTTGTTGGGCACTATTATTTACACGAATTTCAAGGCTTCGTGGGACCCTATTATTTACTCGAATTTCAAGGCTTCGTAGTGCACTATTATTTACATGAATTTAAAGGCTTCGTAGTGCACTATTATGTACATGAATTTCAAGGCTTCGTGGAGCCCTATTATTTACATAAATTTCAAGGCTTCGTGGAGCCCTATTATTTACACGAATTTCAAGGCTTCGTGGGACCCTATTATTTACACGAATTTAAGGCTTCGTAGTGCGCTATTATTTACATGAATTTCAAGGCTTTGTGGAGCCCTATTAGTTACATGAATTTCAAGGCTTCGTGGAGCCCTATTATTTACATGAATTTCAAGGCTTCGTGGAACCCTATTATTTACATGAATTTCAAGGCTTCGTGGAGCCCTATTATTTACATGAATTTCAAGGCTTCGTGGGGCCCTATTATTTACATGAATTTCAAGGCTTCGTGGAGCCCTATTATTTACATGAATTTCAGGGTTTCGTGGTGCCCTCTTATTTACGTGAATTTCAAGGCTTTGTTGGGCCCTATTATTTACATGAATTTCAAGGCTTCGTGGGGCCCTATTATTTACATGAATTTCAAGGCTTCGTGGAGCCCTATTATTTACATGAATTTCAGGGTTTCGTGGTGCCCTCTTATTTACGTGAATTTCAAGGCTTCGTGGAGCCCTATTATTTACATGAATTTCAGGGTTTCGTGGTGCCCTCTTATTTACGTGAATTTCAAGGCTTTGTTGGGCATTATTATTTACACGAATTTCAAGGCTTCGTGGGACCCTGTTATTTACACGAATTTCAAGGCTTCGTAGTGCACTATTATTTACACGAATTTCAAGGCTTCGTAGTGCACTATTATTTACATGAATTTCAAGGCTTCGTGGAGCTCTATTATTTACATGAATTTCAAGGCTTTGTGGAGCCCTATTATTTACATGAATTTCAAGGTTTCGTGGGACACTATTATTTACACGAATTTCAAGGCTTCGTGTGGCCCAATTATTTACATGAATTTCAAGGTTTCGTGAAGCACTATTATTTACACGAATTTCAAGACTTCGTGTGGCCCTATTATTTACATGAATTTCAAGGCTTCGTGGGCCCTATTATTTACATGAATTTCAAGGCTTCGTGGGGCACTGTTATTTACATGAATTTCAAGGCTTCATTGGGTCCTATTATATACATGAATTTCGAGGCTTCGAGTGGCCCTATTATTTACATGAATTACAAGGCTTCATTGTGTCCTATTATTTACATGAATTACGAGGCTTCGTGTGGCCGTATTATTTACATGAATTACGAGACTTCGAGTGGCCCTATTATTTAAATGAATTACGAGGCTTCGAGTGGCCCTATTATTTAAATGAATTACGAGGCTTCGAGTGGCCCTATTATTTACATGAATTACGAGGCTTCGTGGGGCCATATTATTTACATGAATTACGAGGCTTCGTGTGGCCCTATTATTTAAATGAATTACGAGGCTTCGAGTGGCCGTATTATTTAAATGAATTACGAGGCTTCGAGTGGCCGTATTATTTGCATGAATTACGAGGCTTCGAGTGGCCCTGTTATTTACATGAATTACGAGGCTTCGTGTGGCCCTTTTATTTAAATGAATTACGAGGCTTCGAGTGGCCCTATTATTTACATGAATTACGAGGCTTCGTGTGGCCGTACTATTTACATGAATTACGAGGGCTTCGAGTGGCCCTATTATTTAAATGAATTACGAGGCTTCGTGTGGCCGTATTATTTACATGAATTACAAGGTTTCGAGTGGCCGTATTATTTACATGAATTACGAGGCTTTGTGCGGCCGTATTATTTACATGAATTACGAGGCTTCGTGTGGCCCTATTATTTAAATGAATTACGAGGCTTCGAGTGGCCGTATTATTTACATGAATTACGAGGCTTCGAGTGGCCCTATTATTTAAATGAATTACGAGGCTTCGTGTGGCCGTATTATTTACATGAATTACGAGGCTTCGTGTGGCCGTATTATTTACATGAATTACGAGGCGTCGTGTGGGCCGTATTATTTACATGAATTACGAGGCTTCGAGTGGCCGTATTATTTACATGAATTACGAGGCTTCGTGTGGCCGTATTATTTAAATGAATTACGAGGATTCGTGTGGCCGTATTATATTACATGAATTACGATGCTTCGTGTGGCCGTATTATTTACATGAATTACGAGGCTTCGTGTGGCCCTATTATTTAAATGAATTACGAGGCTTCGTGTGGCCGTATTATTTAAATGAATTACGAGGCTTCGAGTGGCCGTATTATTTACATGAATTACGAGGCTTCGAGTGGCCGTATTATTTAAATGAATTACGAGGCTTCATGTGGCCGTATTATTTAAATGAATTACGAGGATTCGTGTGCCCGTATTATTTACATGAATTACGAGGCTTCGTGTGGCCGTATTATTTACATGAATTACGAGGCTTCGTGTGGCCGTATTATTTACATGAATTACGAGGATTCGTGTGGCCGTATTATTTAAATGAATTACGAGGATTCGTGTGGCCGTATTATTTACATGAATTACGAGGCTTCATGTGGCCGTATTATTTACATGAATTACGAGGATTCGTGTGGCCGTATTATTTAAATGAATTACGAGGATTCGTGTGGCCGTATTATTTACATGAATTACGAGGCTTCGTGTGGCCGTATTATTTAAATGAATTACGAGGATTCGTGTGGCCGTATATTA